>JAPWIX010000026.1:1200000-1640597 GCA_028751805.1 Podosphaera xanthii
TGAATACTGTCGAAAGCACTTTCGACATCAAGAGTAGCCAGAGTGCAGACTTGTTTCCCTTCCCATGCCTTTTCGACATCGTGGACGAGACACTCTACAAGGTCCATAGCTGACCTTCCAGAAATGCCTCCGAGCTGCGTGGGAGAAATAATGCGACTCGATAGAGCCCAGAAAGCGAAACGACGGGCAAAAAGCCGTTCTAGCCCTTTACCGAGAACAGGAAGAAGCGAAATTGGTCGCCAGATGGCAGGGTGTGTGAGATCATCCTTATGAGGTTTAGGTATAACCACAACTTCGGCGCGGCGAAATATGTTTGGATGATTTCCGTATACCAGGCAAAGCCTATATAAATTTACGATCCACGAACGCCAAGAATCGACTTGCCAGACATGGCGAAGGGCAGCAACCGAGAGATGGTCGTGATGTGGAGTTGTGGACGATGTAGCAAGAAGACATTGTTGAACCTCATCTTCATCCAGTGAGGCAGGTGCGGGAATCGCTCGCAGTGCACAAGTAGGGGTGACCACGGGAATGTCCGGCTCCCTGATTCCATGAGCAAGTTTCGTACGAAAAAAAAGGGCCGCACGCTCGGTTGGGGTACTATAGGTGACTCCTTGATATTGAATTGGAGGGGGGCCGAAGCGACTGGCAAACCTTCGCCATCCAACCACTTTATGGGCTTCTAAAACCGAAGACACACTATCCAGCTTCGAGCGCACATACTCCCTCTTAGTCCGCCTAACAGTTCTGCGGAAATTTCGGTGTGCCTCCCTAATACGATCCGGGTCCCCACTGTTACGGGCTTCAACATACAGTCGGCGTTGGTCAGAGCATTCGAGGTTCCAGAAATCCTTACATGGCACACATGGGGGCCTTGGTGGGTTAGCCGCAAGTAGTATGGCCGATAGCGCAGCGACCCCCGAAGAGGCCACCGCGTCTAAGAGATGAGGGTTAGGGTTGTCGAGAGGGAGAACAGGAGGAGGGGTAGCTATAAGTGCTTGGATAAATATTTCCGTATTTTCGGATGTAAATTTAGGGATTCTCATTGATGGATGTCGTCTTTGAGCTGAACAGAGATTAACCGAGCCAGATATGGTCTCGTGATCAGAAGTCGAATGAGCCACGGGGTCCACATGAGCCAGGAGTCCTTCCATATTCGTTAAAACAAGGTCGAGAACATGACCAGCTCGATGGGTAGGAGCTCCATACGGTAAAGCCGACCTTAAAAAGTGGTTTTCAATCCAGTCGGTAAAGCTACCAACTCCGGACGAACGAGACACATTAGGTTCCCATAACTCGTGATGGAGATTAAAATCCCCAAAAATTATGGAGTTAGGCTTCACTGGCCAGTTTAGAAGTGGGTAGAGACTCTCAGGCATGTGTGCCTGAGGTTACCAGTAGAGATTAATGACCTCTACTTGAGGAGAACATTGAAGGAGGGCTATAATGTCTGGTGAAGGACCACTATCCAGCTGGATGGGGCGGATGTTGGATTTTTTCCGAATGTATGTGAGCACGCGTGGGCGCGCAAGCTTCCAGTCTCGGTCGGGTGGGGTAAAGGAAACGTAAGCTGGATGGGATTTGGTAACATTCTTGAAATTTATGATTTTTGTCCAAGGCTCCTGGACAAAGATCACATCATGATTACCCTTGAATGCGGCTTCTAATAGAATTAGGTGAGAAGATCCACCACGTCCAACGTTAGCTTGGAGAAAACGAAGACGAGGCGGGGGGGTACTCCTAAAATAAGCTCTATTATTCATGTAGAGCAAGACTAAGGGCATTATTAGGGGCTTGTACGTCGGAATCTATTTCCATAGGTTGAGACGAGGCATTTTCGAGAGCGGAAAACCTATTCAGGCTGGCGGGAGGAATATCTTGTGAGGCGCTAGTGGAGGCTCCAGTGGCACGAGACAGACTTTGGGCGCTGACAGGGGCAGTGATAGTAGTGGCAGAAGTAGCTGAAGTGGCACCAGTGGCTGCCGCTGCTGCAGCTTCAGCGCGGCGAGTCTTGCGGAGTAAATTACGGTTGGTTGACCGGAGTTCCATAACCTCTTTATCCGAGGGCTGAATAAGCTTGCCCTTGTACGGCCGAGGGCGAAGGGGGCAGGAGAGATCATCCGCAGGATGTGGTCCCAAACAATTGATGCACCGACGGATATGAGAGCATTCTCCTTGATGGCGGATAGTGCCGTAGGAGGCGCATAGGGCTTGAATCCGGCAGCGGGAGGATTGGTGAAACCCAAAGCATGCTTCACACTGGACAACCTTAGGGTTAGGTATGTATCGCCGAGATGGGGCGCTATCGACGATACGAAAAGTGGGAACTTCTTTAGGAAAGAAGATAACAGCCGTATGAAATGGATCGTGGCGATTTTCGTGCAGTGACCAGTGGGCGCTGGATGGGGCGACGCCTATCTGCGCCTCGGCAATGTTCTTGACATCATCGATCGTCGAGGAAACCAGATTAGACACTGGATTCCAAATGGTGCGTGGAATTCGTATAACGACATATCCAATGCGATCCTCAACTTGATGTAAAGCCCCGGAAAGAGAGGCCTTAATGGAGTCGGCATGTTCCATCGCAAGTTTGAGCGACTCCTCGGATGAAAACATAATGCTAAATCCGCTTGAGCTGCGGGAAACAGAGGCGATACCGTCCTTGAGACCAGGGACGATTTTTATTAAAGCAGCTTTCACTGATGTTGCGTCAGCTCTGAGGAGAGGTGCTTCTTCAGTCAGGCGGAAGATAGCTTTCGGGCCCTTGGGTATTACGGTAGGCTTTTGCAAAGAAGTGCGAGGGGGACGGTTGTTGGAGACGGGTTGGGACGAAGCCGAGGGGACAGAGGTAGGAGGGCGTGCAGCGATAGCTGCCCAGTTATGGGGTTGAGGTGGCTTGGATAGGAGAGGTCGTGAGGGAATGTTTTGGCTAGGCTTGGGTAAGGAGCTTGCCGGCTTGGGATGTATCGGAGTGTCGTGACGCATAGGGTGCCCAGAAGCAACAGCAAGGAGAAAGGCGTCCATTTGCTCGCGCACAAAAGATTTGATGAGGGGATCAGCCTCTTCAACGGATGACCAAAACTTGGTGTGGAAATTTTGAACCCAAGTAGCTCGGCCCTTAGCAACGCGCTGTACAAGCTCAAGCTCATCAGCAACGCGCTGGGCAAAAGGGGGAGGATGTTGAGATTTAACCATCGCAGGTGTGATGACCTGATGAGAAAGGCTTTATTTGGATTAATAGGAACAATCTGTTTCTTTAGATTGACCGTAGACGGAGAGATGTGAAAATCTTGTGTGTCAATTCTTAGATTCATCCATGTATTCATTCTCAGCTCCCTAAAGATTCACGTGACATTTGCGCAGAACCCGTCTCAAGTTTTACAGAGGCTTATATTTACGTATACCCGGACAACACACCACACATTTATTAATTTGGTCCTAATCGCAACAGTAATGATGGAGAGCCAAACTATTCATCATCACCAACAATCTTCTACCTTCCAACCGGCCATGACCTCGATACATGGCAATTTTTCCCCCTCCATTCCTCCCCCCCCACCTGTGAATAACTCTACCTACGCTGGTGGAGAGAACTCGTTGGCAGAGACTCTGCTGGCAACGACGGCCGCCGCTACAAAGAGGAACGATGAGGCAACTCTGATGTTTCAAAATATAAGCTGCATCCTCGATGATGCCACAAGTGAAATTGCTCTTCCTACACATCTGCGAAAGCCCTTCAACGATTTCGTTGAAGAACTACGTTCAGTGGCACGCCGTCATTTCGAATACCATATTAACAACGCGCCTCGCCCCTCCCGCCCTTATCAAGCTGAGTTAACTCTCGTAAGACAACCCGTTAATGTTCACACAAAAAAAGGAGTGATTACGACACCAGCTGTGGCAGTTCCCAAGAAACCCTCCGCCCCTAAAACCTACGCCGAAGTTTCAGCAGCTCCGCCTATCCAACAGAAACAACAGCGTACCCAACAGCGCATACCAAAGCCCAAACAAGTGGTGGCTCAAGCTTCAAAGCAACCAAAAGGTGACGCACAAGATAACAGACTACTGGTTAGAGTGTCTCCTGGTCATCCGTGTCTTAATATGTCCCCATACGCCACCATGATAGAAATCAACAAATTTCTGAATGAAAAGCTTGTGAGAGAAATCCAGATCACCAAAACTGGATTCGCGATCTGCCCCACCTCTGTCCCTGCACAGGAGACTTTAGCTAATCGCATGAGTGACTTACAGACATTTCTTTCTACTGAAGGCGCTTGTAAAGTTGAAAAGCCCACAAACAATTCGGCATACTTACTTACGGGTATCCCTCGCTCATATACAGGCTTCAATGGTGCTGGGCTTCAGACAATTGAAATAACTGCACAAGCAATCTCTGAAGCTTTGACAGATTTAACTAATGTGGCCCCAGTAGGTGTCATTGAACCTCGAGGCTCTACTTCCACCCAGTATTCGGCTCAAAAAGACTGGGTTGTACTCTACCCTGCAGGATCTCCGCTCTCCAAACTACTCCCTTTGTTTGGTGTGCGTGTACACGCAAAGCTCCTCCCAAAGAGGACAAAAGTACAACAATGCGGGAGGTGCTTTGGCTGGCACAATGAGAGAGCTTGTACAAGAGCCCCCCGTTGCAGACTCTGTGGCTCCACTCAGCATACAGAGTCCGGGCATACCTCCTGCACCCCCGATGCACCCCATAACTGTCCTCCAAGATGCGCGAACTGTCATGGCCCACATCCAGCAGACTCTCTTGAATGTCTTGTTAGACCAAGAAAGGATCATAAAATGCCTTCAAAAGCGGAAATATCGAAAATAAGGCAAGCGGCCTCAGCGGCAAGGATGAGATGGAAAACTGCGCATTGCAGCGCTATCTCAAAAAAGCAACAGACCAACACTCCTCTGGATAGTATACAAGAAGTTAACATGGCCCCATCTACCCCCCCTAGCGCACGTAGACCCTTTACAGAGTCTCCAGTACCAAATTTAGGCAGGTTTGCAGCTTTGAGTAACCTCAATGATGACAATAGCCATATCAGCTCATCAAGATCCTCCAAATGACTTCCAAAAGTACTAATCTAAAATTATTGTCCATAAATGTGGGACGTTCCTCGTCTGCGCATGAGATTGCTCTCCAGTTAGCTTTTGATTTACACGTCGATATTTTGCTAATACAAGAACCATACATCTTTCGAGATTTAGTTCGTAAAATCACGCGAAGCCATCCTTCATTTGAATGCTTTTCCCCCCTAGACGACTGGTCATTCCGTCCCAGGGTTTTAACTTATGTAAACAAAAATTCAGGTCTCAACTCTATTCAAGATCGCCCTGAAACGGGAGACGAACAAGGGCTACGAGACATACTGTTCCTAACTATACAGGCTCCTGGAAGGCCTAGTATATTAATTATCAATATGTACAATGCTCCCCCTGGATCTACGAATCCGGGCGCTGGAGTGAGCTTTCTTCTATCCAATACAACATTCCAACTTCATAAAAACTGGATACTTGCTGGTGATTTCAACCTACATCATAAAGATTGGCAGCCTTCTTACATTGGTTCACCTTCACCTCAAGCCGAGACGTTTGTTAACTGGCTAGAGACGAAAAGGCTCACCCTTATTTCAGGCATTGATTCGCCAACACATAACAGAGGAAATGTCCTTGACCTATGCTTCGCCTCTGACCCACTTTTACGAGAAGGGTGCACAGCAAATGTTCAAAAAGATCTAGATGTAACATCTGACCACTTTCCTTTGCTCATCAATGTCCCGTTCAGCTGCCAAAGACCGCCTCGTTCAACAAGGCTGCGCTTTGGAACCATTGAGGAAAAAACATTTACGTCCCTTCTGCGCATGCATCTCCTTACTTTTACAAACCTTAGGAACCAGTCCACCGACGAAATCGATCAAAGAGCAGAAGACCTTGTTCAAATTCTACAAAGCTCGTATGCCAGCTCAGCGAAGAAATCTCTCCCAATTAAGACGGGAAAACCCTGGTGGGATCACAACTGCAGAGAAGCACGACGAAGATACCGTGAAACATTGCGAGCTGGTAACACGACCTCAGAGGACAAAAAAGACTTCAGAAGGACAGTCAAAAACGCAAAACGATTTTCTTTCGAAAGAAAATTGAAGACGCCAGCAAAGCAAGGGACATTTTTGACATAGCAAAGTGGCATAAATCAAAGGGGGTCTACCGTACTCCTCCCCTTATTGATCCACTTTCACCTGATAGCCCTCCCGCTCAAAGCCCCGAAGATAAAAGAAAAGTCTTATTGAGTAATCTCTTCTGTAATCAGTCACATGTAGAGGATATCCCATTAGACACGCCTACCGTGCCTCGAAATCTTCTTCCCTTTCCAGAACTTACAATGACGGAAGTGACAAATGCCATCTTCGCCGCCGGTAATACAACTCCAGGACAAGATGGAATTCCTAACTCTTTACTACGGCTCGCATGGCCGCAAATTTGTCAATTTGTTAAAGACCTGTTCCAAGCCTGCATATACACAGGGTACCACCCTCGGTGCTTTCGAACAGCCATTATTGCAATCATCAACAAACCAGCCAAATCAGATCTCTCTTCCCCCAGATCATACAGGCCTATTGCTCTCCTTCCCGTATTAGGTAAAGGACTTGAAAGACTTGTCGCAAGACGGTTTTCGTGGATAGCTATCAAATATAAGATTCTTGCACGACAACAATTCGGTGCGCTACCGCTCCGATCCTCTGTGGATCTCACTACTTGCCTTACCCATGACGTAGAGTCTGCTCTATCCAAGGGCCTGACAGCAACGATCGCCACCCTAGATGTGAAAGGGGCTTTTGACGCTGTACTTCCAGGAAGGCTTGTACTCCAACTTAGAGAACAAGGTTGGCCGCCATATTTGTGTAAATGGGTCAGCTCATTTGCAACCCTGCGCAAGGTATCCATTCGGCTTGATGATCAACTAGGTCCCCCTACAAGAATCAACTGTGGCCTACCTCAGGGCTCACCGGTGTCACCTATTCTATTTATGCTGTATATATCTTCTCTTTTTCGACTTGAAGGCCTCCAAAAAGCATTTGGGTATGCTGATGACGTAGCAATCCTGGAAATTTCGCCATCCCTCGAAGAAAACTCAACAAGAATCGGAGAAAATATTGACCGGGCCTTATCATGGGGCTTAACAGAAGGCGTGACCTTCGACCCCGGAAAATCGGAACTACTGCACTTCTCTAGAAAACGGAAGGACGCGAGAAACAGCCCTATAGTTTCTACCAGTAGTTTTATTATCAAAGAAAACACTGGCAGGCCGTATCTCAAGTGGTTAGGAGTCCATTTTGACAGGAAGCTGAATTTTAAACACCACGTCTCGATACAGTCCTCGAAAGCCCTGAAAGTCGCCAACGCTTTGCGCTGCCTTGGAAACACCATTAGGGGTGCCTCTCCAAGACTATCTAGGCAAGCTGTGGTAGCATGTGTACTACCTGTCGCGCACTTTGCAGCTGAGACTTGGTGGCCGGGTAAGACAAGAAGTAAGGGAAACAGTTCAGTTTCGAACAGAGTTGGATATCACATGAAAATCCTTAGCAAAGTATACATGACTGCTGCAAGAGCAATTCTTCCAGTCTTCCGGACAACTCCTTCCCCAGCCCTCTTCAGAGAAGCAGGAATATCCCCAACCGAGTTAGCCCTCGACAATATAGCTAGACGTACGGCGGTCCGTACAAGAAGACTCGATGAGCGTCACCCATTGTACTTGAGAGGCAAAAATTCACTCCGCTCTCAACCCCTAACACGTTTCTCCCGATCGATACGGGACATACCGCAATCGGAGCAGATCGACCCTCTATTATATCCCCCCTGGGATATCAAAGATGCTGACAGTGATTTACAGATCTTCCCAAAGGGGACAAGAGGCGACTCGAGGTCAGATATCTTCCGGGAGTTCCTTAACTCGCTCCCTAGGAACGATATCTTAGTTTTCTGTGATGGATCCAAATTGCCAAATGGAAATGTAGGCGCTGGCTTTGTCATATACCAGCTAGGAAGGAAAGTTGGCCTAGGCGCCATACCACTAGGAAACTTAATGGAAGCCAAAGATGCAGAGGCGCATGCTGTATTAGAAGGAATACAAGCAGCGATAGCCCTTCCCACAACTCGTTTTTCCAGAGATCTCTGGGTCTTTACCGACAACCTTGAAGTTGCGACAAAGTTCTTAACGAAGACTCCTCCCACCTCATCCATGATAATACACATGGAAGCTATAAAAGCCATTACAAAATGGAAAAGTCGACCGAAACTGCCCCATATTCCGGAAGGAAATATCAAAATTCACTGGGTACCTAGCCATGCTGGGATTGAAGGAAATGAGATAGCTGATCGAGAGGCAAAAAGAGGCGCAGCTATACCACATCTCGAACCACAAAAGCACTCATACGCAAGCTTAAAGAAGTGGCAATTAACACAGCTGAAAATAGCAAGAGATATATGGTGGGAAAATAATATACCCAACACATACACTCAACTTGAAATTCAGACCGCACCCATTTTCCCCAGAGAACTCCTGCTAAACAGAAGACACTTGGGCCAAATAATTGCTTTTAGGACAGGCCATGGGGATTTCGCCGCGTATCACCGTCGTTTCAAGCATCCAAATGCCAACCTCTTCTGCCGATGCGGATCGCCCAAAACTCAGATGCATATCTTCTTTTGTAGAATCCTACGACGCCGAGGTGGTCGCCCTAAAGGACCCATCAGTTCACTCGTCCCAGAACTACTTGGAACTTCGGAGGGAGCTGTAAAGTTAACAAAGTGGCTTGACGAAGCCCGATTCTTTTCAAATATCTGCCCGCAATAGTGTCCACATGAGACACCGTTATACAATTTTTAAACTCTCAGAGCAACTGAATTTCCTTATTTTGATTAAATTTGCAATCATATCCTTTCATGTACGCAGTTTCATACAACGCGCTACATCATGTAAATAATGCTTAGATAAGCCCGCACTACTAGGGCTCCGGCTCTAGCGTCCTTTGTCCCAAAGCTAGGATTGGAGTAGTATTACACTATTTCTGCACAGACGTTAAATAGTAAAATAAAATAATAATAAAAATAAAAATACGTATACCCGGAAAATTTATGCAAGAAAACCTAAAGATATTAAATTAAATTAAATCATTCAATTACAGTAAAATCTCGCTATAACAATGTGGGGCAAAATTTAACCAAGGCTCCCGATTTGAGGATTCAATTGAATTGGCCAATAAGAACCCTTGGTTAAGTTTTGCCCCACATTGTTATAGCGAGATTGTACTGTATCCAATTTCGCCGCCTTAAAGCCCACGTACTATGTTACTACGATAAAATTCGTCTCCCTGTGAGTTAAAAGTGGATCTTATATAGTGTATCAGGCTCAATTAGTTTTACTTGCTGTAACAGCTGGTAAGCTGGATAATTCCTGTAGCCTATGTTATACATAGGCGTGCACAGGCGTGCACAGGCTTAACAGGGGTAGTGCATTGTGCACTGGCAGATATAGTGGCTGATGTTAATTTTGGCTGAGACACTGTATATCAGAATTCCCAAAATAGATAGGTCATGGAGCTGAGACATAAGAGCTTCCTGGCATGCGGCAACCTTCTACTCCGTGGAAAACTCCTATTTCAGGAATCCTCATTGATGTTAGGGCTATGGTATTATCTACGAGGAGTAGAGCTTTGTATATATTTGTAGGACTACGAGATAGATTGCTTTCTCTTCAGATAGAATATAAACTACCTCTATTCATTTAGCTACGCAAGCGCTCTTGTCTAGACTGTGACACTTGCATGTAGTATTGCAGCTCTAAGTATTGTTACTAATCAGACACAATTACCGCTAGTTAGTAACAATATCTAGGGATGCAATACTACATGCAAGTAAAACTAATTGACCCTGATACTCTATATAAGATGCACTTTTAATTCACAGGGAGACGAATTTTATCGTAGTGACATAGTAGGTATTTTCGGAAGATACGTATCCTTTGTTGTAGAACGACTCATTTTGACGTTTGGAACACTCATACTCAGATTTCATTTGCAGATACCACTACGAGAATAACGCCTCACGGCACGTACCCTCTTCCGTTAATACCCACCACAAGGAAAAGCGAGAAAAACTCATTATCATGTTAGTATGCTTTCGTCATTCCACGAATACACTATCACCGCGAGGGAAGAGGTGTGAGGGTCTTGCTGGATTCGAATCAGCTATCTCCTGTCTCAAGTGGGGCATGAGTCCAAGCTACCCGGACTCTACTTGGGAGAACGGCCCGGACAGTGTACCACTGCACCATCCGACCCCCTAAACAAATTGTGTCAATTATTGAAGTTTCTAAAATGGCTACTCAACTGTACAATTTATCATAAGAAAAATCTTACATGTAACTGCAAAACACTTGACTAGAGAAAATAATTTCGCTCTGCATTCTCAATGTCCCCACCAACAGTAAACTGAAAGACTATCTTCTGACTTATATCGTTCAGGGCACTCACATCCGTATGTTATGAGTCTTGGGTATAATTCGGAGGGTTCAGAATTGGATCAAAACGTTCTTCACTGTCGCCTTAGGCATCTTACACACTGGAAAATGTTAAGTGTAGACGGAAAATTCCAGGAAAAGCGGTAGGCTACGGCGAAGACCCGTAGCAGGGAATAATTACGGGGAAAATAAAATAGTGTGTTGGTAGTGAAGCTACAGTGATTGAAAGATTAAATAGAAGGGAGAAATGGGATAAAGAACTTTTCAGCCCCAGTAAGAACGTTGTCAGTTTGATCAATTTATTTCCAGTCCTGATTTACGTCATCTATCTATAGAAACTCCGAATCTCTCATCTGATCGTGGAAAGATTCGAGCTCTTGGTCTTGGAGTAAGCCGTCAACTTCATCACGAGTATCAATTGAGGCGTCATTGATGGTAGACGGGATGAATGTTGGTAATTTTAGTTGTTAGATGAGTACGTTGAAGCTCTTCGATTGTTCTCATTAGATCACTGAATCGATTTAGGGGGGACAAGACGGCGTTTCTACCTGTACGTGGTGTCCCCTACGAACCTGGTGTTTATCTTCAGAGCCAACAGAAACACGCAATACTTGGTCACGGAAGAAAAGTCATCCAAACGAGTTCCCGGGGCGTACCCAGCTCCCGTTATGGTGGTGATGGATCAGACTAAGTTGGCCCTTTTTACCAAGATGAATTCTCACTGTTTAAAGATATTCTGGCATTATACTGTCTCCCGAGGAAAGAGCACGGCTACCTGAGCGCTGGTGGTGATGGTATAAGGAGGATATCTGGACTATGGGATATTAGGGAGATACAGATGGGGATACGCACCTCGTGTGGCTCTGGTGTCTAGGCCTCGCCTGGCTGGAGTTGCTGGTTTTTTGAGACTTTTTCCCGCGTACCGGTTTCCATGGCTGCTCTTTTTCAATTTTTTTTTTGAGCAGAAGGTTCCGTAGAAAAGGTGGTTGAATTCTACGGGTAATTACTGAGCTAAATGGCTACCCGTCATGGGTCAATGTATCAATGATCTTAGGTTCGAGGTAAAAGGGGATAGGAGCACTGTAGAAGTTGTGACCTGGGTCAGAGAGGAGCCATAGTGTTATAATAGTCTTGGACTCTACATAGCACGAATAAACACCACTACAAACAAAAAACTGAATCGATGTTAAGTGGCTCGTCTACACGAGTAGCAACCGTTGCTGTGGGTTAATTAGTCATCTAGCGTTAATTTTCGTTTAGCGTTTTAGTCCCTTTCGTTTAGAATCTCCTCCCAGAAGATCTCAGTAGAATAACGCAGTGGATCTTAGACCAGGGATGGTTAGAGCAGTTCCGATTGGCTGGGGAAGTGGAAAGTGAGGTGAAGGAGCGAGAGGAGAAAAGAACAAGGCAAGGTGTAGGAGTTTGACGTGAGGATATCCGTACTGGACAGAACAGTACATCGCACTTCCTGAAGGTATTCTTCAAAAACCAGCAGATTCTTACCAGGTAGGTTTAGGGGGTTTTCACCGAAAGGTTTCCTCCTGTGTGAATAAAAGGTTAGACACCTTCATGGGCCCATCGGGTACCTGAACGGGTTAACTGAAATCAAATCAAATCAAATCAAATAATAATTATAATAAGAAAAACACAACATTTTGAAGAAAGCGGGACCACGTTTTATGGACGTATACTCTTTGTCATATCATTAAATTCATCCTTCTCATCTTCAAGATACCCATCTTCTACTATAATTTCGTTGTGTCGCGGCATGGCGGGATCGGGAGCTGGAATGAGGAGTTTTTTCCACGGAAACACAAACCCAACGGAGAGACTATCAACAACAGTAGTGGCAACCAAGAAGGCAACGATTACGGACAATGGAACAGCTGCAATTGCGTCTATCGAGCGTCTTGAACTCTCCTTAGGCGTCCAAATGGATGACTTAAAATACGTAGGGTTCTATCTGAACAAGGTGAGGGACAGTTTGATGATGTCGGGCGCAGATGCATCATCGTCAACGATGAAAAGGGCGGAAAAGGCATTGGTGAAACTTAACTCACACGTCATGGGGTTAGAAAAAAAACTGAAGGTCACACCAATAGAAGAAAGGATGCTAGCCTTGGAAAAGGTAGTAAAGAAGAGCCTCGAGGAGCCCGTCCGGAAAACGGCTTCATTTACGATACCTAGGTCGGGAGGTCGACCAACATACGCTTCCGTCGTTGCTCCGCCAGCAATAAGAGCGGCAGTTAGAATACGGATAGAAGGAGCAGATAAGATGCAGCCAGCTGAGCTGCTTAACAAGGCAAAACAACATATTACGGGGGCATACGCGGTAAGGAAGCTGCGAAGCAGCGACACGGAAGTTTTTGTGCAGTCGGTCTCTCAGCGAGACGAAGCCTTGAGTTCAGCCCAGCCCAAGGAGTTCCAGATCCTGAAGCCGGATTATCCTGTAGAAATTGTCGGAGTTCCCTTAGGGATAAAAATTGAGAAAGGAAAGACCGCCAACAACGGCAGAATAATTAATGCAATCATAGAGGCAACAAAAATCAGAATACCCGATATCAAAATCAACAGGGTGAGATGGCTCCACGATGGAAAGGAGCACCAATGGGCGAAGAAAAATGGCCGAACACAAGGATCGATAATCGTGAGCCTGCCCACCGAGGTTGTTCAACGTGAGGTAATAAGGAATGGTATTGTACTCAACGCAATACTATACACAGCCCAACTCTGGTCCCCCCGGGCACAAGTTAAGCAGTGCTTCAATTGCAAACAATGAGGTCATACTAAGCTTCCTGTAATAAGGCAAAGAGATGTGGTGAGTGTGCGGGCACTCATCAGACTAGAGACTGCCCGAGAAAGGCCGTGTCATGCCGCAACTGCGGTAAGGCGCACAGGTCATGGCAAAAAGGATCGTGTCCAAACTTCGCGGCATACAAGGCCAGCGTTCAAAGGGCCAAATTTGAACTTTTGGAAAAAACGGCGGAAATAAGAAGAATGGAAACAACAACATCGAAGTCAGCGACAACAACAACGGGGATCAAGAAAAACGACCAAGGGTCCACACCGGCCACCAGCAAAAAACTAGAGGGAGAAAAGAGGGGCCCGGGATGCCCGCGGAAACAAGTCCCGGCCACGACCACCGCCGCCACAACAACCTCGACCACATTGATTGACGTTATGCCACAAGCGTCTTCATCATCAACTTCATCTAAATTCACCTCGCAAGCTTTCAAAGCCGGTGATTTTAATTTTACTTAATGCTGTCCCAGCGGGCGAGGCCATCGCACTTCCTGAAGGTAAACCCGAGTAAAACTTGGAAAATTTAAAGTTTATATCAGGCAGATTCGAGGGGTTTTTACCGGTAAGGTTTCCCCTCATGTACATAATACAGTTGATAGTACCTGCATGGGCCACAAGAGCTCCCTATCAGGGTAATGAAATCAAATTCAAATTCAAATTCAAATTCAAATTCAAATTCAAATTCAAATTCAAATTCAAATTCAAATTCAAATTCAAATTCAAATTCAAATTCAAATTCAAATTCAAATTCAAATTCAAATTCAAATTCAAATTCAAATTCAAATTCAAATTCAAATTCAAATTCAAATTCAAATTCAAATTCAAATTCAAATTCAAATTCAAATTCAAATTCAAATTCAAATTCAAATTCAAATTCAAATTCAAATTCAAATTCAAATTCAAATTCAAATTCAAATTCAAATTCAAATAATAATAATATATATATTCTAGTTTACTGTCCTATCTAGCTTCTATGTACATAGCGCCATGAGGACGGATGGCCGTATTGTTTAGGGAAAAAGCTTGTCAAAGAGAATTCAGACTTTGTTATATTATGGGATACTAGACTAGATTTCTCTATATACAAGTGCCAAGACGCTAGCCTTACGCTAGAGGCTTTCATGCTGATTCTTAACACACCCCTTCAGCTAGAAAATCGCTGATGTTAAAGATTTAACCCTGAATATCATACCCCTCCATATGAAGCATCTTAACAAACTCCTTATGTGCAACAGCTGAAAGAGGTTTGGTTAGACCATCTGCAGCCATCTCTTAAGTCGAAATATACTTGAGATCGACTGAACCATTTGCTACATGACTTCGAATAAAATGGTGCTTTATGTCAATATGCTTAGTACGATGATGCAACTCAGGATTTTCTGAAAGTGCTATGGAGCTTTGGTTTTCAGAATATACTCGGGTCTTAACTATGTCGTTTCCCTTGTATAGCATCTGTCTCATGATCTGCTGAATCCAAAGCAATTCTTGAACACATGCTCCTAAGGCATAATACTCAGCTTCAGTTGAAGAAAGTGAAACACTGCTTTGACGCTTGGTTGATGCAGATATTATACCACCAGCCAGGAAGAATGCGCTACCACCTGTGCTAATTCTGCTAGAACGACATCCTCCCTAGTCAGAGTCTGTGAAGGAATGGAGTTTACTTTGACGGACTCCTAACATGCCATCGTACAAAATGCAAAGGTTGATGATACTAGTAAGATAGTGGAAAACACGGTTGGCAGCTTTCATGTGCTGAGGAGATGGATTAGTGAGAAATCTAGAGAGTGTTGAGCACTGAAATGCGATGTCTGGTCGTGTATGAACAGCAAGATAAAGCAAGGAACCAATTTTGGATTGGTATTCGGAGATTTTGGATGCAGAGGCAGTTCCCTCATATTTTACCATGTGGACGTGACTGCCTGGAGCTGATGGACAGTCGACTGTACCACGATTTTCCAAGCTAAACCGCTCAAGAATCTGCCTGATGTAAGCATCCTGACATAGATAAACTCGCTTTAGTGAGCGATCTCTAATAATTCGAACGCTGAGAAAATAGTTGGCCGCTCCAAGATCTTCTAAATCAAATTTCTTGCGTAACTCTTCCTTGAGTTTGTCAATCTTAGATCGATCCCTCCCAATGATGAGGAAATCATCGACGTATGTCACTACTATGATTCCATAGATTTTCTGTCGGTAGATGCAATTATCAGATTTCAGTGGTTCGAGACCAACTTCAGACAGCTTCAACTGAAGGTGATTTTGCCAGAGGCGCGGCGCTTGCTTTAACCCATACAAGGCTTTCAAGAGCTTGCATACTGGGTCATCCAATTCCTCTGAGTCGGGTTCTTTCCACAAAGGAGGTAGTTCGACGTATATATCGTCATCAGTTTTGCTGTTTAAGAAAGCAGTAACAGCGTCCATCTGATCGATTTCGAGATCAAAAATCGCAGCCATGGCAATTGCAATTTTCCATGAAGCACTGCGGCACACACCAGCGTAGGTTTGGGTATAATCCCGTCCATACAGCTGTTCGAATCCCCTAACGACCCAGCGAACCTTCCTCTTTAATATATTCCCTTCCTTATCCCTTTTGGTCTTCATCACAATCTTACCAGATAGTACCTTTTTATCCTTCGGTACATCACCCCTTTCCAAGTAAGTCCACGTCTTCTTGTCCCTCAGAGAGTTGTACTCTTTCCTAAAGGCCTGTCGCCAGTCAAAGCTATCCGGTCCATTAAGTGCTTCAGACACACTTTTCGGATCTCCAGTTGACGATATGGCTGTCAGAAACGAGGCGAATGCGGCACCTTCATCAGTAGTTGGCTGGGGAGGAACAATTGTTTTACCTGATCGTGTAACTCGAGAAACACGTTCATAGGTTATCCGATTTCTAGAAGGTGGAGCTACCTCTTCAGCAGGTGGAACTACCTCTTCAGTAGGTGAGACTACCTCTTCTGCAATGTTGTTTTCTTCATTTAGGTTATCTCCAGTCTGGGCTCCTTCGATTCCATAGTCATATCCATGAGCCAGCTCCTCGAATGGAGTTAGCGATTCGATATCGGTATCGTCAGATTCTTTGGAAACCTCATTATCATGACTGTTAGTTTCCCTCCTGTTTTCGAAGAATTCTGGCTGTTTTTGGCTAGAGGGCGATTGAGATTGTGGCGAAGTAATGTGGCCATCTTCATCGAACCGAACATTTGATGAACGTATGACAGTATGGCGAGAAGGGATGTAGATCCGGAAAATATGAGCACCTTCGTATCCTACTAAAATTCCTATTTCAGCTCGTGGATCTAGTTTGTGAGATAATGCCCGTTTCTCCACAGGAATTTGTACATAAACTTTACAGCCTAGCACGCGCAAGTGGGAAAGATCTGGGATCTCGTTGTTCCCTAGAGTGAGTCGATTTAGAGCTTGGCATGGTGTTTCGTCTTTTAGGGCAGAGTTGGCAGCACGGTTGACGATAAATATTTGCGTTCTCATGATCTCCGGCCAAAGAAATTGAGGAATCTTCTGGTCTATGATAACAGCACGAGTGCGTGAGCCTAAAATTCCAATAGAACATTCGCTTTGCCCATCTTGCTCGGGATTATAGGGAGTGGTAAGTTCCACTATTTGACCTAACGAGCTTGCCAAGGTTCCCATCTGCTTGGGTGAGTATTCTTTTTCCCCATCTAATCTCCAACGCTTGATTGTGCAGTTGTACTGAGTACGGGAGAGAGCCTCAAATTTCTTAACAGCTTCGAACGCATTCCTTTTTTCTTTATGGAATATCCCCCATCTATGACGGGTTGCGGCGTCGGTAAAAATTGTTGCGTAATTTATCTGGGACCACGATTCGTCAACATGGATTCGGCCACTGGGCTTGATCATGACCACGTCGACAGATATTTGATCAAAAGGAGAAAGGTTTCGAGGAGTCACATTTTTCCGAACGTGTCTTAGAGGTCGAGACAATTCACATGCCTCGCAGAGAATGGTTCTATCCTCACCATCGAGATCGGCTGCTGTGACAGTGTCGTACTCGATACCTTTGGTAACTTTCTCAGTAAGTTTGACGTTCTTTAGACCGAGATGTCCCAGACGGCGATGCCAAAGAGAGAGCGTTGGCTTGACCTGATTTAAAGCGGCTGGGAACTCAAATACTCTCGGGGTTTCATTGATGAAAAGTCTATCATCAACGGTAGCAATTTCAATATTTTTTGAATCAAAAATTGAGCCCTGATTTCCGACATACCCCCCTTGAGCGTAGAGTTTGCGACCACTGAAGAGATTAATTGGGCAACAGGGTAGGTATAAAACATCCGTGAGGCGTATTTTTCGTGTCTTGCCTGAACTAAGCTTGCAATGCAGGGTGACAGTGCCTGTGCCGAGAGGTCGTGTAGGCCCATTTGCGGTGCCAATCATTGGTAGTGAATCATGCTGTAGTAAAGTGTCAGACAGCTTTAAATCTCCGCAAATGTGGCGATCAGCACCAGTGTCGACAATCCAACGAAGAGAATCAACCGATGACACACAGGATGATTGTAGAGACACTGGCAGAACAAATGAGTTTGTCCTAGAGGAAATTGCAGAGGTGCTCGCTATGCCAGCAAAGCTTGATGGCCTGTCGTCTTCACTATTTCCACCTATGTGAAAGTCGTTTTTCCCCCTCTTACTGTTTTGCAAAGCCTTTTTTACTTTGAAATCTACCCATTTCTTTTTGTTCTTCTTTTCCCATAATGACCTTGCGTCCTTATTCTTTGGGTCTTCGAAACATCTTTCAGTCGTATGATGGGCTTGGGGATTACCGCAACATCTGCAGTGATGGAGATTGCCTCTACTTTCACCGTTATTGTGAGACTTACCTTTACCTTTTCCTTTCGCAGATCCAATCATTGCCAAATCTGAATTAGTTCTGCCTTGATCTTCTCTGGCCTCGTCGACAAGATCAGCGATGAGAGTGGATAAGTTGATATCAGGATTTGATCTGATATTTGATCGCTGCCTCTCAGCCCAAGTTGGATACTGATCCTTTACTGCCATGACAAACATCGTCGGATGCCACTTTCTCACGTCTGTGAGGTCAAGAGTGATTAATTTTTCGCGGGATTTTTGGAAATGATTGATGAACATTTCGAGATTTGGGAAGTCAGAAACTTTTTGTCGAACGTAATTTTGAATGGCTGAGTATTCAAGTACCGTGCCTGACTCTTCGTACGGAGACTTAAGTTTTGCCCACATATCTTTGGCAGTTCTCTCAGTGGCAATAACAGCCATTGGGCCTGGGTTTAAATTGTACTCGATGGCTTGCCTCATCTTCGCTTCATGAGCTACCCATTCTTTCCAAACTTTCAATTTCTGCTGCTCCTCCTTATCTTCAACGTTAATTGAGAATTCGTCAATTCTTGGAGGACCTGCTGGAGCCTTGGGATGATAATATTTATGCAAATCAAATTGATCCGCAATCGACTCGATTGCCCTAACCCATTGAGCATAATTTTCTTCTCCTCTTAACTTCTGCGAGTTTGGTAGAATAAGACTAGTTGCCGGGGCTGATGACATTGTGTGTATAGATAATTTCAACTTGATTTGATGGTCGAGTTGATGACTGATTTGTTCTTCAAGATTTTCTTCACAGTCGTATTTGTCAAAAATATAGAAGTGACGAACTTAGAGGAAGTTTATCAGGAAGAATTTAGAAATTTTTTAAAGAATAGAGACAGTTGGTCTCATAATCTGTCAAAGAGAATTCAGTTTTTGTTATATTATGGGATACTAGACTAGATTTCTCTATATAAAATTGCCAAGACGCTAGCCTTACGCTGGAGGCTTTCATGCTGATTCTTAACAAGGCTCAAGAGCAAAACCCAGTTTCACGCCACTAGTGCATGCTCTAGCTCCACGCTTAAAGCATCCATCTATCTCCACTGTTCAATTTTTTATCCGTATATTTCATTTTCTCCTTCATAACTGAAAGGAAGTCTCAATTTAACATCGGAATATTAACGAGGTCTGGTACCTCATCACTAATTTTGTTAGCTACGGCAAATTGTTGAAGTCGGCCACTTGGGAGGAGGAAGCGGACTGCTGCGCGGCAGCCCCGTGGTGTAAGAAGTAGATGATCATAGTTCGTAACTCGAGCACTGAGAAGCATTTTTGTTCGCAAATGTTCATGTTCAGGGCAATGAAACAGGATGTGCCGAACTGTCTGGGAGTGGGTACTACACGTACATTGTGGGGTGATGCCTGGGACCCCAACGGATGCAAGCCATGCATTTAAACCTATAACCTCAGAGCGAAGTAACATAAGGGCAGTGACCTCATGCTTTTTAAGTCCATGGTATAGTTTGAAGGACTGGGTCCGCCAGGGTGTTCTCCATGATGCTGTCGAGTGGGTACTTCTTTTTGTTAGCCATTTGTTTTCCAGGTGGAGTTAGCCCATCTTTTGAGCGCCGTGACTGGATGTAAAGCTTTAATGTAACCCTGCTTTCCTGATTGTTGATCCAGCCTGCTTCTATGTCCCAGAGCCGTTTGGTACTCATCTATTAATGCTCCTGCTTCGTGTCGCATAGAATCCACAGCGGCTCTACTCCTTAGAGGGTTTGCCCGTCTCCAGCGCGTTCGAGAGATACGATCCCACAGAGAATTTAAATGCTTCTGGATTTCTGTTGTGACTGGCTTGTGCTTGGTGGTAGCTGCATAGCAAAGGGAGGATAGATGCATGTGAAGATTAATTGGTAGAATTGTTGCCTCTCTCTCCAGAACTGCGCGGGGTGTGCGCTTGTATCCGCCAGTTATTTTTCTTAGGCACCTATTCTGCACTTTCTCCAGTTTCCCTATATGACTCGATGGTAGTGGACGACCATTGTTTTGCATTCCCCAGATTTGTGACTCATAGAGAGCCGTAGGACGTACCATTGCCGAATATACTAGCCTTGAATGTCGCATAGATGGGCCCCAAACTGATGAGGCAATCCTCGAGAAAGCATTGAAGGCCATATCGCCTTTTCGACTAGCATCGGCTACCTGAGCTCCCCATCGGAGTCGATTGTCTACCAGGACTCCGAGCACTTTCATTTCAGACCTTGGGTTTATTTGTACGTTGTCCAATTTTACTTGCTCGTGCAAATCTGCTGTTCTTCCTCTCTTTCGCGCGAAGTGAACCAGCTGGTACTTTTCGGGCGCAAACCTAGCTCCGTATCTTTTAGCCCACGCAAGACACCGATCGTGCGCTCTTCTTAGTAGGTGGCAGTTTTCACGAGCAGATTTACCCCAGGCCACAAGAGTAGTGTCGTCTACGAAACCAAAAGCCATTTACCCATTATCAGGTTGTTGAAGAGACTCAAGAAGTTCGGAGATGTAAAATAGGAATAATACGGGAGATAGGGGAGACCCCTGAGGAATTCCAACCTCAGTTTTAATCCATTCACTTGTGTATCCCGTGAATTGAATTTTCGTTCGTCTTCCGGAAACAAAACTATCAACGTATGAAAGAATCCATGCAGGGAATCCCTCTCTCCGCAGGATCTCAAGTAGGCGCTCCTTGGAAACGTTATCAAAAGCCCCCATGATATCTAATCCGAGCATTGATACAACGCAGCCTGGACTGGCATTCCATGCCGTCTGGACGGTAGAAGTTAAAAGCTCGAGTGCAGATAATGTGGAGCGGTTTTTACGCGCTTCCATCTGAGTCCATGGAAACATTCCGCACTCTTCTGCCGCGGCTGTGAGACGATTCGCTACTAATTTCTCAACCAGTTTGGCAAGTGAATTCTCTAAAGCAATGGGTTGATAGCTTGATGGAAGCGAGTAGTCAGGTCGTCTCTCTTTCCGCAGGGCTATGGTTATTGATTCCTTGAAAGGATGCGGGATTTTACCCCTCGCAAGAAGATTATTGATCGCATGCGCAATTTCGTTCTTCCATTCCGGCAGGAGGAGCTGGAGTATCTCGTTTGGTATCTCATCAGGACCAGGAGTCTTGCCTCGTGGAAGTTGCCACAGAATGCTTTCAACTTCCTAAGGGGCGACATCTGCAATAGACACTACTGGCCGTTTTGGTTGCTGTCTTGTGTCCAAGTCCATTAAGTCGGCCTCCACCTTGCATGGGAAGAACTTTTCATTTAGGATCGTTACTTTACCTTGGTTCTCATCAGTGATAGTATCCTTGTCATTCCTTCTCAGTCCTGGCAAGTGTGGGGGTCCCTGCTGCACCCTGTAACATTTTTTACCCCACCTTGACAGTTTCCAGAGCCCCTCGTTATGCGGTTTACTAGAGGATTCTGTTGTATCAGCCACAAATCTTCTCCAGCTAGACCGCTTTAGTTTTCGGATCTCGTTTTGGAGCTGTTGATGGAGCATCTTTTCACGAACCTTGTCATGTTCGTCACCAGAAGTTTTGGCTTGCCTCCGCGCCTGCCTAGAGCCCCTAAGAAGCTCCGTTGCTCTAGCAGACCAAGCAGCTTTAGCATATGAACTCGGACGAGCCCTTGGGCAGTGTAAGTTTAGGGCCTTAGATATAGCATCTTGAAGTGCTACTAAAGGCTCCGGAGACATGTGCCGTGCACTCTCCCCCGAACTAGTCTCATTTTGTCCAGGTCGGCTTTGACATGCGCAAATCGCTTACTCTCAGGTTGATGAAGAACGATGGGACCTAAACTAATTTCGATGGGAATGTGGTCGCGTGTGATACACCAGTCCTCTCTTGGGCAGCAGAATTGAACCCGCTCTAACAAATCACCTGTGGCAAATTTGAGGTCGATTTCGGTCTCCTGAAGGATTCCATTAGACCCTAGTCTCTGGAAAGTTGGGATTCCCGGTGGCGTAGCGAGGTGAAGTCCATGGTTATTTGTGGCGTTGCGAAGTAGCTGAGCTCGAGTATCTCTGGGTGATAAGTTGCCACCCCAGTGAGGATGATGACAGTTGAAATCCCCCAAAATTATGCGGCTTAGGCTGTCATCTTTGATTGCATCTAAAATTTCGTGCCATCCAATCAATTCAAGGCCATTGGTTACTGGGCTATATATATTTACCACCCTGGTCGAGAGTCCTTCAAGGTATAAAGTAATTTCTGCTATGAAGGCCGATCTCCACCGATATGACTAGCAAGCAGGATTTAGGTGCTTGCTGACTAAAAATGCTACTTTTGTTTCCAAGGCTGGTTGCATAGAGAGGGTGTATCCTTTTGGGCAATAGGTTCCCAGGGTTTCCTTATTGATGCTCGGCTCTTGAAGTGCGATTAAGATGTACTTTTCTGGATTCAGCATATCCATAAAGGGTCGGAGAATACCAAAGTTACTTGCGCCGCAATTATATTGTACAATAGAGAATGATTTCACAAGCGGGGAGACGCCGGGGCGTCCGGTACCACTATATCTTGGCTAGGAGATGGTCGCGGTGAGCCCACAAACGAGACTTGTTGCCCAAAGCTCAGTGAAGGAGTTGCTGCTCCCGACTTGCCCAAAATTTCCTTTCTTGGTCGTCCTGGCCCTCTCCGTAGCTCGCCACCTGCACCGGTTGCTGTAGCTATTCTCCGCTTCTTGTTGGCAACAATTGTGAAGCCTTGATCTCCTTCTAGGTTTGTTGGTGCCCCTGTATTTGCTGTCATGTATTCCTCACGGTGGACCTCGGCTGTTTGTGCAAGGAGTTCATGTCTCGCTCTTTGAACATTATTTTTGTAAACCTGAAAGACTTGGCACGCTGCCTTTTGCCATGATCTGTGGGCCTTTCCACAATTGCAGCAAGAGACTCGCTCCTTGGGACAGTCCTTTGTTTGGTGACTGCCTGTACACCACCCACACTTTGCAGCCCTACTGCACGAGGTCTTCGTGTGCCCCCATTGCGAGCAATTGAAACATTGCTTAGCTTGAGCTTTAGGTGACCATAGTTGAGCAGTGTAAAGTATGGCATTAAATACGATACCTTTTCGAACAACTGTTGTAAAATAAACAGTCCAGCATCCCAAGCGATGCGCGTCTCACACCGACTCGTACACTGTCACGTGATCGTCATCATCTCATATGTTATATTTAGATTTCCCACTTAATGTCTATTTATATCATCTATAACTATGGATGGTACGAGCTAACAGCTACACACATGAGCGTCTTACACCTAAGTATTCTGGGGGAAAAATTCAGGTTTAGGACTTTCTCATACCATGATAATATTGTTATATTGGGACATCAATGTCTATCATGAATAATGCTTATTAAAGTCTCATAAGGGTTACACTCCTGTATATAACGAGCTCTCTTCTCCCTCAGAATTCTTCAGTCAATCACATTGCTGAATATCTCTGAAGGAATCTCTCTCTTTGTCATCTCACCTATTCTATAATAGCCTCACTTATCTCAAACACTACGCTGCTTCTCTTACACAGATATCTTGACGTCTAGCCTCTCCGATCTGTCCCCATTACATTAACAACTTCCCTCTGCAAAGGCTTAGATGGTAAACTAATGACTAATGTACCTCTGATATGTCCTGATTTTTTAGCATTTTTGCATTCCTTTCCATCGTGTAGCCAACGAACACGGTTTATTCGGAGCCCTGGAATTCTTGAACGTGTTGCTTCCACAATTCCCTGTATAAGCCCGCTATTTTCCGCGTTTATGCCACCTTGGATTATTACCGAGAGCGGAAATCCTGGAACCTGGACTGCGTAGTCTTGACGTAGAACTTTAAATTCCTCCGGTTGAGGCATATTTAAAGCAGCATCCCGTTGGGAGGCTGACTGGACAAATACCTCTGTATCCTTGGTTTTTAGTTGACGAACCGCAAATGCGCCTGCAATGTATTTCTGAGCTACCGAAAGTAGTTCGCTAGGTTGCATTTCTGCCGCTCCTTTTACCCTGATGCGGACTGCTGATCGAGTTACTGAAGGTGCCAGAACTGCTGCATATGAGGGCTTAGTGCTTGGCATGACTTGGGCAGTAATAGGTTGACGATTGACCTCTCGGAACCCTTTTTTGACAGCATCTTCCAACGCTGATATCCAATCCTCCAGAGGAGTAGCTGTTGAGGAGGCCTTGAGCCATGCCTCTTTATTTGCGTCCAGAGCTGCGATAGCTTCATTCACCTCTTTTTCTGTCACCGACAAATTCTTTGATCCGATGTTTATGAAACTCCCCTTCATCTTAGCATGGACATCCCCGATTTTAACGATTGCATCGAAAGTTTTGCTTTGGTCCCCTTTCTTTCTGGGTTTGTTTACCATAGTCGCCTTCTGCTACGCGTTGTTGTCCGTAGTCCTCGAACCACCAACCCCAGAGCCCACTATTATGCTGTTTGGACAAGCAGATAGATGGGACTGAGATAATTAGACTAGAGGAGATTAATAAAGGTATTCAATTGATATGAAAAGACGTATGGGGTGCTGGGCAGCTTCCGCGGCACCTTCTTCTAATAATAATAATAAGAATAATAAAAATATTAATATTAATAAAAATGATATTAATATTAAAATTAAAAAATGTGATAATAATAATAATAATTTTAATAATAATAATAATAATACCATGATTCAGAGCCCAGAAGATGTGGCAAGAATCACGAAGTGGATACTAGACGAAGGATACCTAGAACAGTTTCGACTTGTCAGTCAAGTTGAGGCAACCATGCGGCTAATGATGCACAGAGCAGGGAAGGGGTGAGACGGATCACACACTGGACGTACAGTGTAAGGCACTTTTTGAAGGTAAACTGAAAATCAGAAAGATACCAGATTGCAGTTTTGGGGGGCTTTTAATCGCGAGGTTTCCTCCTGTGTATATATAATAGTTACGGAGGTACAGCCTATAAGTATTATTCCATGTCGACCAGGGGGGGCTTGGCCACCACAACGCTTTCCTTAATTAGGCAACATCGCGAGAATGCACCCCTGTTATAGTTATGAGCTTACGGAGGACAGGATGTTGGCTACTGAATTTGTTGCAGTATACACAGAGAATGGTGTATACTGATGATGGCTGTATACAGAGGATGGTGTATACTGATGGTGAGAATAGATATAGAATGAATACTGTATGCGTATTACAATGAATGATCTGATAATCTGCCTAATATTATGATGAGAGAAGGATACAGTAAAGCTTCTCTAACACGATAGTGGGTCCCGGCATAAGTGTTGAAAATATTCATTGTAACTTGCACTTTTATATTTGCAACACTTACCCTTACAGGTCATTTTGCGTGCAGGGGCAAGCATTACAATATAAATGGATGAATTTCAATGAATATTTTCAACACTTATGCCGGGACCCACTATCGTGTTAGAGAAGTTTTACTGTATGTCTTATATACATTAAGATTATAGTTGCACACCGTCCCATTACTCCTGATCATGACCTCTGGAATCTTCTAGCATCTACTTGTGTTCTCTATAGAACCGAGTCGATGCTTCTGCTGATTTCCATGAGGTCCCATGTACTTCCATCTCTTCCAAGCACAATTATCATCACTGATACCAGCACCTCAGCCGAGCCAGCACAACAACCTCGCACCCATTCCTACTGTGTTTTCTCGCGATGTTGCCTAATTAAGGAAAGCGTTGTGGTTGCCAAGCCCCCCCTGGTCGACATGGAATAATACTTATGGGCTGTACCTCCGTAGACACCTGCATGGGCCCTTGGGTTTCCTGAACGGGTTAATTCAAATCAAATCAAATCAAATCAAATCAAATCAAATCAAATCAAATCAAATCAAATCAAATCAAATCAAATCAAATCAAATCAAATCAAATCAAATCAAATCAAATCAAATCAAATCAAATCAAATCAAATCAAATCAAATCAAATCAAATCAAATCAAATCAAATCAAATCAAATCAAATCAAATCAAATCAAATCAAATCAAATCAAATCAAATCAAATCAAATCAAATCAAATCAAATCAAATCAAATCAAATCAAATCAAATCAAATCAAATCAAATCAAATCAAATCAAATCAAATCAAATCAAATCAAATAATAATAATAATAATAATAATAATAATAATAATAATAATAATAATAATAATAATAATAATAATAATAATAATAATAATAATAATAATAATAATAATAATAATAATAATAATAATAATAATAATAATAATAATAATAATAATAATAATAATAATAATAATAATAATAATAATAATAATAATAATAATAATAATAATAATAATAATAATAATAATAATAATAATAATAATAATAATAATAATAATAATAATAATAATAATAATAATAATAATAATAATAATAATAATAATAATAATAATAATAATAATAATAATAATAATAATAATAATAATAATAATAATAATAATAATAATAATAATAATAATAATAATAATAATAATAATAATAATAATAATAATAATAATAATAATAATAATAATAATAATAATAATAATAATAATAATAATAATAATAATAATAATAATAATAATAATAATAATAATAATAATAATAATAATAATAATAATAATAATAATAATAATAATAATAATAATAATAATAATAATAATAATAATAATAATAATAATAATAATAATAATAATAGCTGCAGACAGCGAATTCGACAGCCGTAGGATTCATCGACGATACAAATATCCTGACATGGTCAAACTCCACGGAAGAAAACTGTCGTAACCTCGAGCGGCAACACGAGAAATGCGAAATTTGGGCAAAAATGCATGGGGTAAAGTTTGCGCCCGAAAAGTACCAGCTAATCCACTTTTCTCGGGCAAGGAAGAAACACAACCTAGCAGCGACCGTATCAATCCAAGGCCATCTTACTAATCCGCAAGCGTCACTTCGAATCCTCGGCATCCACCTCGACCCCAAACTTAACTGGGGAGCTCACGTAAAGCAAGTGGAGGAAAAAGCAGGAGTGCAGATGCAGGCGATGAGCAGGCTAGCACACTCGACGTGGGCAGCGACGTTCAAGAAAGCCAAACTAATCTATAGTGCGATAGTACGACCGGCCCTTACGTATGGATCCTCTATTTGGGCCGAGTACGGGAGAACGGGGAACACCCCCGAAAGGATAGTCAAACCTCTGAAGTCAATACAGAGAAGATGCTTACTCAAGATAACAGGAGCATATAAATCTATCAGCACGAGAGTGCTGAAACACGAGACTTCCATCTTACCGATGGAGATCTACTTAAAGCATAGAAGAGTGCAGCACGCCGGGCTCACTCACAATTTACCAGTCCAAAAGACCATAGAAAAGACTTGCCGGATGATCAGGCAACAAGGTAAAGGAAAGGACAACCACAGGAGATCATCCAAGAAAAAGGATATAGAAGAGTGGTCTAGGATCTGCTGCGGAAAAGTGTCCATCAAGGGACAGAAAGAGCTTGGAAAGATCGCGGCTTTCCGAAAGTGGGAAAACTCCTGGCCACACCAAAGTGGCAATGAGGCCTTAAGGCAAACACCCACAGCCGATCCCGAAGTCTGGAATGCAGCCAAAATTTACATAGATAAATCAGGAAAGGAAAAACTAAGCCTCAAGGGAACCCCATTTAACATTCACCAAAGCCTGAAGAGGACCCAGAGCAGCATTGCCATGCAGATAAGAAGCGAGCACATCGGGCTCAAATCTTATCTGTACCGAAGAAAAGTCCCCGGAGTTGACAACCCAAGATGCCCATGTGGATACATGTTGCAAAACGTCAAACACATGATAACGGCCTGCCCCTTATGGTCTAAAGGGAGAACAAAGGTCTGGCATAAGGCCAAAAATCAGTCATTTGAAGCAATGATGAGCAACTCAGAACATCTTGAAAGAATCACACAATGGATCTTAGAACAAGGATGGATAGAACAATTTCGACTGGCTGGGGAAGTTGAGGCGCTACTAAAGCAGAGAGAAGACTCACGAAGGAACCAAAGAGGTAGGTAATTGACGAGATGGTAGCCACACTGGGCATAACAGTGTAAACGCACTTCCTGAAAGAGACCCTGGGAAAACCAGGAAAAATGTAAAGAATTTAATCATGCAGAACCAAGGGGTTTTTACCGGGAGGTTTCCCCTTATGTACTCTATTGCAGGGGTAAATAGTGAAGGAAACCCCTGAATGCCAAGATTTGACAGGGATTATACAATATGCCATTGGCTGCAATATTTTGACCATACCAAATCCGACAATAGCTGAACCTTATTTGTATGGGAAATTTTGCGTGATAAAAGAAGTGTAGGAGATCCCTGTAACTCGTTGAAATGATGATATTCTATTCAAAAGTGCTAGCTTTTATCAAGTATTAAATACATTTTTACCAATGATTAAGCATCATTAATAATGAATCGAACCTCCTCTTGCTCTGATGACTGCCTGGCACCTTTCTGGCATGCTCTCTACAAGCGTAGCCAGTTGCTCCTGAGAAATTGGCTCTCATGCCTCTAGGACTGCATTACGGAGCACTTCCTCAGATGGATTACCAGAATCAAATTCTGGGTGGTGCTCTTCAATATGGGATTTCATCATATCCCACACTGACTCAATTGGATTCAGGTCTGGGGAATATGACGGCCAGACTATGAAATCTACCCCCCTTGATGACAGCTCTCTTTTCGTACGTTGAGCAGAATGGGCAGGAGCACCATCCTGCATAAAGAGAAGAGGGCCGTGAGAGTCAATTGGTTGTGTTGCCGCGTGGATTAAAGGAACAATCCTCTGGCAGTAACTCTCCGCTTTTATAGTCCCCCAATCCCTACTCCAGAAGAGGGCAGGGCCCTTCTGGTTCCCATAAAAGGAGCCGCAGAACATCCAACCACGCTTTCGAGGACCTTTTCGAACCAGGCAAGTGTGATAATATGTCTCCTCGGGCTAAAAAATTAGATTAATGCAGTTGATACATGGCTGAGATCTGGACTCACCTTCCTCGAAACCCATACTCTTGTGTGACGTTCACCAGTGACCCAAGTCTCATCAGACCAAAGAATTTGGGACCACTGTTCAGGTGTCCAAGAAGAGTGTTCTTCCGCCCACTCTAATCTTTTCCTCATATGTGCAGGCGTTAGAGTAGGCTTCGCTTGAGCAATGCAACGCTTGAACCCTCTTCTCTCAAGAGCACTTTTGGTTGCGATTTGGCCACAATTCCAGTGGGAAAACTTAGCAGTAAGCTCCAGGTGGCTCATCTGGCGGGCCTCACTTGAAGACGTGACAAACTCTTCAAGCTCAACTTCCTGCTGAGCGTTCAAGGCGTGGGGTCGGCCATTTCGCTTTTTGGGCGTCAGACATTGCCTTGCAAGGGCATATTGTACCCTTCTTTCGGTGATACCGAGTTGATTACCGATGGCGAGATGAGTAAAACCAAGGCCACGTAACGTGTATATCTGGACTCGCTGATCCCTAGAAAGCTGGCTCCGTGATCTTGGAGTAGTGGGAGATGCTGGGGTGCTCATTTTTCTTCGCAGTTTATCGTGAGGATATAGGTTATTCGATATGTCGTGTCAACCGATTTAGTGTGGTACGAGGATGCTGTGCAACTATCGAACATAAGAGAGAAGGTTCAAGGAAGAAGGAATGCCTCGGTTGCCTTATTGCCTTAGTCTAGCCATTTTTGTAGCGCTAAAGTCGGAATGTCAGGGATAGCCCATATAAATTACACAGAATGTGGGGCTACACTTCTTACTCCTGTAATAGAGTATATGTACAGCAATAGTTGTTGTAAATAAGTGGGTCCATAACTGCACCAGGATCAGGGACTAACCTTGAGCATCCCTGGAGTTGCTTAAAGCCGCTAGAATCTAACAGACGTAGTCTCCTAGATTCTACCACCTTCTAGCAATATCTACAGCATCTACACTGGACTGTGGAACATGGGTAGATATTCATGTAGATGATAGAGTTCTGCTTCACTGTACTTTAGTAGACAAAAATCAATTTAAATCAATTCAGAGCCTCAGTACCTCAGAACATCATACTCTTGTATCTTATCTTCTAAACACTTTTCTCTACTCAGGATTCTTCCACAAGGTGACTTCTCTCTCTCTCATTCATTCTTACCGTTCATTAATAATCACCTGCATGGACCCATTGGGTGCCTCATCGGGTTAAATGAAATCAAATTCAAATAATATAATAAAAAACACTAGCATCAAAAGACACGCGACGTTGTCAATAAATAACCTCATGTTTAAGCCGATGGGCAGTCGTGCTTGTAAATAATATTAATTATGTTTGGTTACACATTCGAATTGAGCCCACGTAATTTCCCTTAAGAACGGCTAACACCTTCGTGGGCCACTGTGGACGCCGCACTTGAACAATTGAATTCAATTCAAATCAAATCAGATTTGGGGAACTTCCCGGACGCTGTGCCACCGCACCATCAAACTCTGGTGCTAGAGTTGAAAGAAGAAATTTATCATCAAATTGGTCTAAAAGCTTTGTAAGTAGCTTGATTCCGTGGTCAGAGTCAAAAGACTTTTCGTAATCCATTTTTATATATAATATATATTTATTATCAGGGATGCAGTATATAGGGGTTCTGGCCGAGTGGTTAAGGCGCTGTGTTTAGGCTAGACATTTATTAAGGCTCAATTCGCAGTGGGAGACCGCGCAGGTTCGAATCCTGCGGATCTCAGCTCTGGAGTGCAACTATTTTGGCACTCAACTAATGGATCCGCGCTCGAGGAGTCGTGATACAAATCCCCCTTTCAAATATACAGTGTTACCACACTAAAGATTTTTAGATTGCATAAATGACAGGCATTATAGTGGGTTTTCTTGAAAGTCTTATTTTGCTTATTAGGAAATGATCATACCTTTTTGCCGAGACATCCTGGAAACACTTTACTGCATTCGAGTCAATATATCTTGCAAAAGCTCTATAGATATGAATTTTTTCTTGGCGCCCAAATTTCGCTTAACATTTTATTATTTAGATATTCTCATTTATTCTAATCTACGACTTAACAGAGCTACCGTACATTAAAAAGTAGGAAAATGTTAGTCGTTTAAAATACATCAATGCGAAGTAGAACCTCCTTTTGCTTCCATATCAGCCTGACACCTTGCAGGCATGCCTGCATGCTGGCAACAAGTCAACCCAGTTCGTCAGATGAGATTGAGCCCCAAGCTACTCTAATAGCTCTTTTTAGAGTCTGCTGAGATATTTGCCTTCCATTATCGAACTCCGGATATCGAGCTTGAACATAATCCTTTATCGATTTCCATATAGACTCAATAGGGTTTTAGCCGGGAGAGAATGGGGGCCACACGATGAGTTCTATCCCAGCTTGGAGTAAAGGCTCCATGGCATTCCGTGCAGGATGGCAGGGATCACCGTCTTGCATCAGTCAAAGTAATGGCTTAGCTTCTTGTGCCATTATTATCCTTGATAAAATCCACTGGCAGTAGGTCTCCAAGTTCAATTTCCCTCGACTTTTTCTCAATCTAGATCACTATGTTTTGGTTCCCATGGAAAGATCCCCAATGCTTCAGCAATTTCTTCGAATAAACTTAGGAGATAAGTATATCTCGTCAAAATCCTCACCAGTTTAAACTTCGTTCGTGAAAACCCCAAATTATCAATAGGCGAACTGACCTTTCTGATGACCCACAAACGCGTGTGCTGACCGCCAGTAATCCAAGTTTCATCGGCCTAGGACTTGATTCCACTGTTTGATGGTCCAACTTAGATGAGGCCGAGTGAAAAGTGATTGTCGCCTTTTCTTTTCTTCGCTGAACGGGGGCTTACTCTGGGAGAAACAACGCTCATATCTCATTCCTTAAAGAGCATTCCGAATAGCTTTCTCACCGACATTCCAGTGAGAAAACTGCACCGTGACAAGTCTCAAGCGGGTCATAAAGCGACTAGCTTGTGAAATGCAAACAAAATGTTCAAGCTGATGAGCTTGAACACCACTCAAGACTGGAGGTCGAGGACTCCTGGCCTCTAAAAGGTCACCAAATTCGCGTGCATACTAAAATTGTCTCAAATTTGGCCTCAATTCTTGAGCGATGTCATGATATGAAAGCCCGTTCCTTCGAAGTTTCTGATATACGACCCATTTATCCCGATTAAGGTTCTAGCGACGAGGTTTCTTCCAGGTCTAAAGGATGTAAGAATTCATTTCAATCGTTCAATGATAGACTATGATTTGGAGTAAGACGTAAGGAATGTAACGGTCGGAAGTTCGTAGCTGCAGAGGTTGGAAGGTTAGATTGTAATTGATTTTGAGAATAAGATTGTTAGATTGGGTAACAGTATGTAGATGCATTACTTGGAACAAAGCGAATAATTTAGAAAGAATCTGCTAGCCGTTTTTGGAATAATAGATGGAAATATACAGGGAGACTGCCTGTAATATAGAGATTTGAGGCTTAACAATCTTTAGGGTTGAGACACTGTATAATGCTACAGGCCTAAGTCAACGATTTGGCATTATCGTGACAAGGGTTCTTGGTAAGGGGGATTAAAATATTATATCTAAAATAGGCAGCTATCTTCAATAAAACTCTGATTTGTATGTGAAAATTGCTTTTTATTTTATCGAACCATAGTGAACGATGTTCTAAGATTCTGAATTTCTTATTTTTTTTGTTTCAAATTTGGTTTCATTTTATTATTTTTTCAAATCTTTACTGTGATACGCCTGTTTTTGCTACGAATTCTATCATTATTCACACGACTTTAGACAAAACACAGAAAAACAATCCGATATTTAGAAACGAGTGTGCCCCCCATTTACACCCAAAACTGCCTGGCATCTCGAATGCATACCCGCGAGAAGTGGCATAAGATGTTCATCAGAGATTAAGTCCCAGCTAGTTTGGACTGTTGCACGAATCCTTGAAACTGGCAGCCGTTGCCCTTTTAATTCGCGGGAATAAAACTGCATTTTATCTTTCATGATATTCCAGACGTTTCCAATAAGATTTAAATCAGGGGAGTGGAAAGGCTATTTCACCAGCTCGATGCCCGCTCCAGCAAGTTCATCTAACACCCGGCCTCGATGAGCAGATGCCGAGTCTTGCATAAGTGTTAAGCCCGGGTGCTCTCTATGATAGTTGATAATTGATGGCACAACACTTTCACTGAAGGTAGCTTGGTTAATTTCCCCCCATCTTTTGTCCCATGTTACATATGGACCTTTTTGAGATCCCAGGAAAGATCCCCAGAACATCCAGCCACTCCCCTTCAAACACCTTATACCTACACAACAGTCTTCAACCTGTTCATCGACCTAAATAGCGCATTAGAGCTACACATAATTTATGTACCTTCAGTATTTACCAATCAAGTCATCCAAGTGTTTTTGTGAGGGTTACCAGTAGCCCATATCTCATCGGTCCAGAGAACTCGACTCCAATCATCCAAAGACCAGTTTATGTGAGTTTGGGCAAACTCAATCCTCTTCGTTTTGTCAAGGTCACTCAGTACCAGCTTTGAGCGAGCCCGGCGTCGAGAATATCCCCTACTGTTGAGAGCCCTTTGAATGCATCTTTGACCAACGTTCCATTCCCTAAATGGATCTAGTGACAGATCCAGGTAACTCATCCGTCGAGACTCATATGAAGACCTTACAAAGGCCACCAATTGATCTATCTGTTGACTTGAGAGTACAGGCGGGCGCCCAGTCCGATCACTTGGACTCTCACTGTGTCGGGCACAAGCGTGTTGAACTTGGTGCCAGGATAGCCCTAGATCTTTGGCAATTTGTTCGATTGTTTTGTTCGTATGTTTTCACAATGTTTTAACGCGAATACAGTCTTCCGATGAAATTTAATTTCGACGGCACTGCATTAATAAATTAGTGGAACTCATTTTTTTTTTTATCGAAGTTGGTGGTAGAATGTAATTATTTGTACGTGAGGAGAAGATATTTGGGTATTCCAAGACTAGGTCCTGGCCCTGCGGCCCTGCGCTTCGCTCCGGGGCAGGGTTCCTCGCGTCGCTTCGGAAGTGGGACTTGAACTATGGCTGGTAATATATTTCAGATGGGATATAGGCTGTGGATTTAGAGTCTATGGAGATAATTTCAGGTTGCAATAGGTTTACAGGTGTTAGTTTCCTACGGGACACACGTTTGGAATTCAAGTTGGGCTAAAACACCCGAAGATGTTTAGCAATTAATCAGTGTGAGCATGAGTACTATCCAATGAATAACGCAAGGAAATTGTTTGTCATTTGAGAATGAGGTAGTTAGCGTATCTGATATATTATAGATCTAACTTTAAAAGCGGCCTACGACCTCTGAATTCTGCGGGGATTCAACCACACAAACCATGAATACGGAAAGAAAACAAAACACTATGCACTGTCGCGGCGGGATTATCAACTATACTATTGAGTGTATGATGTGGTGCAGATCCGAGAGATAGTCTCTATAACTCGTTAGTATTAGTTATCAGTTCATGAATTATCAACATACCATGTAGATTAAATATTATTTCAAGAGAAAATATGAATCATACATGTAGAGGAGTATCTTCAGGGCGGCTTTTCTTCGGGGAAAGTGGGTCTGGACCTCCGTCTTAAGCATGTTAGATAGAATCCCAAAGGCACATTTACAGACGTACCTGATGCCGGTTGTATTTCATCAAGACAACCTAAATCAGTCTGGGCGTGGAACTTCGGGAAGGAGTTCGGTGGGCGAGTTGCGTGACCTTCTCAAATCACGTTAGTAATAGGTCTTAATATGTTACGCACTGAATGTTGGTTAACTCACTGGATACGGAATTGACGGCTCTTATACTATCGGATATCAGTCAAGACTTCCGGGTAGACGACATTTTGGGTACGGCCTCTGTTCTCGGTAGGTAGCAGAACACTCAGGCCTTCGACGCGTGAAGTTCGAGAAACACCAACGTAGAGTTGACCGTGGGTAAAAACCGGCGTCCGCAAATCCAGCCCTACGGTGTGGAACGACTGACCCTGTGATTTGTTCATGGTCATCGCAAAGCACAACCGGACCGGAAATTGCTTCCGTTTTAGCTTTACTCCCTAACTATTGTCATCGGAAATTAACTCGATACGTGTGAGAACGCATTTTTGACCGTCCCTGTCACCACCAAGAATTCGTGCCTCGATACAGTGCCTCCTGAGATTGGTCACAACCATCCGGGTTCCATTACACAGCCCTTCAGCTGGTGCAAGGTTCCGTAAGACCATGATAGGTGCACCAATCTTAAGAGCCAACTGAGACGGCGGTAGCGATGGGAGGTCAATATTGCGCAAAACTTCCGCGGGAAACTCGTCTAGACCTGATTCGGCGACGTCGGCGTCCGTTATATGAGTATCTGTTGACTGATACACCCGTAATTGCCCTGGAAGTCGTCCCAGAATCATCCCGTTCAATTCCGTAACTGTCGTGTTTAGAGTCGACAGTAAACATCGACCACAAAACACAGTCGGATCCGTCCCTGCTCGCGTCATCATGTCTTGCGGATAAATACGATTAATAAGGCTGGAAACATCGATTGGTTGATGTACGTAACTCGGAATCTCAACTTCGTGGCGTTGTGATTCGGAGTACGGGATGTTCCCAACCCAATCCACAAATTCCGCGCCATGAACTCCCTCCCGGACCCTCATATTTACCCGGAGGTTGAGCCGTCTCAATCGCTCCCAAACAAACGACTTCTGCAAGCATGCCGCAGTGATGTCATCCCTAGAACCGTTTGACACAACTGGAAGGATCTGTGCAAAGTCACCGCCAAGAATAGCTGGGACGCCCCCAAACAAATCATTATCAGAGGAGCCCCGCAAATCTACCAACAGCCGATGTACTACCTCGAAGCAGTACTTGTGCTGCATGGGCACCTCATCCCAGATGATCAAATCTACTTTACGGAGTTGCGCAGCCAGCATGCTTTGTTTCTCAATGCCGCTTACAGACCCCTCGTTCAATTCGATCGGTATCTTGAACTGGGAGTGCGAGGTCCGCCCCTCAGGTAGTAGCAGGGCCGCAATTCCTGTCGACGCCACACAGAGTACAGTCTTCCCAAGCCCACGATAATAGTAGCATAACGTTTGGTATACAAACGTCTTCCCGGATCCCCCCTGACCTTGCAGGTAGTAATGCGCCGTCCGTGGTTCCGTAGAGATCGCCGTTGTGATCTCCGTGAAGGCTGCTTGCTGGTCGACATTCATTTGAACTCGCATAGCTTCCGCGCGAGCACACAGATCTTCCCTCTGCACTGTGGCAGCCCACTCGACATGGCTGCGACTCCAATCCCAAACGTTCATTGGCAGTTCGTGATCGGTAAGAGTCTGCTGCTGATCCGCAAGTCCAGCTGCAAGCAAAAAAAGTCCGTAGTCATACTGAGGATCGGGTAAGTCTAGCGGATATCCAGAAATTCCACGGAGCTTGTGAGCCAGGTCGTCGCAGAGGTAGTGCTTATATCTTTCCCAAATAGCCAACGGATCCGCAATTTCTCTTTGACGAAGTCCGGTCAAGAAAAGCGTCCGAAGGCCATTACCGGTGGTGAACAATACTGCTTCGTCAAAACACTCGTACCACTCTTGGTCATTCTGGGATAATCCGCGAGCAATACATGCGGCATGGTACGATTCGTAAGTAGAACCCTCAAAGTTGTAGAGCTCCGCAAAGGACTTGACGTTGCGGACGACGGTAAGTAGAAGCCGCAAGTAAAATCTCTCACCTGCAACTGGACTGCAGTGATACATTCGTCCAATTCTGTTTTCCCCACGCTTCCGGATGGTCCATTCCCTTAGCTTCTTGTTCCAAACACAGTGTGCCGGCATCTCCGAGTAGAGCCAGTCTCCGGCCGTTGGATGATCCGTGTTGAACTTGAAGTATCCCATCAGCGTGGTTCGGGTGGATTCCATCTTTGCAGCGAGTTGCTCAGTTGTCAGAGTGTCGGGGAAGTACACAGTTTGCTGCCCCTGGAGATGCACCTGAAGGTGTTGAACAGGCGGGAATTCTTGATGGGTCCGAAATTCAAACAATCGCCAGATTGCTTCCGGAGGGCTCACGTACCGAGCTTGGAGGTACCGAGTGATTTCGTCTTCCGTATTTGCAATCGCTAAAGTTGTCCGGTCAGCGCCTTTGTAAACGTACTTGTGAATGTACTTTACGGCGTGTACTGATCCGCAAACCTCGACATTGATATGCGATTGGTATTTGTTGAGCAAATACGGATTGTACGGCACCACCCAGCGGTTATCCATGATGACCTGTCGACCATTTTTCTGCACATTGGACGTACCTTGGTGAGCGGTTAGTCTGAATTCGATATGATTGAAGATAAAATCACGAAACGTACCTGTATCACGACGCATGTAAATTGGATAACCATCTTCGGTGATGGTTGTCTCGTTAGTAAATCCCTTTGGAAATCGTTTTTGACATTCCAAGGGGCTGCTTGGGTTCTTCCGGGCCATGCACGGGTTATTTGGATACTCAATTCCACAGGGCCCATGGAGCATGTGAGTGAGAACTAAGTCTCGCAATTTATCCGACGGATTCGTACTCTCAGCCGGAATTTCTGCACTGACGATCTCGTTGACTTTGGCAGCGGTTAGATAGCTCCTCGCATCTTTCAAGAAGAGCAAAAGATGTAAATGAGGTAAACCACGCTTCTGGTACTCAATCGTGTAAACATGCCCCTGGTATTCACCAAAAATACCTTTGCGAACATCCTGCAAGAGCTGCTTCACCATCAGGTGAAAGACGCGAGCAATTATATCAGGTCGATCGGTCGCATGCTGACCCTCCCTCAACTCCAACCTAATTTCCGGCCAATTGGGGTTAGCTGTGAAGGTGATGAAGAGGGTTGGGCGTCCGAAAAAGCGCACAATCGCCATTGAGTCTTGAAACAATTGCTGCATGAACCGATCACCGCCAACAAAAGAGGAAGGGAGAACGCAGCGCAGGCCAACATCTCGTCCGTTCACGTCAGCTTGATCTTCCCGAATCAAAGCGTCCGCAAGCCCGTTATACACAGCCGCACGAATAGTTGTCTGATTAAGCCGTAACCAGTCAAGCCGAGTAGTTTCACATGCGACATAGGAGTCGACGACGTATTGCTGGAATAAGCGACCAGCAAGAAACAGAAGGGATACTTCACCGACCCGTTGATGGAGCCTGAACCGGTAGAATGGCTGTTGGCCAAGACGTAACTGCTGCCGGTTGTTATGAGCATTCAACAGCGAAAGTTTCCAATGCCAGCCCGGCTCACCGAACGGAAAAAGTAGGACATAGTGTAATGGCATGTACGCAGGATTTGTCACGGGTACTCGGTGCAATTGCCGTCCGTCCTGACCCGGTTCGCGGACCGCTAGAATCACATCTCGAAAGCTGGCCTTGTCATATTCGTCTGGGATGATAGCAGCCACCTCGCCCGTGAGTGGAAGATTTTCACGACGACGATCGGCTCAGGTTTGAACGACTAAGGTCATTTGTGGACTAATGACCATGCGAAAGTTGCCTTCTTGTGTCTGCAGGCGCTCGCGAGCTGTCTTGTAGATCCGAATGAGCGGATTTACCTCCATCATCATGGCGTGTAGATCACGAAGAATGGTCGAGTCGAGTTCTGGATCACGCCCTCGACGTAGTTCAGCCGCATATTCAGGGTCGTAGAAGAATAGCTGTGCGAATGCCGGAGTTTGCTGCGCGCCCGGAACCAATGGCCCCTGCAAATGGTATAGCTCTCCATGAGCCGTGAATGTTGTGAGCCCACGCCGCAAATCCACCCGATCATCTTTTCCCGTGTTGACAGATGTAAAAGCCAACGCAGAGTTGTAGCTGCGAATCTTCTTTCGGAAGCTGATCGCACGTGGATTCTGTCCGGTGTAAAGCTCCAGCAGGGTCTGTGGCGGATTCCGTAAGAGCGGGAGAGCTACATCCCCTTTCTTGCAACATAGCACAAACTCACCACCTGCAACCTTTTCTTGGGCAAAGTGGAGAGCCTGGCAATGTCGACACAGGATTTCCATTCGACCAACATCGTGTGAATCCGAAGCTCGAAAAACGGATTTGAAAGCGGCGGGAACCGAAATCGCTGGTTCGGGAATAACAGGTTCAGGAGTAACACGTTCGGAAGACGGAAAAGGAGGAGGCAGAATTGTTGGGGCAGGGAGTCCATTGGCGATATGTGGTAGAGTCGGACCGATATATGCAGGTTGAAGAACAGCTACGGCCGCAGGCAGGGCAGTTTGTATTGGAGCAGCCGGTCGCCATGGACGTCTGGCAGGCCGCGGTTCATCTATGAGACCGGCAACTGCACTATCGCGTGTCTGTCGGGGTGCTGGTACATCAATTTCTCCTATCGTATGGTTCAAGGCCCGGTTCCTCTGTATAAATTATGTCAGTTAAAGTTATCAACACATGATTGATAGACATACCCGATGACGATCACATGTTTTATAGTAGCGTCCTTGTCGATTCAGAGAAAAATTTGAAAGAGGTTGCTTCCTCTTGCACGTAGAGCAATATGACTCCAGGGAATCCATCTGGAGAGTGAACTTTCGCTCTAACTCCTCGAAGCATGTTAGTTACAAATATCAAAACGCGAATTACAGACGTACCTGATGATAACTGACGGTAGTTGTAAATTTTCAAGGCGTCCGGAGTTTCGTTGTTGAAGTGAGATTGACTTGGCAGCGCTTTAGGAGTATTGACGTCTGATTTGAGTCTTAGACACATGTTAGAAGCAGTTATATATACATGATGTACAAAGGTACCTATTGTCGATTATTTGTTTCGTAACGGCGGACAAACTTTTATATTTGAGGCAATACGTTTACAAAGACGTTGAATTGTGGATGGTGATATGTGTGCTTCAATATCAAGACAACGAAAATTTATTTGTAGCATGCCACGCAGCCTCGCTAGCTGCGACAAATCAACATTATGTAATATAAATATTGTTGACATTTATTATGTGGTTGGAGCTTAGTTTTGCAACACTTACCATTACAGGTAATTTTGCATGCAGGGGTAAGTATTGCAAATATAAACGGTAAAATTTCTATGAATCTCTTCACTATTTATACCGGGACCCGCTATTAGCTATGAGAGGTTCTACTTTACATGAAAAACAAATCGCGCCAAGGAGCAATTATATTTAATTCTTTGCATAAAACAGAATATTATTTGGGATTGCCTTGCTTATGTCAGTACATGAGGTAATAACTTGCCTTGTTGCATTTAAAATAGTTTGTACAGGGATATCCCTCGCGGTATAGTACTTTGTAAAAAGTCCTCTTCAGGGATATCCATGGGTACTCCTGTAATTGAAAAACGATTATTGAAAAACGATTACTTCGAGGATACTTATAATCGCTTTTCTGAATGTTACGTGAGGAATATCGGACTTTGAGGGGCAGCGACGACCATAGTTTGTCAGTATTGGGATACCTGTGTCGCTGTATCTTACATTTGAAGCTGTCGCTGCTGATTTCCATTGTTAATCCTGTGATTAATTACCAGTTTGGTTGGAGGAAGTACCTGATTTTGTACCGATGATTCTTCCATTGCGACGACCTGTATAATCGTCAGATTTCAAGAATGGGGTCGCGGGTACTTACCTGAAGCTTCCTGTGATTTCCTGTAGATTGTCGGCGATGAAATATGAACCACATACCCGATCCGGAGAATGTTACTGCTGCATCGAAGACCTGTGTAATTGTCAGCAATCAGCGGTGCATACGACGTACTTGTTGGCGGTGGTTGAATATTTGATGACGACGATAGTTGAAAGAGGTTGATGTGAAGAAAGAAAGCGAAAAAGGGGTAATGGGAGGTGATGAAAAATTTTCACTTTGATTGAATCAAGACGCTGGCGGCGACGAATGAGCATTCGCGGATTTTCAAAGGGTATCCACATTTAGTCTTCTGGGTCTTAGTCAGCCGAAAAACGCTTCGTCGACCAATTGTACTGCTTCATTCTTGCGGATTTTGTCGCCCTAGCGCATTGTTTCATGATCACCCAATGAGCATTGTCGGATTCTCAAAGGGTATCCACATTTAGTCTGATGGGTGTTTGTCAGCCGCACGTACCACTTTTCTCCGTCCCTGACAAATCATCTCTGTCCATTGCCGTCCGTGTTCTGACATTTTCGGGTGGTCAGCTAAATGACGTCGCCTCCTGGCCTCCTGACCAACCAGCGTGTCACCATTAATCCCTGAGTGTCCATAAATAAAGCAATATATTATAGATAGAAGAAGACATGTAGTGCTGGTAAATTCTATTAGTCATCTAGTGTTAACTTTGGCTTAGAATTTCCGGATGTGACGAGGGTCTGTTTACAGTGTCTCAGCCCTAAATATTGTTACAGTACAATCTCGCTTTAACAATGTGGGGCAAAGCTTAACCAAGGCTCCCGATTTGAGGATTCAATTGAATTGGCCAATAAGAACCCTTGGTTAAGTTTTACCCCACATTATTATAGCGATATTGTACTGTAGTGGCTGATGTTAATTTTGTATGTTAAGGTAACTGACTGCAAGTTACCGACACACAAAACCAACATCAGCCACTAACAATCTTTAGGGCTGAGACACTGTACTGAGAACCAATTAAAAGGCTTGTCACTCATGCGGTGAACCAGTTTGTGGGCGGTGTATCAAATTAGGCTTAGTGCCATGGAATTTAGCCACGGCCTTGATAAATCCATGCTACCAGGCAGAACAGTTTTTTCAAGTGCAGGTGGGGGAGTATATCTCAAAAGGGGGGAGGAGTGTATCACGACTCTACACCTCTCTATCACTTTAAGATCATCCCTATTCGACCTTCGCTATTTACCCAACCAAATATTATCTCCCTAGAACATTATTCAACTAACTGGGTTACAGGAAGGGTTAGTATGAAAACTGATAATAGATGCATTTTGTTGACACGAAACTTAGGATGTATTAAAACTATAACTCTCAAGGCAGTGGATTGTAAGTAAAGGAGCTATTATCATCAGAATATTTAGTGTAACTGCTACAATTACATCTGTGGGAATTCTTAGAGATTTACATGAGTTAGCCGAGCCAAGGATCTGCGACCTCGGATAGGAATGGCCAACAACATGGGTTCTGACTGTACAATATTTTAACAGGATGAAGCATTCTTGCCAGAATGTGTAACCTTCCATATGAAAGCTGCTATCCGCTGGATATTCTGGGCTTCCCTCTCGGGTACTTTGAAGGGACTCTTCCTGTTCTGGGAGAATATTTGGGGCAGCATTACAGCAGTGTGACCGAACGGTTAAAATGGCAAATTGTGCACAGCTAAATTGCTTTCCTTAGAATTTGAAAGCTGTCGAGAAATTGAGTTCGAGAGCACGTTTGATACATCAATGTAACGCGATCTACGCTAATACCAATACGAAATGATCATCACACAGTCACCTTACTCCCCAAAAGGGACAATCCGTCACAAGTAGAAAAGTACTGCCAGGAAATTCTCTCACAGATTACAAGCAAGTTGCAGTTAGATAATTCTCTCTTGCTGGTGCAAGATGGGCTCCCAGCTATTCCGCATAAAGAACCAGAGAAGGAATATCTCGAAACGGCGTTGAACAGACTTTTTGGCCTGCATATTTGCCCGACTTGAATCCGACATAGTCTGTCTGGGATCAAATGGAGTCTTAAATTAACAATCACTCACAATTACCGAGTACTTGTGGACAATAATCATCCAGGAGACTTCGTCAGATTGTTCAGATCATCTCTCAACTTCATTTAATAGCATGCAAGCAAGGCGTCAGGAAGTTATCCTGGCAAATGAGGGACCAATTTCTTGCTAATGTGATGGGGAAATTCATCTTGTCATTCAGTCCATAAATTATCTTGTTGTAAATAGTCTTACATAGCTTTTGAATGAAGAGAGATCCTCATGTATTCGGAATAGTTCAGAGTTGAATCTGATATTTCTTACCTGTAAAGGTGTGTAACAACAACGACAAGTCAAATTTTCTGATCCATACATATTTCGGCTAGATACAGGTTAAATATAGCCAAATTATTTTGAACAATCATACTCTAATTTATCCCTGTCTGATGCCTGTATTTAGTGGGGTGTAACACCAATTATCCTTGTGCAACAGAGTTAAACGACCGGGTAAGATGAGATGTTCTGAGGCACGAGATGTTGCCAATTGGGGCATATTATCAGAAGGCATCATGTTTGGACGAAGGGGTATTCCGGGACTGAGTAGGTTTCATAACGAGCAGAGGCGTTTTGGAACAGTAGCATAACGGCAACTAGGAGCAGTTGGCTGTAACCTCTGACAGAAGTCATGAGAAGGGGACCGGTTAGGGCTCTCATGATGATGTATATTAGGAAGGCGTTATCTTTGAGAAAGGGTATCGAGAACGTGAGGTTCTTCGGATCAGTATATTGTTATTTCTATCGTCGTTGATCTTGGTGGTCAACAGTTATTACTTTTAGGCCAGTAGAGCCAGTTATTATTATTATCATTTTACCTCTATACATTTATCTAACAGTAGCTTTTATGATTTCAGTAACCTGATTTGGCATCTTATTGGCCCACGCAGGCGTGTTCGGGTGACACAGGGCCTCAGGGGCATCTTTTACTCGGTGATCGACATGGAAATGTAGGGATGTATCTCAGTTTTTTACAGGGAATAAACATTTTAGTTACAGGATGCTCCCAATAAATTATATTACATAGCCATCAAGCTAAAGTGTTGATGTCATTTCATCCCACTCTTGTCTACTTGCTCTGCTCGACCCCTCTTTACCTGCTCCATCTTGTCGAATTCTACTTTTCCCAACCTTAAGCGTCTCCTTTATCCGGTATTGTCTGCAAAGCAATTCCTTAAAATTTCCTATGATATAACAGTATAGACAAAAAGCAACAAGACGAACATTTACAAATATATCACAGTCTCACGGGTGAGTCTCGCGGAAGCTGCACTTTTTTTTATTGGTACGCATCCTCACAGAATGAACTCCCAATATATCTCCACAAATGCTCGCAAATACTCAAGTAAACTAAATCGAGATCAGAGGCTTCAGATGGGTTTAGATTACAGAAAATATTCCATTTACGAATATAAGCTATTTGAAATCAGGTTTTAACTCTTCACGAAGCTGGAAAAACTAATAGGAAGATCTCTAATATACTTGGAGTTACTATTCAACAAGTAAAATATATAATTCACATGGGACGTGTTGAGCCAGGAAAAAGCACTGGTCGAAAGCCTAGATTAGATCCCGAACAAGAAGACGAGTTAGAAATATTTGTCTGCAGCTCGGAAGAGACTCGGCAGATGATGTACCTGGAACTAGCAGTTAATTTTCCGCAATGGATTGTTGGCGAAGATGCAATTCGAAATGCTCTCCCGGGAAGAGGCTTCAGCAGGCGCATTGCCAATAATAAGCCTGCCCTCTCTGACAAACATAGAAGACTAAAGTCTGAGTGGGCTGGGCGACACTAGTCATTAAGTCTAAAAGACTGGTATCGGATAATCTGGAGTAACGAGGCGTGGATAAACGATGGTCCAGTCAACAAAGTACACTTCACTAGGAAGGCCAGTTTTCGTATTATCATTTAAAAAGAGATGTGAAACGCTAAAAATTTTTACATGAGCGCGAAGAGTACAAAAGTACATGCATCATCGATCGGTGTTGTTATGCAGTTTATGCAGGAGAACGCTCCCGTTCACACTGCAGCTGTTGTGAAGGGGTACCTTGGTGAATTTGGGATGGTACCCATGGTCTAGCCGCCTTACTCCGCTGATTTGAATCCAATCGAAAATGTACAGGGATTGATGAAGTCATATATAAAGGATCGATATGGAGACATCGATCTGGAACGGCCACGCGGGAGGCCTGGAATTCAATCCCTTGTGGAAGAAGCCTGGCAGGAATGCACAAAGCTTGAAGATCTCACAAATATTATCAGTGATATGCAAGATATGTGCTTGGCAATTATTCAAGCACAAGGCGGATCTACAGACCATTAGTTGTGATATCTCCAGTTATTTTTATAGGAACTTTGAATAGAAATGAAAAATAATATCCTCAAAATTAATTTGAATTTAGATTGATTTTTGGTGAAAGTTACATGGGTGTAGATGTTTTACGGAAAAATCTCATGAGCTAATACGTCCAATCAGCATTTCCGTTTGTAAGACATCCCAGAGCTCTCAACGTACATCATGGCCGGATTAATCAGAGCTGCAGAAACTCTGCATGAGATTATCATAGAGAACTTCTCCTTCCGTATAAATATCAACACTTTAACCCCTACAAAACGACACGGGTGTAAATAAATACCATGCAAGGTTGTACAGTAGAACCCGTCCAAACCTATAGTGGGTCCCGGTATAACTACTGAAGAAATTCACAAAATTTTACCGTTTTTATTAGAAATACATACCCCTGCACATGAGATGACCTGTAAGGATAAGTGTTGTAAAAATTATTACCAACAATTTGATAAATCTTAGCAATAATTAAACCCGGAACCCATTATGGGATTGAACAGGTTCTACTGTACGTATTTTTTTAAATCAATCTTACCTATGCAGCCTGAGACTATGACGCGAATAATTGCGGAAGACATGTATAATTTGCAGAATGACCCAGTTTGACATTTGGAACATTCATATTCGGATTTCATTTGCAGATGCCACTACGAAAATAACGCCTTTACTGCATGTACCCTCTTCCGTGAATATCCACTACAGGGAAATGCGAGAAAACTCCGTGATCATGTGAGTATGCCTTCGTCGTCCTACGAATACAATATCACCGGGGGACGAAGACGGCGTTTCTACCTGTACGTGGTGTCCCCTACGAACCTGGAGTTTATCTTCAGAGCCAACAGAAACACGCATCACTTGGTCACGGAGGAAAAATCACCCAGATGAGTTTCCGGGGCGTACCCAGCTCCCGTTATGGTGGTGATGGATCAGACTAAGTTGGCCCTTTTTACCAAGATGAATTCTCACTGTTTACAGATATTCTGGCATTATATTGTCTCCCGAGGAAAGAGCATCGCTACCTGAGCGCTGGTGGTGTTGGTATAAGGAGGATATCTGGACTACAGTACAATCTCGCTATAACAATGTGGAGCAAAACTCAACCAAGACTCCCGATTGGAGGATTCAATTGAATTGGCCAATAAGAACCCTTTGTTATGTTTTGCCCCGCATTGTTATAGCGAGACTGTACTGTATGGGATATTAGGGAGTTACAGTTGGGGATACACACCTCGTGTGGCTCTGGTGTCTAGGCCTACCTGGCTGGAGTTGCAGGTTTTTTGAGACTTTTTCCCGCGTACCGGTTTCCATGGCAGCTCTTTTTCAATTTTTTTTTGAGCAGAAGGTTTCGTATAAAAGGTGGTTGAATTCTACGGGTAAATACTGAGCTAAATGGCTACCCGTCATGGGTCAATGTATCAATGATCTTCGGTTTTAGGTAAAGGGGCATAGTGGCACTGTAGAAGGTGTGGCCTGGGTCAGAGGGGAGCCCTAGTGTTATAATAGTCTTGGACTCTACATAGCACGAATAAACACAATACAACAATACAATATCACCGCGAGAAAAGTTTTGTGAAGATCTTGCTGGATTCGAACTAGCTTTCTTCTGTCTCAAGTGGGCATGTGTCTAAACTACCCAGACTCTACTAGGAAGAGTAGCCTGGACAGTCTATTATTGCAGCATACAACCCTGATCTGGTACAAGGATATGCTTGGTTGGAATATTTAGTGTGCTGACACCCCAGGCTGTCCTACATAGACTGAGCTAATCGGTACATGGATCTAGGGGCTATCTGGAGGAACATCATTCGAAACCCTTGTTAGCTTTCAGATCGAAATGTGATTCGTTTCCAAAACACATCTGCTTACTTAAATGCTCGCCTAGAAACTCAATCTTGAGCGAAACAGATCAAAACAGTGACTGGGGCTCTGTAAGAATATAAAATAATATTAGCCGAAAATAATTATAAACGGAGCTACAATAAGAATAACACTCAAGAATATAAATCAACATAAAATACAATAATCACTGTTGTACTATAAAGTATACATATACACAAATAATACATAAATTATGAATATACACAAATAACACAAATATAGAATATAAACATAAATTATGAATATACACAAATAACACAAATATAGAATATAAACATAAATTATACATACATATAAATTATACATTAATTATCTTTATACACAAATTATACACATATATACTAATTATACAATTAAATAAATTGGGTATAAATAAATAAATTACTACCACAAGGGTTAACAAGACTAAGATCGGCAAACTTATAATGCAGATCAGTAATATTAAAATTAATAGTACAAGAAGTACTAGCACTAGTCTGTGCATGGGTTCTAAATTGATACAGCACAGACCATCTCAACACCTATGTCAAAGAGTTTTCTCTCTTAGTCAAAATATCTTAGAACATTTTAGAGGGATTAGAAACTAAGTTATTTTGGGACTAGTTAATGGCTTCATGTATAAATAGAGGAAGTTTTCCCCTGACAGAAGGAATACAACGAAGAACAGCCCAAATATACATCATACACAATCTACAAAATTATTCAACCACAATATTTCTTGGTTAGAAAATTATACACTTTTAAACAAAAGTTATTTCTCCCAGTAAATGTATACGCTTCCACCATATCTAATTAAATCTTGAATCTGCTACTTGATTTTTCATAGGCTCTGAATAACGATCCTCGGCTATCTAGTCCGGCATAAGATATTGAGTAGTCAAAAAGATCGCTTTCAACTTAGTCCTTGTACGTCAGTACAAAGATGAAAATTTTTCCCCAGTCTCATACAAATCGATATTGAACTAGGTATGAAGGTGATACGTGCACCAGTCCCTGCTGAAGGCGAGGACAGTTGTGGTTGATGATTGAATGTTAGGGTTGGCAAGGCAAATCCCAGTGTGAAGAATACATGTGCAAGGATTTTTCGGAAAAGATCATTCAAGTTTGTTCATGTTGTCTTTCTCTATTAAGTACTAGTTACAGTAGCAATAGGGGTGTTGGCGCTCTATGTGCGAACAACTCGCACATGGACATTTAATTCACTCGATCCTCTCTGGCGGGTCGGATGGTGCAGTGATACACTGTCCGGACCGTTCTCCCAAGTAGAGTCTGGGTAACTTTGACACATACCCCACTTGAGACAGAAGAAAGCTAGTTCGAATTCAGCAAGATCTTCACACCACTTCTCTCGCGGTGATATTGTATTCGTAGGATGAAGAAAGCATGCTCAGATAACTACAGGTTTTTCTCGCTTTTCCTTGTGGCGGGTATTCACGGAAGAGGGTACATGCTGCAAAGGCGTTCTTTTCGTTGTGGCATCTGCAAATGAAATCTGAATATGAGTGTTCCAAATGTCAAACTGGGTCATTCTGCGAATTATACATGTCTTCCGCAGTTATTCGCGTCATACTATGTCACTACGATAGAATTCGTCTCCCTGTCGATTAAAAATAGATCTTATATAGAGTTTCATGGTCACTTAGTTTTACTTGCATGTAGTATTGTAGCCCTAGATATTAATGCTAGTTAGCGCTAATTTCGTCTGACTAGTAACAATACTAAGGGCTGCAATACTACATGCAAGTAAAACTAAGTGACCATGAAACTCTATATAAGATCTATTTTTAATCGACAGGGAGACGAATTTTATCGTAGTGACATAGTATTGTTTGTTTGTAGTGGTGTTTATTCGAGCTATGTAGAGTCCAAGACTTTTATAACACTAGGGCTCCTCTCTGACCTAGGCAACACCTTCTACAGTGCCACTATGCCCCTTTACCTAAAACCGAAGATCATTGATACATTGACCCATGACGGGTAGCCATTTAGCTCAGTAATTACCCGTAGAATTCAACCACCTTTTCTACGGAACCTTCTGCTCAAAAAAAAATTGAAAAAGAGCTGCCATGGAAACCGGTACGCGGGAAAAAGTCTCAAAAAACCAGCAACTCCAGCCAGGCGAGGCCTAGACACCAGAGCCACACGAGGTGCGTATCCCCATCTGTATCTCCCTAATATCCCATAGTCCAGATATCCTCCTTATACCGACACCACCAGCGCTCAGGTAGCGGTGCTCTTTCCTCAGGAGACAGTATAATGCCAGAATATCGGTAAACAGTGAGAATTCATCTTGGTAAAAAGGGCCAACTTAGTCTGATCCATCACCACCATAACGGGAGCTGGGTACGCCCCGGAAACTCATCTGGGTGATTTTTCCTCCGTGACCAAGTGATGCGTGTTTCTGTTGGCTCTGAAGATAAACTCCAGGTTCGTAGGGGACACCACGTACAGGTAGGAACGCCGTCTTCGTCCCCCAGTAGTGACATAGTAGTCTCAGGCTGCATACGTAAGATTGATCTAAAAATAAAGATCTTCTCAGGCTCCATCAGTCCTGGACTCATAGTACAGTCGTCCCCTTCTAACTCGATAGTTGGTCCCGGTATAAGTGTTGAAAATATTCATTGTAACTTGGACTTTTATATTTGCAACACTTACCCTTACAGGTCTTTTTGCGTGCAGGCGTAAGTGTTGCAAATGTAAATGGTTGAATACAGATGAATATTTTCAACACTTATACCGGGACCCACTATCAAGTTAGAGAGGGACGACTGTATTAGAGCTTAGAGTTAGGACTAATAAATGTGCATGTACAGGTATATGCAAGAACATTGCTCATGCGTAGGTTCGTTGAGGATTCTTTTCATCCAAATGAAAACTAGAATCACCTCTAGCTGTAGCTGTAGCTTGAAAGACCACATCAAGGTCTTGCCCTTTTAAGTATAAACATATGTCTCTTCATTTAGCTTACCGATGCATTTATTCAGATATCAGCCTGTAACAGTACTAGTTTTAGGCCTTAGGTCTGTAATAGATTTGAAGGTCACTAATGAAGAGAGTCGATCGAAGCAATAATTCTTTTCAATTACCGTGACCGGTATGTAGATGTATACTGACTTTTCAGAGTTCCCAGTGGAAATTAACAGAAGGAAAAAATTCAAATAAAAGAGGGTTTTGATAGAATTTTCTTGGATGATAGTGTTAACATGATGTTTTGTCTCTGAAACTGCATGAATAGACTTCATACAGTTACTACACAACTACTTTACTAGAAGTCTATAATTCGAAGGCACAGAGATACAAAAATCTAGACGGAAAGATTGTTGAAATTTGATGTAAATTTTGTAGAATATTTCCCTCAAATATACGATTACAGATTACAGAACTTACGTAGATCATAGGAAAATTAATTCCCGCTTTCCCGTAGGACTTGCTTCGCGTGTCATAAAATTGCCAAGACATCGCGTCGACGTTCCCTGCCCCAATTACCTGTGGCAAAGGACATGCTCACAGCTCATTCATCCTAGGTAACCTTGGTAAACAGATTTTTGAAAACATCACAATGTCAATACTTCCTAAGCCAGATAAGGATTATTCCAAGGAGGTAGACAAACAGGTTCCGGCAGCTGAAAAGCTGTCCAAAGTAGGTTCAAAGCCATTTCTGTCCTTCATATAACTAACTCGCTCCTCTAGACAAATTTGCCGGGCGCAATTGAGAAGCTTGCAATCTTGGAGAAGCAGACAAGACAGGTATGTGAATGTGAATGCTATCCATCTTTGAGCTAAGCTCTGAAGGCATCAGATCTTGCATCTACATCTCGAATTCTTACTTCAATTGTCACCATCTGTAAGGAGTCGGGAGATTGGGGCTTGCTGAATGAGCAAGTCTTATTACTGTCTAAGAAGCATGGTCAGCTAAAGCAGGCCATCACGACGATGGTGCAAGTGGTGATGGGATTGCTCGATTCAGCTCCAGACTTAACAACCAAACTATCAACCATTGAAACCCTACGGACTATCACCGAAGGCAAAATATTTGTCGAGGTTGAACGCGCTCGTGTGACCAAGATTTTATCGGACATCAAAAAGAGTCAAGGTGATCGCAAGGCTGCCGCCGAAATTTTATGTGAATTACAAGTTGAAACCTTTGGTTCTATGGAAAGGAGAGAGAAGACTGAGTTTATTCTCGCTCAGGTAGCTCTCTGCATAGAGAATGAAGATTGGACCCAGGCCGGTATCCTGAGCCGCAAGATCAGCACCAAGTATCTTTCACGGAAACCCAAGAAGACTACCGAGCAGATTGCAAAGGATAAAAAAGACCGTGAAAAGAAGCTTGCTAACGGAGAGGACCTAACTGAATCACCCGAAGATGATGTAACGGACCTAAAATTAAAATACTACGAGCAACAGATTATTCTCGGAAAACATGATGACCAATATTTGGAGGTTTGTAAGCATTACCGGCAGGTACTGGACACTGAGGCTGTCGAAGAAGATCCCCAGAAACTTCACTCAGTAAGTTATCCATCAGACTAATAACCCCCACTTACACTTCTAGGTTCTTCAACGAATCATATATTTCATCATCCTTGCGCCTTATAACAATGAACAATCTGATCTCATTCATCGCATCCAAAGTGATATTAGGAACTTACAAGTGCTGTTAGATGCGCAGCTGTTGAAACTCTTTACTATTCATGAACTTATGCGCTGGCCCGACGTTTCCAAAAATTTTGGTCCTCATCTCTGTAGTACTGATGTGTTTGATGCCCAGGAAGGTCAGTCAGCAGATAGAAAAGCCTTCCGACGATGGCAAGATCTTCGCAAGCGTGTCATCGAGCACAATGTCCGAGTTGTAGCAAAATATTATACCCGAATCAAGGTACCTCGTCTTACTCAACTGCTTGATTTGAATGAGGATGAGACAGAGAAATACATCAGTGATTTGGTGACTGCGAAGACTGTCTACGCTAAAATAGATCGACCAGCTCGCATAGTTAATTTCTCACGGCCGAGAGATGCCGATGACGTTTTGAATGAGTGGAGTGGAAACATGAAAAGTCTTCTGGGTTTATTAGAAAGAATCGATCACTTAATCACCAAGGAAGAGATGATGGCTCGCATCCAACCACTCAAAGTGTCACATCCTGGTCAAAGCAGTCATGTGCATTAATTATAAACCGAGACTGATTAGATATTTTACTAGCTGTATAGTTAAAATTAAGTAATAACAAGATAGCCAGTATCCCGTCTTTGATTAAAGTATTAATCTCTGCAAAGGGAGTAACCTTGCCGCCCATTAAATTTCCATGCCTGCCACGCCATTAACCAAAACCCAAGCTGTGATACGTTAAAATAAAATGTCCATATCAGTAATACTTTTCTCTACCCTCTTTTCCATCAAACAATTTTTAATAAATGTTAATAATGCACCACCGATGATTTTGCGATTTGGGACAAAATGGCCGCCCGGGTGATACATTAGCATTCTCTTGTCGATCGTAAACTTTTTGAAAAGAGCCAATGATCTTCCTTCATCAATAACTGAGTCCAAGCTTCCGATAAAGTGAAGCGAAGGAGTTTGTATCTTCGGCTCGAAGAAACCCCGGTAAGATGGATGGCATGCTAAGAATCCAGAGAAAGTCACCACAAATTTTAAACCATTCGGACACAAGGTCGAAAGATCTTGCCAATCTTCGGGGTAAGGGAGAGCTTCTTTGTCGCTTTTTCTAATCTCATCGAACACTTGTTGACGCCCTGGCTCGAGCAACGCCGTGACCATTGAAGCGGCTGCGGCACCTTGAGAAAAGCCCATTACTGCATCTATTCCCCCATGTTCACGGATTGTGCGGGCAATTGTCGATAGTCCCTGTTCAAGTCCTCCGTAAAGTCCTGAGTCCATATCACGAGTCCACCATCCCCATAGGTCGCTCTCTTCGTCAGGGTCCATGAATCTAGCTTTATACCCAGGAATATTTAACGGGCACAGGCGGAAGGGACCAGTGGGATATATTAACTGAATGCCCGAGTATCCATGAAAAATACCATTGTTACCATTTACGGATGATTCTGATGCGAAGTATTTGTGAAGCATCTTCTCTATTGCACGAGTCTTGCTGTGAAAAAGAGGGCCCGATTGGGTGTAGCCTAGGGAGTTCAACACCTCTATCTTACAAGTTACAGAGTAAGGAAGATGAGCTTACCGTGAATCATCAGAATTTTGAATTTTCGTGAAGCTGGCTCCTTGACATCTATAGCTGACTGTCTGTCTTTTCCGTCGGTGAGAGCAACCATTTTGAAAAGGAATAATAGATTAATAGTTTGGTGTGGAAGGTTATGCTTTGATATAGGTAATCTGAAATCCTAGAGAACTTGTTTTTGATGTAGTACTCAGCTCTAGATAGAGATGATTGTAGACCTAGGGTAGATAGCCGGGGGCTGACCGGCGTCCTCGATAATATTTATATTTATTCCCTGAGCTGATAAAACCATTTTTGTAATGCGACATAACGATGATGAAAACTACAGCTCTCGAGCTTGGTTCCCTTGCGCAATACCTTGCTGAAAATATTTAGACATTCTACATGTCTAGTTGCGATCTCCGGGGCTGTTTCTCGGTTGAAGGTTCAAGAAAATCTTAGTCAGGGCAACATGGCTACCGGGGCACACGTCCCTGCCACTTTTACACCTTGAACTAGTATTATTAGTATTGTGCTGGCGGAGAGAGCTTGAAGTCGATGAATGCAGGGATTGGTGGAGTGCAGCAGTGAGTAAAGTCTTGTATATCGCACAGCTATATTCTTGTGTGACGATGGATAAGACTTACTACCAAGATCTCTATTGTAGCTATCCCTGAGATGTTGGAGAGTTTGCCTCAGGGACGGCTGGCTTGAGCTTAACCGAAGAGTCTGAAGCTAAATCTGTTACAGTTGGTACCCCTGATATGAAATATTTCTCGTTTGAGATCGACATTCTTCCTAGTTCCAAAAATAATCGTGTAGGACTAGGGATAAAGATAATGCCAGACATAAAAGATTCTGTAGCAGGGGCACCCACTACAGTAGAACCTCTCATAGCTAATCGTGGGTTCCGGTATATTAACTGAAGAGATTCATAGATATTTCACCGTTTTTTTTGCAATACTTACCCCTGCGTGCAAAATGACCTGTAAGGGTAGGTACAGTCGTCCCTCTCTAACTCGATAGTGGGTCCCGGCATAAGTGTTGAAAATATTCATTGTAACTTGGACTTTTATATTTGCAACACTTATCCTTACAGGTCTTTTTGCGTGCAGGCGTAAGTGTTGCAAATGTAAATGGTTGAATTTAGATGAATATTTTCAACACTTATACCGGGACCCACTATCGAGTTAGAGAGGGACGACTGTACAGTAAAACTTCTCTAACACGATAGTGGGTTCCGGCATAAGTGTTGAAAATATTCATTGTAACTTGCACTTTTATATTTGCAATACTTGCCCCTGCACGCAAAATGACCTGTAAGGGTAAGTGTTGCAAATATAAAAGTGCAAGTTACTATGAATATTTTCAACACTTATGCCGGGACCCACTATCGTGTTAGAGAAGTTTTACTGTACTAATGGTCTATTATTTACTAGTAGCTATTAATAGATCTACTAATAGTCTATTATCTACTAGCAGCTATGAGAGGTTCTACCGTATTTCCAGTAGAAATTTCATACTTTACGATAGTGACAGAAAACTAGGATCTCTGACAGTCCCTCCAGCAAAGGGGGTACGTAAGCGAACCTCTGAAAATAATTCTGCCCCACCAAAATCTGGGAAGAGTCAGAATATTTCATGGCCACATTTCTCTTCAACAATTGAATATGTTACGTAGGGAAAAAGCTTAACAGCTTGTTTAAGGTCCCAGACAATCGTCAATTATTTGTTGAAGAAATCGATTGATTAAAGATCTGCTGGTCAGATATGGGTAAGGCGTAGAACATGTTTGACACACTGTAAGTGCCAAAAATTCCCATGGTGTTCTGGCGGCGATGTTGAATATTTGCATTGATCTGGGTCGACCAGGCGTTGCCTCTCACAGTGTGGATGACTAATATTGGAGGTCCCGCTTATGTGTCAATGTGTTGATTTATTTATTCGCCCGTTTTCCCTTTGCTCCGCGAAAAAATTAGAATACGCACTGCCACGGTCAAAATTGATACCCTGGCCCATGAAATCGCAACATCAAACCCGCCGGCTAGCGCAAAGACCAAACTGCAGCTCAGGCGAGAAATCCAGATTCTCGGTGAAGTTTGACGCACAGATACTAACATGTATATGATCTTCAGGGGCGGTGTTTTGGCCAAGATTTCGTCCTTGGAAGCATGTCTTACCGTTTTGGGCGATTAAATTTCTTGTCGGGTCGATGCTGGTGGGAATAGAAATGTCTTCCGCCACCAAAATAGCTGCACAACAAGCATAGATCAAGAGAGGCCTTATATCATTGATATCTTATCACTAAGTTTATAATCTCGCACAACGCCCACGGCTCTACTTGTCAAAAGGCCTACGTTGCTCGACCGTCCAGCACCACCGTTGCGATCTAGTCCGCGTTGGATTCGAAAATAGGTTGATTGATGCCGCATGGTTAGTACTAAACAACATGAACCTTGAAGCTGCAGCTACTACATACTTCTATTATATGCAGTATGGCAATACTCGATACCGAAAAATGGCAACCGCTTTATTAATTTTACACTATTTTTACTAGACACACGTCTCGACTTTGACCTTTTTCAGCAAATGTGAGCTACCAGAGTATTTCATCCTTTCCTCCGAGCGCAGCTCTGTCAAACTATGAGCCAGACTCGATGCTTGAAAAGAAAAAAGGCTGATAATAAGGAAATACCCATGATGGTAGTTGGTCCGATCAACCCAGTAACAGTGACATACGCCAATGACGCCGTCTCTGTCGCACTAGAGATGGTGATGAATCATGATCCATGAAATGTTAGTTTGGCTGGAAACTCCTAACGTTCTCTCAGCTCTGCATTCTACAACTTCACCGTGGCAAGAATCAGATTACGTGTAGTAAAAAAATTGTTGGCACTGAGTAATACGCTATTTGATGTAGATTATAATTTCAGGACTTGAGGGCGAGATGATGTAACGCTGGTAGCAGAACCTTCCACAGAAATACGGAGATTTCGAGGAGACAAAGTCTTCGGTGAGAATGGTATTCCAGAGCCATCCCAAACGGCTGTTAGGGTAAGCAATAGGGTTAGAGACGTCAGGGTTATAGCTATCAAAATATAAGCCTAGGGCTGTCCGCGAGTGGATCCACAAACAGAAACTATATTTTAGCTATCGGTATAGAGAAATAATGAAAAGAATAGATATCTACTCCGGTACAAGCATTATATTCATACCTCATCTCAAACAAATTTATATGGGATGAGGTATAAACTTTATGCTTGTGTCAGGGTACAACTACATCTACACACAAAATTTGGTATCTCTCAACGTGGGGATGGATGGCCGAGTAGTACAGGGCCCAGGGTTAAGTGAATTCAGGCTAGATGATAAGCTATGTACGCTATACTCGCATATTTTTACTATCGGAATAAACAGAACTTATTATCTAGACTGTGATTGCTTAGCCTTGAGCCCCTGTACACTGTCCGGGCCTCTCTCCTAAGCAGAGCCTGGGTAGCTTAGACAAATGCCCTACTTGAAGCAGGAGCAAGCTGGTCTTCATGCAGCAAGACTTTCGGACTTCATTTTCTCACGATGAAGAAGCATCCGTTGATTGATGAAAGCCTACAACCATCGGATTTTCTGATTTTTTTCTATGGAGGGTATTTACTGTAGTATTTACTACCGTCAGGACTAAATTTGTAGTGATTTTTTTTTAAATCATTTTTGCGTATGCAGCCTGAGGCTATGACGCGAATGATTACGGAAGATATGTATGTGACGCAGAATAACTCTGTTTGACGTTTGGAACACTCATACTCAGATTTCATTCGCAGATACCACTACGAGAATAACGCCTTACGACATGTAACCTCTTCCGTGAATACCCACCACAGGGAAAAGCGAGAAAAACCTGTGGCTATCTGAGCATGCTTTCGTCATTCTACGAATACAGTATCACCGCGAGAGAAGTGGTGTGAGGGTCTTGCTGGATTCGAACCAGCTTTCTCCTGTCTCAAGTGGGGCATGTGTCCAAGCTACCCAGACTCTACTTGGAAGAACGGCCCGGATAGTGTACCACTGCACCATCCGACCCTTGTAGTGATATGTGCCAATGACATCAGAGTATGAATGTTCCAAACGTCAAAACTGAGTCATTCAACAAAAAATACGTACACGTATCTTCCGAATAATACCTGCAGGGGCCCTTAAGGTGCTAGATAGAGTCAATTGAAAAAAAAAAACTTCCGACGCGTGCCTCTTGACGCTCGTGCATGTTTACATTGATGTGTGGCGGTGCATTAGGGAGCTATATACAGGGGGACAAGAGTAAGTTAACGAAGATTAGAGAATAAGTTATGTGCACTATATTTATATGTTTATACTATCGGAATAAACAGAATTTACTGCCTAGTCTTCGTTAACTTACTCTTCTCCCCCCTGTACATTGAGGGTCTTCTTGAAAGGCCATAGCCTGTAACAAGTAGCGGATGCGCAGTGGTTCCTTACAGGTCTCGAACGATGAACAATTTGTAAGAATATAAAATAATTGTTGGTATGACAAAGGTCATACGCCTAAAGTTAATAAGTGCACTTAGAGCGATGAGAGTACTGCAGTACGTAATGTGAACAGTCGTTCATATGATCTTGAAATTGATAATAAGTGTACCTTCTTCTCTCTAGAGTTATGAGGTTGGTATTTACATTCGGATAATTATTTACCCGATATAAAGGGACTACAAAGAAAAATGTTATGCGTCGTGCAGGGACCACAAACTCCAATACCAAAATAGTCTAAGTCAGATTGATCGTTCCGACAATAATATTAGCCGAAAATAATTATAAACGGAGCTACAATAAGAATAACACTCAAGAATATAAATCAACATAAAATACAATAATCACTGTTGTACTATAAAGTATACTCTCATGATAGGGTATTGTTCGTTGATCCGCTTCTTATAGGGTACAGGGGTTAAAGCGGGGATAAAGTGGAGATAAAGTGGTGATATTCCAGGTTACCTCACGATAGATCCACAGTATCCCTGTTAGCTTCAAATTTTAAAATCTTATGGCCTAAGGCATAAGAGATATGCATCTGTATATGAAGTCCAACGCCCACCTTCATGCCTGCACCTTTCTTCACTCGCGCACACCTGAGGTCGTTTCGTTTAAATCATTGTCAGCTATTTACTATTATTTTGCTCAACGGCATACTTTTATTTCATTCATCTATCTAATTTTTACTTCATGTGAGTGCATCTGAACCTTAAGTCAACTACTTTAGAAGATTTTAATTTACTGTACTAGATTGCCGCAAAGATGGATTCACCTCAACAACCTTCTCCATCATCAGCATCTCCTACTTATGCAAAACGCCTAACACAAACTCAACGTATTCACGTAAGTCTGAAATCTACAAATTGATAAGGTTAAGAGAGTAACATGTGCAGGTTAGAACCTTGGCCAGTGAGGGACACAGTTACGTCAAAATCTCTCAACGCCTTGGGATTAGATGGCGACAGGTACAATACACCATGATCGTTGAAAATACCGAGCCTCAGTACTCCAGTGGTAGGCCACCTATTCTAAGTAGTTCCCAGGTCGATGAAATAGAATATTTCGTCTGTTTATCATCGGAAAATCGTCGGATGTCATTTTTCCAACTTGCACATTTTATATTTCGGCACTTTGGTGTGAGCGAGAATGTGATCCGACGTGAACTGGCAAAGAGGGGATATGCACGCAGGATTGCACGATTAAAACCTCCTATCTCTTCAGTCAACAAACTGAAGAGATATGAGTTTGCCAGAATACATCTCCACTGGCGGAAGGAACATTGGATGAGAGTCCTCTGGTCCGACGAGACTTGGGCTATGAATGGTCGGCAAAGTGATCGTTGGGTCACAAGAAAGGTCAGTAGTCCCTTAAAGGCTCCTAAGATTTAGAGTTCCCTTGAGCTAAGTTTAAGTCAAAGATTGGGGGAGAGTACGAAGATACCTGTGTCCTAGCCAAGACGCGGAGGAGAGTTGGGTGGATGTTCTGGGGATCTTTCTTTGGACGACAGAAGGGGCCTTGCCTGATTTGGGAGAAGGAGTGGGGCCATATCACTGCGGCCAGTTACTGCGAGAGGATAGTGCCTCTCATAGAGAGTGCGGTCTTTCGGGAACCAGGACTAGATGTGATGCAGGACAACGCCCCTCCTCACAAGTCGAGGCAAACTATGCGTGAGTTTGAAAGGAGGAATATTTCTCTAATGGAGTGGCCGCCATATTCTCCTGATTTAAATCCGATAGAAACTTTGTGGAGTTATATGAAAGCGTACATGGAGCGTCTTTATCCAGCGTTGGATCAAGGGGGCAGCGGAGTCAAGGGCATCTTCGTCAAATAGTGAACGAGGCGTGGGATCTGGGGTTTAATGGGGATGACTTGGAGAAACTGATAGATTCGATGCCCCGAAGAATCAGAGCCGTTTACGAAGCTGAAGGCGGATATGTAAATTATTAGCTAGATAGAAGTATAATTTATTTATGAAATGTATTAATGAATTAAAAAGTGAATAGAGGGCTATAATGGACCAAAAAAGCAAAACCAACGAATATTTCGTTGTGAAATTTTTGCCATACAAATTTAAAGTTTAGGTGGGGAGATCTACTTATCGTCATGCTAATTCAAGTTAGTAAAAGCCTATATACCCTGTAAAAGTCGAATTTTAGCGCCTATACACGATTAATACCGTAGTATCAGAGTATGAATGGAGGAAGTTTTCCCCTGACAAAAAGAACATAACGAAGAACAGCCCAAATATACATCATACACAATCTACAAAATTATTCAACCACAATATTTCTTGGTTAGAAAATTATACACTTTTAAACAAAAGTTATTTCTCCCAGTAAATGTATACGCTTCCACCATATCGAATTAAATCTTGAATCTGCTACTTGATTTTTGATACAATTAGTGCGAGGATGACACCTTAATGACTGTCTGGCACATTGGTCATGAAGTAGTAGTAGTAGTAGTAGTAGTTTTGTTTATTCGTGCTTTGTAGAGTCCAAGACTATTATAACACTAGGACTCCTCTCTGACCCAGGCCACAACTTCTACAGTGCTCCTATCCCCTTTTACCTCGAACCTAAGATCATTGATACATTGACCCATAACAGGTAGCCATTTAGCTCAGTAATTACCCGTAGAATTCAACCACCTTTTCTACGGAACCTTCTGCTCAAAAAAAATTGAAAAAGAGCAGCCATGGAAACCGGTACGCGGGAAAAAGTCTCAAAAAACCTGCAACTCCAGCCAGGCGAGGCCTAGACACCAGAGCCACACGAGGTGCGTATCCCCATCTGTATCTCCCTAATATCCCATAGTCCAGATATCCTCCTTATACCGACACCACCAGCGCTCAGGTAGCGGTACTCTTTCCTTGGGAGACAGTATAATGCCAGAATATCGGTAAACAGTGAGAATTCATCTTGGTAAAAAGGGCCAACTTAGTCTGATCCATCACCACCATAACGGGAGCTGGGTACGCCCCGGAAACTCATCTGGGTGATTTTTCCTCCGTGACCAAGTAATGCGTGTTTCTGTTGGCTCTGAAGATAAACTCCAGGTTCGTAGGGGACACCACGTACAGGTAGAAATGCCGTCTTCGTCCCCCCACATTGGTCATGACTCCAGCCCTGGAAACGGATTATGGTTCATGGAGTAGAATCCCTCTTAGCTAATAGTGGGTCCCGGTATAAATGTTGAAAAGATTCATTGTAACTTGGGCTTTTATATTTGCAACACTTACCCTTACAGATCATTTTGGGTGCAGGGGTAAGCATTGCAAATATAAACGGTAAAATTTCTATGAATATCTTCAGTAATTATACCGGGACCCACTATTAGCTAAGAGTGGTTCTACTGTACTGGAAAGGAAAGTTTCCCAATAAAATTGGCATAAATCTACCAGCAACTTTTGCTCTATCCCCCTTAAGATCCCAGATTTCCAGATCGACCCCCGGCAGTATCTTTGGCTGATAATGCTGCTGAGTATGAAGGAACGGGAGTTTGGCTAGAAGAAAAAGGGATAGAATTAAAAACCTCTGCTCCGTATTCACCTCAACAGAATGGAGTGTCTGAAAGAATGAATAGAACTCTGCTGGACCTAGCGCGGACTAAGAAGATAGAGAAGAATTTACCCGACACTTTGTGGGGGGAGGCAGTACTACATGCTGCATGGATTCGAAACCGGAGTCCCTCAGTAGCAATGAGCAACAAAACACCAATAAAAATAATGACGCAGAAAAAACCAGACTTTATAAATGTTAGAGAATTTGGCGAAAACGTGTTCGTTCTTGAAGAGATATCTCAATCTAAGATAGGACCAAGAGCTCGAAAAGTCACTTTCGTGGGTTTCGAAGATGGCCCGAAAGTAATACGATTTTATGACTCTATAACAAAAGTAATTCGTGCAACAAGGAATTTTAATTTTACTCCAAATAAGGAAAGGAAATCTGAACTAAATAATGATATACCTCGAAAAAATTCAGAAAATTTTCACGATTCAAATAATAAGAGTAATCAAGAAATTACTCCACTTGGAGTCGAGAATGAAATAAGCGAGGGTTCGCAGAATCAAAATATAAATTTCAAATCGTCTACAGATATTGTCGATAGTCGAGAGTTAAGATCCACTACTACGTCAGGGGCGTTTACTGGAAAAGATTATCGAAACTTAGCAGGTTTTAACCCTAGACAACATATTCGACACCCAAAAGTAAATTCCGCCGCGTTTTCATTACATGACCAACGCACTCAAAGTGATTATTATATAAATTCACCATATTTTGCTCATTTGGCACAGGAAATCATATCCAAGAACGGAGATGATGAACTGCCAAATTCAATACACGAAGCACGTAAAAGCAAGTGTTGCGTTAAATGGGAAGAAGCAATCTAAACTGAGTTAAAATTATCGCAAGAAAAGAATAATTGGGAGATGGCTGATCTTTCAAGAGATAAAAATGTTACAGGTAATAGATGGGTTTTTACTAAGAAATTTGATGAAAATGGAAAACTCTCAAGATATAAAGCGCGCCTTGTTGCTCAAGGATACACACAAGGCTATATTCACGACTACTCAGATACCTTTTCACCAGTTGTAAGGTTTGATTTGTTTCGTCTGGCAATTGCCATTGCTGCCTATCATTGGTCTTCTGTAGGCCAAATGGACATAAAAGGAGCGTACCTTAACGGTACCTTGGATGAAGAAATTTACATGGCACAACCGAAAGGATGTGGAGATGTTTCTGGGAAGGTGTGTAAACTGATTCACACATTATATGGACTGAAGCAATCCGGAAGGGGTTGGAACAAAATTTTGAAAAATTTTCTTGCTAAGAACGGTTACTGTCAGCTTATCAAGGAACATGGTCTTTACTCGCGACAAGATGTGAACGGTCTGGATATAACTGCAGTATGGGTCGATGATTTCCTTATTGTCTCCTCTGATGACAACAGGCTTAAACAAACAAAAGAGTGTATAAGTGAAGAATAGGAATCAACGGACCAGGGAGTACCGAAACTCCTGCTCGGTATAAATTTGGAAAGAGATCCTAAAAGAAAAACGATAAAAATACTCCGGGAGCAATACATCCTGAGAATTCTTCGGAAATTCGGCATGGATAGTTGCTCGTCCACATCCATCCCTTTACCTACCTCAGCTGTATTCTCGAAATCGACCGACGATGAAGTATTTGGGGATTCTACACGTTATCGAGTAGCAATTGGATCATTGATGTTTGCAGCTGGTGCAACTCGGCCTGATATTGCCTTTGCAACCAATATTTTAGCTTAATTTAATGGAATCCCATTGCATAAGCATTGGAATGGAGTAAAAAATATTTTTCGCTATTTTAGAGGAACTACGAATAGAGGTATTTTATACGATAGATCTAAACATTCTGAACCAAAGTTCACACTTACAGCCTTTTCGGATGCAGATAATGGAAAAGGTCATGATTGTAAATCGATATCTTGATCTGTCATAACTATCTCAGGAGGTGCAATAAAATGGACAGCAGAAAAAAAACGATTGATTACCGTGTCTACTGCTGAATCTGAATATGTTGCAGCAAACCTCGCAGGGTGAAATTGCTTATTCCTTAGGGACATTATGGAAGAATTGGGATTTCGACATGATGAACCCATACCCTTATTCATGAATTCTGATGGATCTATAGCTTTAACAAAAAATCCCGAAAACATGCGAGCTACCATCCATATCAACAAAATTTACCACTGGATCCGTCAACACGTTGAGGAAGGGACATTCAGCCCTGAATCCATCCCAAGTTCCGAGAATCATGCATGTCTTTTTACAAAGGCATTGGCGAAACTGTCATTTGACAAACACATTCAGAACATTTGAGTTGTGTAATAACTGCACAGCTCGAGGGGAGTGTTGAAATGTCGCTTATCTATATACGATCTGCATAGTTATCAAACCTTATTCATTCAGGAACGCTGATTATAACTTGACTTTCATTACAGAACACTTGGTGTAGAATTACAGTAGCTTACAAAAGTGGTCGAATAAATCACCAAATCTAATACAATTGACCATAACTTTACAACATGATCTTGAAATTAAAATATTATAGTATTATATGAAAATTTAATTACTTTACTATCGCTGAGAAAATTTTGAAGCAAAGAAGAGAATTGATTATTCTATAGTGGTCTTGGCGTTCTCAATTACTCGGCCAGTTTTGGAAGCATCATTTTAATACTTAGTATGATCCCCTTTGGCCTTTATTACAGCTGCAACACGCGACGGCATACTCTCAACTAGAGTCTGACATAAAATTGGATCTAAGTTTTGCCAAATTTCCCTAAGTCTTTCCCACAATTCATGTATACCTTTCGGTGGCTCTGGATACTCACCGAGTCGACACTTGAGCCGACCCCAAAGATGCTCAATCGGGTTCATATCCGGCGATTGAGAGGGCTAATTCATCGTCTTGAGATTTTTAGAAGCTATCCAGCTTTTTGTGTTCTTGGATGTGTGCTTTGGGTCGTTATCTTGCTAGAAGATTAGCTCAGTTGCAGGTACCGAGTCGGACTCTCTAGCAATTCTATCCATAGTAGGTACTAGAAAATTATCCAAGATTTCCAAATACTGTTTAGAATCCATTCTTCTATCTATACGGCCCATTCCACCTATACCATACCATAACATACACCCCCATATCATTAGATTGCCCCTACCAAACTTCAGGGTCTCTTCGATCGCTTCTGGTTGCAAATTCTTTTGGGCCTTTAACCCAAGAATATTTAATCCCATCGCTATTTAGCCTGTTTCTTATGGTTTCGTCTGACCAAATCATCCTTTTCCAGTCTTCTTTCGTCCAATTTTCGTAGCATAAAGCCCAGCTCAAGCGAGCTCTCTGATGAGCTTTTGACAGCTTTGGTTTCTTCATCTTTTTTATCGCCTTCAGACCTTGCTCCCTTAAAGCCCGCCGGACAGTCTGAGCGGAAACTTTATCTTCTCTTTCTGAATTTACAAGTTTGGACGCTCCTACTGCCGTCTTAGCGCTTCCATTTACCATTAAACGGGCGATTTCTCGCTTGTCTCTAGCTGATAGTTTTTGTGGCCGTCCATTCTTTAATTTCGGTGCTTCCTTCACTATCATCTTTCAGCATTTTACAACAGTGGCATGACTGAGTCCTAATATTGCTGAAATTTCATTCGTTGATTTCCCTTGATGGACTAATTTTGCAATGGATGTTATTTGGTCGGGAGATATCTTTTTCATATTTTTTAAAGAAAAGATTACTTTGATAAAAATCCCAAATAATCTCATTCAGGGTAGAAGTATTTTCAAAATATAAGTATGAATCAATTGATTAAATAATTTTGATACTGGAGGCTGAATGATTCCTATGAATACAATTAATCTGACTTTTATGTTTCCTTTTTACATGATGGGAGTTCTTTTACGCCTTAGTTCAAACTCTATCTTTTCCAATCGATTGAATTCCATTGAGATTCAAATAACGCTACTTCTGTAGCTTTTACCTAATTGACAGGTCGTATCTTCACCATTCATCTATATATTAGCTCAGAAATCGGTTGATTCATTTTCCATAGATGTTTAAAGGCACAGATAATAAGAAATTACAGAATGCAAGAGAAAATATCTTGTGGATTGGACGGCTAGTTGGGAAAAGATCTTTGAGTTCTTGTATCAAAATGATGCTTCCAAAACTGGTCGAGTAATTGAGAACGCCAAGACCACTATAGAATAAACAATTCTCTTTTTTTTTGCTTCAAAATTGTCTCAGCGATAGTAAAGTAATTGAATTTTCAAAAAATGCTGTAATATTTTCATTTCAAGATCATGTTGTAAAGTTATGGTCAAATGTATTAGATTTGGTGGTTTATTCGACCACTTTTGTAAGCTACTGTATGTATATTATATAGATCTTCTGATAGCACTAATTTAATTAAGTATCTTCTTAGGAAATATCCTACTCCAACTGAATATTGATTATCGTTAAGCTCTGATCTAGTTATAAGCGATATAACTTTCATCAGATGCAATGTATTTCCCCCGGCACACCCCTCTCCCGCTCACCTTTGCTTCCGCTAAAAACTGGGTGAAAGACTCGAGATTGAAAGACTATAAAGAATACCAGAAACAAAACTCCCCTAAATCGTACCAAGATCCCGATATTGGACTCCCGGAGCGATTCCCCTAAGAACTTTCACTGCCTATGCCAATTGTTGCCATATTTATGCTGCGCACTCAGGTCACAGAGATTTCGCAGCATATCATACCCGCTTCGAACATGATTCTGCATGTATGATATGTAGCTGTGGTGGACCGAAGTCACCCAGAGACTTCTTGTAATGGAATCTACCCAGCTTTCAAATTCCCAAGAGACCTGGAATCTCAGTAGATACAGCCAACTTTTAACTTGGCACTTCAACCAATGTAGCGAAACTCACCAGACGGCAAGGTAAAATAAAACTTTTCACCGAAATTTGCCACAGATTTCCACCGGAAACGACACAGCAATTAAAGGCAGCTCCACTGTGAAACTCTACAGAGTTTTCTTTCCGTCAGGCTATTACCGGCATTTTTTTTATTTTTTATGTTTAATTTTATTACTGTTTTCGGACGCATTCTAGCTTTTGTTCTTCCACTTTATTCTACCATTCTCCTCTATCTACCTATTAAATGAATAAATACTACTAAACATTTATCTTACCCTTGCACTCCTTGGGGCCATATTATTACGCTGGGAGGGATTTTTCCAGCCTCACTTATCACGGAATTGTTACTAGGGTCTCTCTTCTTTGGTTTACGAAACAAGTCCTTCAAGTATCTAGAGCAGTAAGCTCTAGTGCTCTTTTCCCATTCGAGACTAGTGTAAAAATCGATAGACAGACGTAAAATAATACACAGACAAAATTCAAAGACGCATCATTCAACATCTCTTCCACCAAAGATGATATGGCCCACCCAAGTCATATGAACAATAACTGGAAGGGGAATCATGGCCTCAGGGATATGGGACAAAGCTTTGCCCAAGTACTAGCCACAGCACCAGCTAAGTCCTCTTCTTCTTCTTTACCTATCTCTCAAAAGATAGGACCATGTCCTCCACCAAACAAAGACACTTCTAAAGGAAAAAAGGTTATAACCATTGTCATAACAAAAGATAGCTGTGTGCCAGTGCACCAGCCAACACAACTTCAAGATGCAGTAAATAAAGCTATGCGCAAGAAAGCAATCTCTAGCGTTCATGTTTCACCCAGAAACAACCTCGTTTTAACCTGTTTCAAATCCAATCCTGAAGAGCTTCTGAAGAACCAATCAAAGTGGGAAAAAGTGTTTGCTGGATGGCCTATTTCAAAGATCCAACAAATTGAAAATTGGCCAACAGTTGTGGTTCATGGAGTTCCATCATCCATCCCCATCACAGCCATTCCCCAAGAAATATCATCATTCTATTGGAATGGAAGATTTAAAGTTCAGTTGTTAGACTGGATAGGATCACTTATCAATAGTAGGGTAAACTTGGAACAAGTAAGAGTCTGTTAACGTAGTGTCTGGAGATGTTTATTTCTCCCACTTCGAACAGAGTGCTATCTACTAATAAAACTAACTAACAGTGATTTAGTGATCTTACTAATAAGGATTAGCGTATTGATGCTCATAATACACTTTAGGCTTAAGGTCAATGCGTGTGCAATTAGGGGATTCAACCTTGCACGATCTTCCTCAGCCATCTCAATTAGAAGCACTAATTTCATCACATTCAACCAAAATATTTCAGTTCCTAGGGTAGTTAGATGGCTCACAGGGCCCCCTAAGGGAAACCATGGATCAATTGTAGTTACAGTTGGCTCAGAAGAGGAAAAAGAAAGAATTCTCAAGACAGGGATACTCATTGGGGGCTTACCACTCAAGGCTGTAAAATTTCAATCAAGTACAGAGAGAACTCTTTGTACTAATTGTCTGAAATATGGCCACTCTAAGCTATCCTGCAAGAGAAACCCTATTTGTGCTATCTGTTCCAAAAGCCATCTTAATTCTTTACATAGTTGCTCCCAATGCAAGTCCTCTGAAAATTGTACACATCATCCTATGAAGTGTATTAATTGTCATTCTTCCAAACATCATACTTTACAAAAAAATGATTGCGAATTTTACAAAGCACTTACATGTTAGAACAACTTATCATATGCCAACATCATTCTGCCAAGGGCAAAGATATTACTCAATCCCTCTTTGAAGTTTCAATGCAAGGAAATGCCACAGTTGTTTTTGTACAAGAGCCATATGTTTACTTCAACTCTTCAATACAGTCCTTTACTTCTCTATCTCACCCAAATTACCATATGATCTTACCCAACAGTAACACTAGTGTGAAGCCAAGGGTAGTAACATATATTAAAAAAACCTCATCTTTTGATATATCAGCTAGGACTGATCTAATCTCTGACCCTGACATGCAATTGTTTGAATTTACATCAGCTCTAGAAAGTTTTTACATCATTCATATATACAATGAAAAATCTAGTGTAGAGGGAGTTAGTCAGACTACCTTCCAAAGATTTCTTGAACTTGACCTTTCTCTGGACAAACCATTCCTTTTCTTAGGTGATATGAATCTTCACCATCCTTGGTGGAATCCCCTAATCAGCAATCCAGTATCTCAAGCTACTAAACTTTTCAAATTTCTTCAGCATCATAAAGCAAGTCTGCTGGTTGACCCACAAGTTATAGAAGAATTTGGAGGCACTTTTCATAGACCCAATTCTAAAAGTATATCAATCATTGACTTGGCTTTTGCTTCTAATTTTAGACATGTATCCTGGTATAATTGGCATTATGGGGAAAGCACTGGCTCAGACCATGAAGTTATTTTCTTCCAAGCAAGGTTCTCAACTTCACAAAATCAATATTCCTGTTTAACAGCAAGATTTAATCTCAAAAAGGCTGATTGGAAAGCATATAGGCAAAATCTTCTATCTAGTGAAGAGAGATCCAGCCCACTTCTCCAAGAAGCTATCCAGGCAAAAAACCATGACCTAGTGGCCAAGTTACTTCAGAATATTATTCTAGAAGCAACAATAAATGCAATTCCTAGATCAAAACTATCTAATCACTCTAAGGCTTGGTGGACAGATGAACTAACTTGTCTTAGGAAAGAATATCATACCTTAAAAAGAAAAGCTAAGAAGACTTGGCTACCTGAAGACATTGAAACTGCAAGGGTTTCAAGAAAAAACTATTTCAGAAACATTTCTTTTAGCAAAAAAGAGCATTGGGAATCTTTTCTTGCTGAGGCCAAAGATAGAAGTCTATTCACAGCCTATAATTACTCAAATCCAAAGTTTCATCAGCCTTCCCTTATTCCAACTCTGGTTTACAAAAGCTCTGAAGGGGATCAAGTGATAGCTTCAAGTTTTGCAGAGAAGTGTAATGCATTAGTCCAATCTCTATTTCCTCAAAACAACCCACCACAGACCCATGAAAACATTAGAGAAAACACAGCATCAGTTGAGGCTGGAGTTCTTTCTGATCCATTTGAAGAGGCAAGTAATTCATCATGTATACCCCCTAACTTGGGATCCAATTCATTTGCTATGCACAGTTCTTCAGTTCAACAAGGCTTAAAGCAATACACCTGGCCTTCTCTGAGCCTCACAGAGCTCTACCAAGCAGTACCAGACAAGAAGACTTCCCCAGGGAAGGACTCAATTGACTGGACTTTGATAAAACATGCTCTGGAGGCTATCCCCCAATTTTTTCTAACTGCATATACCCTTCTGTTTCAATGTGGGAAACATCCATCAGTATGGAGAGAGTCAATTGGAATTATAATCCCAAAGAGGAATAAGCCTGATTACTCAGTCCCCAAAGCCCACAGGCCCATTTCACTGATTTCTTGTCTCTCAAAACTGTTAGAAAGAATATTTTCACAAAGAATTTCATATTTAGCCAATATCCACCCTGATATCCTTCATCCTAGTCAGATGGGAGGTAGGAAACAAAGATCTGCTGTTGATGCAGTCCTGTTACTCCAAAACTTTATAGAAAACAGTTTTTCTAAGAATAAGGTTGTTTCCTCTGTTTTTCTAGATATAATGGGGGCATTTGATCGACTGCAGCCAAGTAAGCTCATAGACATCCTCCAGAGAAAAAAGTTCCCAGCTTGCTTTATTTCCTGGGTTGATTCTTTTCTTTCTGAAAGGAAAATTTCTCTTCTGTTTAATGGGCAGCTAAGTCATGCATACTCTGTAACTGGTGCTCCACAAGGAAGTCCTGTCTCACCCCTCCTATTCCTTATTTCAATCAGTGAACTCTTCTCTAATACTCCAATGAGCAATGCCCTTGAAGTTTCCTATGTTGATGGTATATGCATTTCCTACAGCTCTTTTTCCGTCGCAAAAATTATCAGAGAGATTCAAAAATATCTTCAATCCTTTTTCTCAAGAGCTGATTCCCTTTCTATTGTTTTTGAAAAATCTAAATCAGAGCTTATCCATTTTCTAAAGGTAAGAAAACATTCAGTAATTCTCTCCAAATTGAAGACTTCTCCTTAGAACCTAAGTCTACAGTCAAGTGGCTAGGAATATGGTTAGAGAACAATTTAAAATTTAAAACTCATGTGGAAAAAAGGGTGCATCTTGCCCAAGGGGCTATTCAAAGAGTTTTCCAACTTTCTTCCAAATCCAAAGGCTTAGGATTCAATGCACTCAGACAGCTCTACCTTAGTTGTGTCATCCCTGTGTTAGACTATGGTTCAGTCCTATGGTATAACAAATATGGTACAGAGAAGCTTTCAAACATGTGTGACAAAATCCAGAAAAAAGCCATTCCAGCAATAACAGGGGCCTACAGAGCTAGTCCAAGCAAGGCCATGGAAGTTGAGGCAGCCCTGCTTCCAACTAGAGTCAGACATTATAAGTCAGCTTCATTTTTTGCAATGAGAATCTTTAAATTTCAAACTAATCACCCTTTATATCTTACTCTTTCATCTAACCTTACTGATGAGCTTGCACTTCCTACTGAAAAGACTGACATAGGCATGCTTGCTTTCTTAAAGGATAAACCAAGTGGCCAACTACAAAGAATAGCCAGTACACTCAAACCAAGTTCCAAGTTGCTAAACTTGGAGCCTCTCAATGCCAAGTGGATGCCTCCTTGGAGGACAGAGAACATTTCTGTATCCATTAGTTGTTCTGACAAAACAAAAGCAAAAGAAGAACACCTTTCGTTATTTCATTCCATTCCCTCCTCATTTTATATTATCTATACAGATGGCTCCTTAGTCAAGGACAAGGGATGTGGTATAGGCATAGCCATGTACCTTCCCTACACAAGGGAGCTCAAGTGTCTCTCATTCTTTCTAGGAAAGAACATTGGCATTGCTGATGCCGAGACTTTTGCAATTTATAAAGCACTCAAACACCTTATTTCTGTAAAACCAAATGCTCAATGTTACATTTTTTCTGATAGTCAAATAGCATTACAGAGAATTACCACATCTACAAATTTTTATTCCTTCAAAATCAGGTCTCTGTGCTGCAAATTGGAAGTCCAGCTGCACTGGTGTCCAGGACATCAAGGAATCCAAGGAAATGAACTTGCTGACAACCTGGCAAGGAAAGGTTTGGGGCAAGATGCTCTCAGGAGGTATCAATTTTCTTCACAATCCTTTCTAAAAGAAGAAATTAGAAAAAGAATATTATTAACCTGGACCTCTGACTGGACCAAGCAAGTGCTTAGAGAGGAAGAGGGTAGGAAGGCTGTTGGTCTAGGAAGGTTTTATAGGATTTCTGCAAGGCAGTCTACCCCAATTTTCAAATTTAAATCTATTAAAATTCAAAAATACTCTAGGGGAACTCGGTCCTCATATTTCCAGGCAAGAACAGGGATTGGCAACACCCTGGCCTATCTTAAGCTGATTGGAAAAGTGAGCAGTGACGTGTGCAACTTCTATTACAGGAAGAAGCAGACCATGCAAAATCTGCTGTTACACTGCCCCCAATTCTCAGCAGATAGGAAAATGGCATATGAAGGATTAGAGCCTCTTAATTTGCAAATACTTTTTAATACTAATGTTGGCAGAGAGAAGCTGCTGAGATTCCTTGAGATCTCTAAATGCTTAACCAAGGAAAAACATCAGATTCAAATCTGATCAACATTTATTACAAAAATAAAATAAATAAATAAATAAAGCAACAACGAATAATGAACAGATATTTGATAAATAAATAATCACAAAATCAAATTTAATGCCAAAGGAACAGGATGAAAAGGTTGGGTAGAGTTGAAGTGGGATTTTAATGTTTGTCTGAATTTTTTTTTGGAAATTCTTTGGGAGTTTGGCAGGGTCACTAATAAAGTTATAAGCTATCATGACCTATGCTCGGGGAAATTCGTTTAATTTTTATATTTGATTTTTAGATCACTTGTCATAGCTATTAGGCTGAATACAAAATGATTTAAAAAAAAAAAAAATTCAAAGACAACTAGATAAATTCTCTACATGCCCATTTTCCCCTTCCCTTCCATCCCCTTCATAACCATTGATATGCTAGCATTTTCTCGTCTTTAACTTCTGAAAGCCTTCTAAATATGGGCAGGGCGAAGAAAAAGCGTAAATTGACGTCTACATCCAGTGGCAAGGAAAGGGCAAATCAGTGTCCGAAAAAACTGGCCTCGCGCAACACGAAAAAAGCGTAAGTGCGTTAGAAGCCGGTCTCTATGGGAAGTCTCCAAACATCCCTGACGCTGAGATGATCGACGCTGAATCGTCCAGTTCGACCAATCCAGGGCTCAAGCACCTGAAATCCGCCGAGCAAGCTCAAGCGACGCCCGGCTCAAAGAAAGGAAAGGAAGTTGCTTAGCAGCAGCCATCAAGACCTGCAGATACGTCTGCCACCAAATTCGCTGCACCACAAACCGAAAGCACAGCCACTATGATCAATTCTGAGCTCCAACTGGAGACGCTAGCTCAAACGGAAGCTGAAAAAAAGCCAGCGGCTAGAAACGCTTCCATACGCTCGACTTGACTCACCGCAACACAAAGTGTTGGAGCAACTCCTCCATACCTCTCGAGAGGCGAAAGAAACCGGTAGATGCTCTCCAAATCTGCCTAAAAGCTGCGATAGTGCAGTTTTCACGCGCCAGCACAGGACTGAGCTTAACAGCTTCTCCCGATCTCCCGGCTCGCCCCGAATTACCTACCCCTCTGAGGCCCCCGAACCGAGAGCTTAAATGCCTCCTAAACCACAGGCCTAGGCTCCAAACCCCACCCAGGCTACTGTTATCCGACGCGTTCTACGAAATAATCCGAGTCCAAGTCAACAGAAAACGGTACCTACAGTGCAGAAACCGAAGGTTAAACAAAACTTTGTGGTCGATAAACGCCTCTTTGTTCGCTTGGATATCGATTCCGAATGGTGGACCCTGTCACTCTGTGATGCACAAAGTGGAGTTGAAAATTGCCTAATTTTCTTGATGACAAAATCAAATTGTGTCATGTGACAGATACCTCGGAACGGTGTTAGTCATCATTGCTTTGAGTTTAGTGTAGTGTTCGCTTAATTTGTATATTTAAATTCTTTCTTGTAGCTATATCTTACTTGCTAGCTTTATTAAACCTTACAAACACGAGTTCTTGCCTGCCCACAATGGGATTCCTAGCAAATTGATCAAACGAGTCAAAACCGGCTTTGAAATCACAGCAAAGGTCGACGAAACCCGCCAAAGACTGCTAGAAAAAGCCGATGGGGGTATAGAAAATTTTAAACTGGAACAAGTTTCCAATTTGGTTGCTCTACGGATTGCCACTGCACTATTAACAATAAAACATGCATACCAAACGGTCTCTAGGATAGCCCAAATGATTGCAGACGAAATTTTTTGAGTCACCGGCGCGGCCCCCATTCAGATGCAGCCACACAGTGCAATAAAATCTGGTTCAAAACATTAGAACTGGCGGGCTCTCTTCACCCGAGAGTCTTTACCACGGCTTGGATTTCGACTCTTTTAAAAATCCGGAATGGTCTTAACTGTCCGTACTCGCCGCTTAATTAAGCAGTGCAAACGCTCTCGGCTTCCACGCCACACGTAATTGCTCCCGCGCTCTAGCTTGTTGGAACTCCGGCTCAACAATATACTCCGCCGCGGAGTGCCAAGCCTCTACCAGATATTGAAAATGTGGATGACGTCACTGATCCGATAGCCGGGCTTACCTGGCTCGACCCACGAGGACCGGACCAGTGACCACGGAGGAGCTCGCAACGATCCACGAGTCCTGACAGCACGAGTATGCAGTAGTAGCTCGAGAAAAGGCCGCTATAAAAAGAGCAGAAGTTGCAGCTTATGCGACTTCGAAGGATGCTTAGATGAAGGAAGGAACTAAATTTAAGACTTCAGACACGGAAGAACAAATATTAGGAACAGCCAGTCGTGACGAAGTCTATCATGGCTTCATGAACAAAAGAAGGAGACCGGCTGATAGGAGGGGTCTTATCTACGTTCCCATCTGTCGCTCTCAGCGGAGATAGAGTGGGACTTACACTCGGGAGATGTGGCAGGGAAAAAAATCGGGTGAGAAGCTTGGTTTCTGGACAAAAATTGGGTACCTTGTATGTTTAAAGTTGGCGTTCGGGATCTATTTCTTTTAACGTTTGTATTTATAAATTCTACATTCACGCCGCGGTTCATGCGGTACGAACTAATTGGGTAGACCTTAGACTTGATTTCAGCCGTCTTCACCGGTCCTAGATCTATAGCATAAAGGGCTTGGCCCGGGACGTAACAATGTTAAGTAAAACATGTAGATGTGTACGTGCATGACCATACACTAGTACATGTAATTCTAATTTAATTATCTGCAAGACTTGAAATTAATTTGGTTGTTCTAAAGTACAAATATGCTTTATGAAGTACTGCTTCGGGGGTTGATTTTCTTCAAGTTATTTTTTTTTTTCAAATCATTGATTGTGTATGCAGCCTTTCGGCTATGACACGAATAACACTAGTACGGTACATGGAGCGACGACTCAACCTGATACAAGGGGCATTTGCACTCGAAGTTAGGCACCTTATTGTTACGGGATGGGTCCGTGAGATTAGTTTTGGCTGTGCCAGAACCTTGTCAATAGTCACTGTTTCTTGCGAGGCTGGGTCTGTGTCAGGCTGTAGAATGTGTGGCTGGTATTCACTGCGGTTAATGTGAGGATGGTGATTGATACAGGTCTCCCCTTGTTAATACGGGTCAAGAACAAGTACTTAAGAGGAGGAAAGTAAACGTAGTAGATTCCTTTGGTAGATTTTAATAATTAACTGATTTTACATGTGGACTTGCTCTGGTGTTTATCACCATCAATTGATCCCGCAACACTTACAGCATGTTCAACCACCAACCGTCTGGGCCTACCGCAGGAATACAATTCAGCCACCCACGGGTATCCAGTGTACCTGTGAGAGGCCTCGACTCGAATAACTCAAAGAAGATACCATGTAATTGATTAACTAGCTAAGGACTACGTGAGGATCAGAGATACAACAAGAGCAAGATTTATATACCCATCTGACCTCCCTAGAATCAATCTGAACGCCATGGAACCTAACCATCACATCCCCTAGAAGATTTTCGAATAATGCCTAGCACCCACTGCCATCTTAGCAAGTTTGATAATGATTAGCAAGACGGCATCCCAATTTTTCGACTTAAGCGAGATCTCCTAGCCTCGTGTGGATAGTAACTAATTTAACCCTTGTAATTAGTAGAACACAATGGAACTCCTCAGAACGCCACATTACAACTAGTATCCTCAAAGGTAAGGATGAAGATAAGATAAGTAAAGATAAAGTTGAATTTTCGAAGAGCTATGGATGAGACCGACAGAGGAGGTAATGGATAAAACCACTAATTGATAGATATGTGCAAAGAATACAAATTGCAAAGCTGAACATACATAGTGTCCTTCTCGTCTTCTTATAAATGAAAGTGCGCCGACTCTTCCGACAAATAAACAACAAAAGACCATAAATAATTACAAGATATATTGAAAAAATTAATCTCCATTCCCATAAGCCAACGCTCCCAAAACCAATTCCAAAAATCATACGCTGATACTCCCGAGAGCCAATCTAATATTTCCTGATCCATCAGGCTCGATACATCTTTATTAAAATCGTAACATGGCGACTAGCTGAAACGAGAAGTACCCTTGATATGTGTAAGCTTGCTATCACAGGGTCCTTCTGATAAACGAAGACTTTCAGGAACCTTTATTGATATCAGAGTTGGGGCAAGTCATTAGATTGCAGTGAGGGTTGTATTTAGACTTGTTGTGTAACGATATAGTTTGCTTCCTTAAAGAATTGAATATTTAATACCTCTACACACTTAGCTGCGCAGGCGCTCCTGTCTAGACCGTGACATTCAAGAGCCGCTTTAGCCTCGGCATCAAACATTTCATTTCCTTTTCCCAATGAAAAGCTTCTGCGTAGGATTCGAATTCCACCCTGAAATGTGACAAAATCTAGCCCTGTTAAACCGTTGAGAAGTATCGATCCATCAGAGTATAACACAATATCTTGAGTCAGAGTTGTCCGAAGAAACGCAAAAAAGTTTGCCTTTGACTTTTCTTTTGAATCTCCATCGGGTCCTCCGACAAGAACGAGAGCTGCCTCCCGACTCTCGCGCGGTATCCAAGGTGGGTTGGCGAATTGATTTATTTGCTCTGAGTCTGGAAGAGCCAGTACCTGTCGAGCAAAGCGGGAGGATGCTTGTTGTAGACAGTACTCGATTGGCGCGGCGAAGTAGGGGATATCGTGGGTCCAGTCGTCGTAAACGAATCGATGCTGCTGCTGCGCGTTTGTTGAGTGCAATCTCTGGAGGGGCGAAGTCTGATTCACGATATAAAGCTGCAGTCGAAGTCGCACGATATACTGAGGGGATAGCCCGTGTAGCTGTAAGTATTACCCTAGAGAGTTGCTGAAGAGGACCCTCGACCTGGTTAGAGATGCGCCTGCGGTGACCCTCTTGTGACCTTCCTGAGCACCAGGTTTCATCACTGTAATATTGTTGTAATTTTTAACAGACCTGCACCTGTTACCCTGGCCATACACTATCTCGTTTTTCGTTTCTATTTTCTGTATCTTATTTTTAGCGCTTATTGCAAGATACGTTGGAAGTTATGACATATGCATGGTCTTGTCTTTCTCAGCTAAACTTGGAGGTCTACTGATGATCAAGACATAGACACACCTTGATAATATCGCTACGTTGGGACACGGGCGCATATCTTGGTTATTTTCTAAATTCGTCCCACTAGGACTAACTTTTGTATATGTCTTGTGTTCTTGTCCTTCAAAAATCTTCAGTTCATTGCGTTTACTGAATATATCTGAAGGTCATATTCATACCCACTTCGAGTTAACCTCTCAAGCTTTATTTCTAAGCTCTATTCACCTGCTTCTTTGTTTGGCTGTCATTCTTCATTTCTCTCCACCTTTTTCAGTATTCCCTCTCACGATCCATAGCCTCTAAACAAATATGCCACTGGGAGAGCGCATGATATAGTAGCTTGGCGAAGCAGGCGTGGGGGTACGCCCCGAAATGTATTTCCCAGCGCTGAGAGAGCACATCTTATTTATTGGGCCCTTGCAGCCATCATACGTACATGCCATTTGAAAGTAAGCTTGTCGAAAAAAACCCCGAGCCAACGAGAGTAGGGTTGGTTTAGATTTTCGGTCATCGTGAGCGAATTTGAGATAACTGCTGGCGTATTTGCTGGATCTGGTCCACGCGTTTGTGAGAAAAATGTACAAATTCTGTTTTATTGTGATCAAACACAATTCCCACCTGTTGTCCCCATAGTAGTGCGTACTGTAAATCTTGGAATAGTAATTGTACATTGTTCTGTAGTGAGGGCGAGATCCGGAGAAAGCCAACATCGTCGGCATTTCCAAATTTTGTGCCTGGGTTTCCAAGACGAAATAGGGGGGAAAGATAAAGAGTGAAAAGAATCGGGGATGCTAGTGATCCCTGTGGGAGACCGTAGGGTATATTTTTAGTGGGACCTGTTGGCCCGTCTAGCCTCACCTTGACCTGTCGTCCAGTGGCGAATGAAGCAATCCAGCTGACTAATTGACTAGGCCAACCTTGTTCCCTAAGTCGTCGTACAAGTCGTCCGGGGAGGACTTCGTCAAAAGTTCCTCTAACATCAAGAGTAAGAAGGGATGCAGTAATTTTTCTGTTCAGAGCGGTTTCTACGTCGTGTGTCTGGCAAAATGTGAGGTCTGTTGTCACGGACCATCTAAATGGCTTAGTCATATGATAGAGTGCTGCGCCTCATTGTGGCGTTGAGAAGTTTCCCTGTCTTCTCTGTAATTTCACTAGCTCTAGAGTTAATCGCTGTTGTTGTTGATGAGCTGTCGCATGGGAATTGCGACCTTTGATTCGCGTTTAGAGGGTTGATCGAGACGTCGTAAGCCTTAGCAGCCTTTCGTAAACTTTTTATTTGATTTGATTGCGTTTAACGTTTATGGCAAATCTATCTTCTGATAAATACTTTAGAGCCCCCAGGAGGACGTGGAAGGGCTGCAATTTGCGGAAAATGCTAGATTCTGCGCTACATAGGATAATAAAAAACATACACCAAAAGGGATGCCGATCATCTTACGATATGTTCTTATCATAATATTTTTCATTTCATTAGATCATGATGCTATCGGATATCGTTGCTCCCTCTGTAGACCCTTGGAGCCAGCGTATACTTTTAAAAATACCCGAGTTAAGATCGCTGATAGCGGATTGTGTAGCAGTACATCGTGCATCAATTTTCATGGGTTATGTTGATTAATTAGAGGTTCGACGTAACTGCATGGCTGAGCAGAGAGTGGCCACAAAGTATGTGGCCGAGGTTATATAATACACTCTGTGTTTAATTGGATGTGATTTACAACTTCCCATTTCACGATAACAAAATCTGTCTTCACCCTCGACGTCTTCAGTGATTTTATTGGTAGAAACCTTAACCGGTTGCTTTTCCAACTTCCAGTATTAACAGCATGCTGAAAGGGTTAACTTTGTGTGGATATCTGCAAATGAAATCTTTGTATGAGTGTTCCCAACGTCAAAAATGAGTCATACTAAATAAAAAAATACGTATCTTCGATAAATATTTGATTGTGCAAATAAGGCGCCAAATTAGGTTGAAAAAATAATTAAATAAATACCTTCGAAGACTTGACCTACGGCATTGCCACGCTATAGATAATCTTTCGCGTCGCTAAATTCTCGCTTCGCTTACATGGTACTCGGCTCACTGAATATCAAACCAATATCTGTAAACCCTACTACTGTCACATTACGTATGTCTCGGGAGAGCCGGAAATCCAGCACTTGTCCAAGCAGGAAAAATGAACTGGCCATCATAAGAAAAGGTAAGACACAAATTTTCAGCATGTCTGGCATCAATTTTACGCCAGGACATTGTAACTTAATTGGGTCCAAAAAGCTGGACGGCTCACTAGCTGCTAGTTTCATCAGATATGAAGGCGGAGCTCTAGTATCAAGCCAATTTTCTGCCATGGATCTAGGGTACGAAGTCTTTGATCCCGAATTTAAAAAGGCATTAGCTGGCATCAGAGTAGCTTTGCCATTTTCAACAACCAATTTTGCCACAAATCTTTGGGCTCAGTTAGATAATCTCAAAGTTACTGTGTACCTCTACAATCCGTTGCGGGCTCGTCCCAGATCTCTCTTTACAAGTTCCTGCAATTAGATCTGGACTAAAAGGCAGGATCCCGTCTTGCTAATACCAGCTAAGGAAACGCTGAATTCCGCTGGGTTACAGGACCTGACCTTATTCCAGGGAGTAAAGCTACAGATAAATTTTAGATTTGTATCAAAGAAATCATTTTCTCGTGACCATCTCTCTTGCCTTTTCCCTAAAAGGTTTCCACCGCAAGGCTCAAATCCCAGCGTACAGAGCTACAGAGAATCTTCAGAGGCTTCTCTCATCAATTATCGGTATGTATGAAAGGCTCTCAGTCACTTATACACCTTCGAGATTCAAGGAACTGAAAATTCAACTCACGTCTTTAGGATGAATCTTAGCGTCGCTCACAGAACATGGTGACTTCGCAGACTATCATGAGTGTTCAAAACACCAAGGCCCTATCGTCTAATGTTGCTGCGGGTACGGGTGCGGGTGCCTCAAAGCCTTCCTTCACTTTTGCTTTTGCTACATTACCAAGAGAAGAGCTCGCCTTCTAGCCGGCTCTACATCAGAAGTAGTGCTCTGCCTCCTAGGAACTTTAAAAGGTAATAAAAATCTTCATGACTGGCCACTTCAAATTCACTTTAGTCAAGAAATTTACTCCTCAAAAAAAAGTCAGGATAACAGTCAAATCTGATATACAGCTAGGTGTTGGGGTGGGGGCGTTCGAGTATTTGCGACACCTATACAACCTTGAGATGAGAGGTATGGACTGCGCGATACCTGTCGTGTCTAGGTACAGCTGAAGTGTCCATACCTGTTTTTCTCTAGTGGTAGTTGCGTCAAAGCGCCCTAATTTTGTACATACTTTTTTTAGACGATGCCCGAAATTTTCCCCCCCGTCTTCCTGTGTCCTACCAGTGCACAATATGGTCTATGTATATCACTTGGCCCGATGATTTCAAATTAGATTTTCATTCAATCATCATCCCGTGTTACACTTAGGGGTGTATGGTTTCTACCTGTCACGTTAAAGAGATTAAATCAAGTTATCATCGCTACCTCTCATCATGAAATTTTTCCCATTCAGTCATAAAAATCCTCTCCACAGCTTTCCTGGAAAGATGATGTTTCTTCTACGCCAGATGATTTTCCGCCGATTTTCCTCGTCTTTCAAATTACCTTCGACTTGGGCCAAGAATGAATGCCGTAGGCTTGCGACCGGGGATTTGCATTCAGTAAAAAATAGTCTTTGCGAGAATACCATTTCTCACATTCTACGGCGTGACCGAATTTTTATACGTGATGCTTGCGCATGCAGTATGTGTGTTGATCCGTACTCAGGACAAAAAAAATTTAAAACTTCTGATATTCCCTTAAGACTACAAATCAAGAGCCAAAGAATATTGGAAAATGATGTAGAAATTATCTGGGAACATGATATTCCAGGATTCGCTTCTCATATATCAACCATTCCTCTGCACAGTTTTATGTCACGGGGATCATACAACGGGCTGGGGATGTGGAAGAAAGTTGCATGGGATGCAAATACCTTAGCAACGAAGCTACACTCGCTCCGTTATGACTGTAATCAATTTGTTAGTGATTCCTCCATCTTATTTGATGCCTGTCGAAAGTTCCTGAACTCAGGTATTATCTTTGTAACAAGGGTACCCGAATCTGAGGAAGCCGTTGAAATATTAGCCAATTCTATTGGATGTATTCATAATACCTTTTATGGGCAGACATGGGATGTGAAGTCGATTCCTCAAGCCCACAATATAGCATATACAAATCAATCATTAGGACTACACCAAGATTTGTTATACATGAAAGATCCACCTGGTATTCAGCTTCTTCACTGCATCAAGAATACAACCTCAGGGGGAGAGTCACTGTTTAGTGATGCCCTCGAAGTTATAACTAGGTTAACAGTACCTGACCGTCAGATTCTTAGCCAAATTAGGATTCCATATCACTACAAAACAGATAAGGAAGATTATCGATACTCGCATCCTATAATTCATACAGGACCTGATGATATTTCAACTACATCCATAAGACCAACAACAACCGTGAGTTATTCCCCGCCATTCCAAGCTCCATTCCGATTGGAAGAAGTACCAGCCGAGCAAGAGAAATTTTTAACTAGTCTCAAAAACTTCGCCACAATATCAGAATCTCCGAAAAATATGTTTGAATGCAAATTGAAAGAAGGCGAATGTGTTATCTTTGATAATCGAAGGATTTTACATGGAAGAAAGGCATTTGATACCCAATCAGGCGAGAGATGGCTAAAAGGGTGCTATGTTAGTAGTGATTCTTTTAGAAGTCGCATGAGGACTCTAAGTCGAGACTTCTCTGGGCAGCAACCAAGAGATTGTTCTGACCCATATTTATGGGAGTTTTATGATACAAAGGATAATGCATCATACGACTGAGCAGATTCAAAAATTAATAGGTTCTGGTGGCCAGAGGTAATAATGATGTGAGACGAATACATATATTAATTTTTTTCACCATGAGAATGAGATGCATCAATGATATCTGTATGCCATCATTTTCAGTCTGAATACTTCCCAAAAATTGGTGTTGATGTTAGATGTGGTTTATCCCTTGACCATCGTGGGACAATTATTTTTACTATTCTGAACAGACATTTTCATGTACAAATTCTTTGATTTGGACGTTTACAATAATGACTTGACTCGTAAATATACTTTCTACGAAGAATTGCTCCTCGTATCGTACAATGACTACTTAGAGACGTACAAAAGAAAAGCGTGGAAGATCGACTCTATAAATATAAACCTTCTCATCATGAAAGCTACATTTAAGAGCACGCAGTTGAACGCTCGGGTTTCTCCCTTGTGTGTTGAGCAGTGCATCTTCATAGCACAATGACCATCTCAACAACAAACTAGTAGTACAGAGTACCTTAATTCGGGCTCACCGAACTCCTGATCATTATCAATATCCCAATGGAATACTCAGTAACATAAAATTGCGATGCAAAATTCTTTTGTTCCCGAAAACCGTCCTCGTCGGATAAGATGAAAAATCAGATAGACGTCAATGTCAAACATTACAATTGAGATTACAAAGATCGCAGTGTGTAGAGATGTCGTAGATGTAATGAATTAAGTTTGTGTTTTTGATATTTGTAAACTATGTCATAATTTACAAGTACTGGTCAGAGATGTATTCCGTAAGCTTACTATATCCATTAGAGAGCGTCTGTAGTTGTTTGTCTCACTACCTGATGCAAAATGCGTTCATGTAACTTGTATATTCGTAACTACTTTCTGAGAGTTTCTTTGTTAGAATACGTTTATCTAAAAATAGAAATGAATTATGTAATTCAGGATCTTGTGGCCTCTCTAAGTTAAACACAATCAGAGACGCGTATTGCCAGCTAGCCGTGTCCTACACCTTAATATCCAGACAGTAATCAACATGTTAGCAATAGCTAAACCTATCTCAGATGAATGTATGGAGTACCAAGATGAATGGGCTCCAGATCGCTTGGAGTCCTACTAGAGCCATTGCAAGTATTGACTAGTCAGCAAGAGTATTCATCCCTGCTCTCAAAACCTACCACAGTTCCGAAACAATGCCTCCTTGGCGCAGTGGTAACGCGTAGCACTTTTACAGATAATCAAATGCTAAGATCAGAGGTTCAATTCCTAATGTCAATGCTATAAGGCTGAATATAATATGACTGAAAATAAAATGACAATAATGATAATAATAACAATTACCATGGCCGTATACTATATCTCTACAAATAGCTTAATTCCAACACGGCATGCCACGAGCACATAAGAAAAAATACTTATGTATAGAGGAATTTGTATGTTGATTCTTGCTTGCTATCCTACAGGGCTCCTGGGAATGGTATGCCCATATTACAGGCTACATTATTGTAAGTAATAATCAGCGGGATTCATACAATATGGGGGCATCGATAGGGTTTGGGCCAGACATCAGCGTATGAGACAATACTACAGAGGAGATGCAGCGCGAAGTTTGTAGTATTTACATCTGATTCCATTTGACATGTTTTTTGGCGCCTTGATGACCCACGCAAGTGTTTATCAAACTCCTTTACTTACAGCGAAGGAAACCTTTCGGTAGAGCCCCCTTAGCCTGCCGAGTATAGTTCACCGATCTTTGCTGGTTTTCATGCAGGAAGTGTGCTCACACTGTTTCACACAGTCGAGACTTTCTTCACGTCAAACGTTGTCTACCTTCTCTCTTCAGCACCCATCTCTCCACTACCCCGGCTGTTAAGGCACGTGACAGCGAGGTGTTACGTTTGGAGAAATACAGTCGTCCTTCTCTAACTCGATAGTGGGTCCCGGTATAATTGTTGAAAATATTCATTGAAATTCAACTATTTACATTTGCAATACTTACCCCTGCACACAAAATGACCTGTAAGGGTAAGTGTTGCAAATATAAAAGTCCAAGTTACAATGAATATTTTCAACGCTTATACCGGGACCCGCTATCGAGTTAGAGAGGGACGACTGTAAATTGTCTACAAGAAGGAAGGAAATGCAAGACTACGAGATTTCTGTTTAGATACAAATATTACGCTAGTAGAGTCGTAATTTCGCTTGACCATCCTGGTCAGCTGATCCCTTTACACCGGCCAAACGAAACTGCTCTAACCATCCCTGGTCTAGGATCCAATGCGTCAGTCTTCTAAGATCCTCCGGGTTGTTTATCATGGCCTCGAAAGATCGGCTCCTGACTTTCCTCCACGCCTCTGCCCTTCTTTTGGCCCTTCATAGACAGGCCATTACCACGTGCTTGGCATTTTCTGACAGATATCCACGTACAGCTTAGGTTGTCAACTCCAGGGACTTTTCTTAGGTACAAATAAGGCGGTGCCCAATGTGCTCGCCACTTATCTGTATGGTTATGCTACTCTGAGACCTTTTAAAGTGTTTGTGTAACTGGGATGGTGTGCCAAAGAAGTTTTTCCTTTGTTTACCTATTGTCTTATCGGCATATGTGTTGGCGGCATTCCAGACTTCACGCTCGCTTATCGTTCTCTTTCTCCGGGTTTCAATTTAGTGTTGGTGCGGCGAAGAGTTCGCCCACTCTTGGAATGCCGCAATCTTTCCAAGCTCTTTCTGTCCCTTAGTAGACTCTTCGCTGCAGCAGATCCTAGCCCACTCTTCTCTATCCCTTTCCTAAGATAGAGATCAACCGTTATCATTTACTATATCTTATGACCCGACCGTCCGGCAGTTCGTTTTATTGGTCTTTCTGACCGGTGGGCTGCGGGTGAGTCCGGCGTGCTGCACTCTTCTATTCTCAAGGAACATCTCCAAGTTTGCGGTACTGAAATCAGTGCCAGAGCGTGTGCACGAACAGCAACCGAGTGTACGAGTATATAGCTTATCTCTGCTGCACCTGCGCTCCACCTAATTCTCTATCACCTGATCTGATATTTCATTGTGGTATTTCGCCCTGAAAAATGGTCAGCCGTGTTAATTCCTTCTACGATAATTTCCCCCCGTGAGCTCTTTTTTTTTGTGAGTTATCCATGTGTATGCAGTCTTGAGGTTATGACACAAATGACTCTGTTACGGTATGTGTTGAGAGTGAAATATACTTGATGAATATAAAAATGTAAACTTATATGAACTAACTACATTCTAACATCTTATTAAATACATGTCTATTTAGTCGTAAGTGATCCAGCAACAATAATACGACTTGATTGATCTGGCGTTACACGATCCCGGTGAGTGATCTTCCTATCGCTTTTGGAATTAGGCGAGTGATCCGCCTGCCTGCCCTTTTACCCCAGATACATCACGTGATGTCAGTTTCCAATTCGTAACAGTATGTGAGGCGATGACCCAACTTAACATGAGGTGCACTCACACCAGAACATAATTTGAAGACGTCACTCGAAGTCAGCCGCCTTGCAGCCCTTCGATCCCAAACCGTTCCGGTCAGCTACAGGGAGGCATTTCAGCCACTCACGACTATACAGTGTGCCTTCATCATCGTCGCATACATGACCAGGGGGGAGATGTGGTGTGAGGGTCTTGCTGGATTCGAACCAGCTTTCTCCTGTCTCAGGCGGAGCATGTGCCTCCGCTACCCAGACTCTACTTGGGAAAACGGCCTGGACGGTATGCCACACCATAATCCGACCCTACCATACCAATTTGATCTGATTTGATTTGATTTGAATGGTTAACGTATCAGCCACAAACCTTGCACCCAAGAAGCATGATACGGGTAGCCGACCCCTAAAGACTCTAAACTGCCTAATTCCCTGACTGTTTCTAGCCAATAGTTGCTTAAAAAAAATAAGAAACATAAGTGCCAAAAGTTCGGCACCCTGCCTCTCCCACCCTGTCCGCCGCGAACGTCCACGCAACATAGAAACTTCCCAACAGTACACCTACTTAAGCCTGGTGTCGTCTTCATGACCAAAGCCGCGTGTCGTGCCTCCATAAAGGAATCGTTGCCAGTCTCCTAAGTGGAGGCAGCACTTAGTCGAACCGAACAACCTTGGCACCCACAACACTCTTAAAGTCAAAAATTCTGACGCAAAATCAGACATCCACCCTCTTATTACCTACTCGTCCGTTTCCCTTTCCAAATTACCTGAAACTCTTTTCTCGTAGATTCCCACTTTAACCTGTCCATCCAAAGCCATTAAACCTTTCAATCTTTGTGCCCTACGACTTTCTTCCTCCGTCGGGCATCCGTAGTATAGTGGGTCTGTAGATGGAGGCGTGCTGAAGCAACGCAGAAGATCGTGATAGTCCGGTCGTAAAGTTTTTGGTAGGGTGTATTGTTCGATACTTCGGGAGGTGGAAGGCGGCGGGTTGGTAAAGGTGGTCTGTCCGGATTGGATTGATTGACGCTCCGGTGAACATTATCTGAGGAAGGTGAAGCGTATACATTAGCTGCGATCCGATTGCGACTCTTTGGCCATCCCAGATATATACGAACACACTGGGCGTTTACAGCTGGCACCATGTGAAGGTCAAGAGTTCATCTTCGCCAGCCTTACCGTACCAGATCAAGGTGATGAAAATGTTTACTACGTCTGGCGGGAGTCGTGATACAACCCCCCCCCTTGAAATTTTGTAGCAACAGTTTTTTGATGCTGAATCCGTCGAGCGGTGAACGCAAATTGAATTACTAATTAAATAGAGTTTGATATTCGCGTCACTAAAGCAATAGACTTAATCACGTCTAGTAACATCATGTGCAAATTATAGTAAACAATCGCGTCCTCGCAATCCATTTCACCTTCACTTAACAATTAAAACACAAGCACTTCAGGCCGTTCCATTTTCCACAGTCCCTCAATTTTAAAGGCTTCACCAAGTAATCCTCCAATACCAATTCTTCTTCTAACTGTTACGAAGTATATTGTTATCGATTTGAGTGTAACCGACTTCTAGTTGTAAAACTAACATTGGCAGAATTACACCGTTGAAACGGAATCCACCCCGATCACAGTTCTTTCCGCTCCTCCACCCGGATCTTACGTTTCTTTTCAAGAATTGCTAGACGCGATTCAAAGTTACGCTGGGTCTGCAGGATACGCCATCACCACCAGCAATTCCGAAAAGAGAAAAGGGCGAAGAATGAAACTTCTAGCCTGTAAGAAAAGTGGTACTTTTCACAGCGAAGTCGATGAGCCATGCAGGAAACGACGTAGACTAATGCAGAAAACTAACTGTCCTTTCAAATTTAAGGCCAGAGAGAGGACCGACGGCACATGGGATGTCTGTTTCCTGCAGGCCGCAAATGGGGACATCAAATCAGGAAGTCTCACTCATAACTATAGGCCCTCCGATCCATCAGCATTTCCAGAGCATCGCCGCCTTAACAACGATGAGATCACAATAGTCCGCAGTAATTTCGACATGGGCATACCAGCTAGTAGGACTGTCGCCTCTCTGAAGAACCGCAACCCTTGCTCTGAGCTAAACCATCGTGATATCTACAATTTAAATGCGCAGAAATCACGCGCAAGTCGGCTCGGAAGATCTCCCCCCGAGGGTTTTATCAATTACCTCACACATGAAAAGACTAATGGAACTATCTTTTTCGAGTATGATCAGGATACCAACGGTCATATAAACTACCTCTTCATAGCAGATGTTCGGTCTGTTGAGCTACTCAACCAAAGTCCGGATGTCTTACTCATGGACTGTACTTATAAGACAAATAAATTTGGCATGCCCTTGCTGGATACCCTCGGTGCTGACAACTTGAACCAGTCTATCACTGTTGGATATTGCTTCTTGGACCGCGAGAATGAGACAAATTACGACACAGCGATGACTCACCTACTTTCTTTGTACCAGCATGACCGACGACCCTCGGTGATAGGTACGGATTGTGAATTAGCCCTGATGAACGCAATTGACCGTCACTTTCCAGCTACGCAAACTACTCGAATAATCTGCTTTTGGCACATTTGCAAGAAACTGATGGTCAATTGCAAGGCAAGGTTCCAATCTGAAGATCCGCGGGAAGAGTTCGAAAGGTTCTTTTCAGACTTCGTACACTCAACGACTCCTAAAGAATACTTGGATCGGGTCGAAGAGTTCTAAGCTGAATTCCACAATAACGAAGGCTTGCCGCACGAATTACAGCCAAATTCTCTACCTGAAGATAATGAAATAAGTACCTATTTTAGTCTCGAGCAAGACGCCGTCAAGTATGTACTTCAACAATGGTTGCAGCCCCATCACCGCCACATCGTGCATACTTGGACAAATCAAGTCTTCAACAGGAACACAACGACAACTTCAAGACTTGAGGGTACACATGCCGTGCTGAAGAGATGGATTGGATCGCCCTCCAAAAATCTATCATCTTTATGGATCTCGATTTCATTAGCACTGTCGGATCAGATCAATGAAATAAAGATCAGACTTGCAAGAGCACTCGATGGGCTACCCGCAGGTATCTCAGGTGAATTCTTCTATAGAGTTCTGGGCAGAATTTCTTACTTTGCCCTGTACGAGGTTTGTAAGCAGCTCAAGTATGCTTGGAACGAAGAACAGAGAGCTCGCGATGGTCTAAGTACTATACGTACGGGGACCTTCAACAAGTCAATGGGTATGCTCTGCTGGCACATCATTCAGGAAATGATATCTCAAAATCGAGGTATTTCAACTGCAGTCTTTCAACTTTAAAAATTCCAATTAAATTTACACACTTAGGCCTACGAATTAATGATCTTCATCCGCACTGGCACTTTGTTCGTCCGCAGGCTGGATTTGAACAGCAGATCCCCGATCCTCCTATTCTCGATCCTGTCATTAGGCGACGGCGCTGTAATGCTGAGGCCGAACGCAGAGCTCATAATAGGGCGCATCATAGGCAGCGGGTCGCGCAAACTAGCCGTGTCCTGTCTCAACACGAGACTACGCAAACAGTTTTACGACATTGCACAGCTTTTGTTGAGCTCGGACACGATAGAACAAGATGTCAAGGATGTAGGGCAACTAGCCATACTCGTAGTAATTGTCCTAATACCTAAGGATATACCTTCCATCAAATTGAAACGTTAGAAGCGAAATTATTTTGTGCACTTTAATCAAACTTTGACTAGGAAATAATTTTAATTGATACCAAACACTCAAACAGCTCAAATGTGCAGCAGACTTACCAAGTTAATAGAGAATATGATTTAATTCCATCCAAGTGAAAATTACCTCACAATGTCTTGAAACCTTAGATATATTAAAATGGCTGTAAATTTTTGAGGTTTTTTTAACAAAAATACTTACATATAATTATGCACGGTTGTAATTGTACGGGCGTTTAGTATTTATTTACAGTTTATAATTAGACTGTTCATTCGTAAATGTTGTGGGGCTAATAGATAAATCCATATTTCCAGGCAGAATAGGGTTTTCAGGGGGGGGCTGTATCACGACTCTCTGACGGAAGCGCACTGGACACGGCCCTAGTACAGTAGAACCCCTCTTAGATAATAGTGGGTCCCGGTATAATAACTGAAGAGATTCATAGAAATTTTAACGTTTATATTTGCAATACTTACCCCTGCACACAAAATGACCTGTAAGGGTAAGTGTTGCAAATGTAAAAGTCCAAGTTACAATGAATCCTTTCAACATTTATACCGGGGCCCACTATTAGCTAAGAGGGGTTCTACTGTATACCCTGTTGGGTCAAAAGACGCCGAAAATTAGACTTCTCTCAGTCGCTGTAGAATAGATGGTAAAACTTTGACAAAAAACATTCATGTTGTGGGTGCATTCGCTGATAACGCTGCAGGGTGCCACGTCTTGGGGACTTACACATCTTTGCTCAACCGTAAATACCCATCCAATGAAAAACATACATGTAAATATCTTTGAGCTGCCCCAGCATGCTTTATCACCAATAGGGCTGGGCGTCAAGTTAGAGCTGGTGAGCGTGGAAGAATACAGTGGATGAGTCGTTATGACCGAGGGAATGTGGTGATTATGATCGCGACCTAGACGCGCTTCTTCTCTAAGCCATCTCCGATGCGCAAACATATTGAGCATTTACTGACGGCATCGCGTGAAGGAAAGAAAGTTGACCTCGACAGCCTGTCGTGGTTTATCTAATAGTGCGTGTGCAACTAGGAGATCAGAAGTAGTTTATAATGAATCTATGGAAAAATAAAGTATCTGATTTAAATTGCAAACATTTATAGATCTTCTCAAATTACTAGACGGCTCTTCTCTTCCCTCCGATCATTTGATGTTCCTAAAAATAGCATGTACTGGAATACTCTAGAAGCTCCTTGAACAACCCAATAGCAATAGCAAGGTACCCCTGTCCGTCGCTAATTATGCATGTCGCAAATAATTAGCTTTATGCACGACTATGCATAGCATAGGGTACAGGAATTGTACAGCTCACCAGCTGTTACACAGCCCTATCGTGCTGCGGTAGAACTTGTCAAAACCCATCGTGGGTCACTATATATGTATAAATGTTGTAAAGATCCATTCAAATTTTACTCTTTAAATTTGCAATACTTATCCATGCACTCTAAATGGCTTGTAGGGGTAAGTGTTGCAAAAGTAGTCACCAACAACACTATAAATCAAATCAAATAATTATCCCGGGACCCAATATCAGCCTAGAGAGGTTCTACTGTATGAGCCCTATTCTGAGATGATGTATATTTTGCGATGCGCTGTCTAGATTGTAAGAATTTAAGATGGCAGAGTCTATCAACTTTAGTTTTGAAAAGTGTAAGCAGATTTATAGATGTCAGAATATCGAACTCCTTCCTCCTCTCTTCCTTAAAATAGGAGCAATAGAGTATTTAGAATGGCACAGTTTGCTTCTCCATCTGACAGAAGTTGAAAATATCACAAATCTCTTTGCCTTTTTTTTTTAAAAAAAGATAAGCCAGGTTATTGCCAACCCCAGTTACAGATGGCCAACTAAGGTGAAATGTTAATAGTCATTTTCGTGACGTCGCTGTTATGGGGCGGGCGACGGACATACAGTATGTGTCAGCCTCGTATGCAGGGTCTCGGCCGGTTCCTTAGGGCCGCATGTACGCCAAAGTATGAATTATTTACCTTGAGAAATCTTTCAGCGCCACGTAGTTAATGGACAACTATGCGCCACCTAACTGCTGTCTTTGTTACTTTCATCGTTCTAATCATTCTGTACCTCCTCAGCTTATGTAGCACGCTAATATCTTTGCTCTTTGAAGATGGTGCCGCTGATGCCATTCAGGCAGGAGAAATTCAGATTCCTAACGCAAACTCAGTCGATAACAGGACTCGGTTAATTCCGAAGATAATTCATCAAACATATGTTAACGACAGCATTCCAAGTCAATGGCTTAAAAGTCAGCAAAGCTGTTTAGATTTGCATAAAGACTATGACTATAAAGTTTGTCTTCCTGCAGCGGATCCAATATACCCATCTACATATCACTCAACAGATCAACGTTTACTGATTTTAACTTGCGTTAGCTTTGGACTGACATCGATTCACGCAACTTTATAGCTTCAAACTATAGCTGGTTTCTCCCCACGTTCGACGCCTATCCATACCCAATACAACGAGCCGACGTTATTCGTTATTTCGTCCTCGCCCATTATGGTGGTATTTACATCGACTTGGACGATGGTTGTAATCGAAGATTAGATCCTCTTCTGTACTTCCCTGCCTGGTTACGTCGTACCGTTCCAACGGGTATCTCAAACGATGCCATGGGCAGTGTACCAAATCATCCATTTTTCCTCAAAGCGATCAAAAGTCTCCAGGCTTACAAACGCAATTGGGGCTCACCATATGTTTCCGTGATGTACAGTACCGGCCCCTTATTCTTGAGCGTTTTATGGAAAGAGTATCTTAGCGAATCCAGACCGCTTGAAGAACATGTAAGAATCCTACTGCCTTACGACTACAAGGGATTCCAGCAAAGTTTTTTCCATATCCTAAAAGGAAGCAGTTGGCACAGCAAAGATGCACAGACTATCTTCTGGATGGGTAGACATTGGCTGTTGCTGACAGTGGCCGGCTTTGTTTTAGCCGGTGCTTTGGGGTGTACCGTATGGATTTTATGGAACAGGGTCTTACCAAAGTCTGCAAAGGGTCATGTAAGATGGAAAGGAAAAGAACGATATGAACTAGTTGACCGCATTGCGTGAGACATCTCACTCACGTATAAACCGATAACCTTCTATTCGAAGCCAAAACTATAGCTCAACATAAGAATCGACATGGTGGATCTATTTTAAAAGCTTGCTTATTCATTTAGAACAGCTCAACAGAGCAGACCCAGATACACATCACTAAAGAATAGATAGTTTCAGAATTATCGACAAGGGGTCTCGGAAATAATTTTGCGGCCAGCAATTGCAAAATCTGGGACTAGCTATCTTTTTCACATCAGCATTTTGCTACAACTCTGGCGCAGCAGGCCTATGTATTCATTGGGGCATTCACTAATTTTACACATTTTTACAGACCGAGGCATTGATGTCTTTGGATAAATTTTCAAATAGACAGCGTTGAGCCTTATCATCTATCCCACTTAGACGAAACTCCTCAAAATGATACACCGATTTTATTTTGTACCGGCAAAATACCAAACCTTGGATTATTACTTAGCCCAAATTAAAAAGTTGGGTTACCATGACTCAAGTATTTGAGAAGCTCAGTAATATTTAATAGTCAAATCGAAATAAATCTAAACTTTTAATACAAAGCCTTAACCACTGGTCTTGATCTATTTCTGGTCAGAATAAGATGGGGCTTTTGTTAGCAGAGCCAAGTAAAACTACAAAGGCTCTAGACAAACTCTTACATAGGAAGATTTTAACCTTGAAAGGTTCCTGTAAGTCGTTTTGTACCCAAAAGCAATTAGCCATTAGAGTTTGGCAACTTCTCGAAAACAAAGTTGAGATGGCATTTCACAATTAATATACTACATGTAACATCCAGATTTTATTTTTAGATATCACTCGCAGGTTAAAGTTGCATAGTATCCGTCCTTCATCAATTATGGATATACTGCAAGGATAAATGCACGATGCCCCTTTGAAAATCCAAGAACCCGCTTATTCTCGTTCTCTTGAGTCAAATTCCATGCGGCTGACTATTCTTGTCAGAGTCGATCTAGCTACCTCCCATTCAGAGTAATTTTGGTATCCAAACCTTCCTGGCTCTACATGAGAGGGCCATTTAAAAGACTTAACTTTTACTATCTAACTATCGTAGTGCAGCCGGCGAATGAGCCAAGAATGCCTCTGTCACTGGATCGTCCCAGGCATTACAAGTTAAGCGCAACAATTAAGCCTGAAAATTTATTGAAATATCAGATTGTTCCTCATTATTGGCAGCTGAATGTTTCTTCGTATAATTAGAGGTATTGAAAGAATTATGATAGCATGAGGATCGTACAGCGCATTGTCGAGTGGATTTTTTTCAGTCGACAATGAAACAGGCATATCGGAGAGAAGGCATCTAACAAAGCATGGCAGGGAGATTTGGTTTGATTGCATTTGAGCTGATCAGGCACCGGATGGGTCCATGCAGGTGACTATCAACTATCATATGTACTCAGGAGACCTTTCGGTGAAAACCCCCGAACCTATCTGGCTGATAGCTGTGGTTTTTCGTTCACTCATAGGAAGTACATTTACACAGCTTAAGCCAGAGTTAATTCTGTCATCCCCCCTTCAATCCTCTCTTCTGCCTTTCCTCGGCTAATGCTTGGACTTTTCTTGTAAGTCGGAACTAGTCTATCCATCCTTGGACTTGGATCCACTGCGTTATTCGAGACAAGTCTTCGAGACAAGCCTTCGGGGCTAATCGTCATGGTCTTGAATGATCTATTTTTGCCTCCCTCTCTAATCCCTATTCCCCTAGCCAATGTCAGACACATCATATCCATATGTTTGACGTTTTGGGACGGATATCCACATTAGTAACCTTGTTAATCAACTCCAGGGACTTTTCTTCGGAACAGATAAGCATTGAGCCCAATGTGCTCGCTCTTTATCTGCATTGCAATACTACTCTGGGCCCTCGCCGGCTTTTGGTAGATTTTAGATGGTGATCCTCAGCGATTAATTCCTAATCTAACCGTCTTTTGATCTGTGGTTAAAGTCGCATCTTAACAATTTATGGGGTATGCAGACGCTCGACGACCAGAACGCTGCTCTTTTTTCCGACCTGCCCGAGATCTTGACCACTCCTGAACGCGTCGATCCTTCCGGCCGCTTTCTTTTTGCAGGGGTAATTCCCCCCTGCAGATGTCTAGCCACAGTGCTATATCTTTTCTTCCAGCTCGGGCATGCAGATTTTCTCTCCCTCGACCTGGTAGCTCGATTTTCCTGCAAGTAGATCCTATCGTCTGCCGAGTGGTTAAATCTTTCGAAAGTCCGACATGTTGGACCCTCCATTGCTTCAAGCAGATCTCTACAGGTAGGATTGAAATCCCATCCTCAAAACCCTAGTGCTCGTGGAACTGTCTGCACCCGTGATTACTATTGAGCATTTTCTTTGGATACTTCTTGGGGGTTTACTATCTTTTCAGGGATCTCTTTCATCAACCCGGCCTCTGCCCAAATAGGGGACCCATAAATCTGGGTCGGCCTTGCTATCGCATTATATAATAGTTTAGATTTCTTAATATTTGCTCACCACGTCGACTGGGATAGCCTGCATCTGTAATCCTGCTTTTTCACCCGCTTGTTTAATGTAAGCTCCTCAGTTAATTTGGGGTCGAAGAAAATTCCGAGGGTTCGAAATGACGCTTGGTGGTCAGTTTGATGGCCCTGGATATTTTCTGGCATTTGCAAGTTGTGCCTTTTACTGGCTCTCGAAAAATGCATCAGCTGATATTTATCCAGTGCAAATTTTATTCCGTGGCTCTGGGCCCATAGGATGCATACCTCATGAGGCCACTCCAGGTTTCGACAATTATCTTCTGTAGAGTCTGACCACATTAGAATAATTGTATCGTCTGTAGATCCCACCGTCGAGGACTCTAGTGTTTGAAGCATCAGAAGAAGTGTACTCGCAAAAAAAGGAAGAGGATGGCTGATAAAGAAGATCTCTGATATATACCCATACACGTGAGAATCTGTTCCTTTTTTTTAAGTCATTCTTGTGCATGTAGCCTTGAGGCTGTCACGAATGACACTGGTACGGGACATGGAGCGATGACTCAACTCAATGTGAGGGGCACTCACACCAGAACATAATTTGAAGACATCACTCAAAGTCAGGCGCCTTGCAGCCCTTCAATCCTCGACCGTTCAGATTAGCTGCAGGGAAGCATTTGAGCCACTCACGACTGTACAGTGTGCCTTCATCATTGTCGCATACATGACCAGGCAAGAAGTGTGGTGTGGGGGTCTTGCTGGATTAGAAACAGCTTTCTCCTGTCTTAAGTGGAGCGTGTACCCCGGCTACCTAGACACTACTTGAGAGAACGGCCCGGACGGTATAACACACCACCATCTGATCCACCATCCTAGTTACACCGACACCTTAAAAGGTCTTAGAGTAGCATTGCGATGCAGCTGAAAAGTCAGCACTTTGGGTTCGCGTCTTATCTGTACCCAAGAAAAGTCCCTGGAATTGATGACATAAGCTTTCAGAGTGGATATTTGTCAGAAAAAACCAAGCACGTGGTAATGGCCTGCCCACGAAGGGCCAAAGGAAGACCATAGATGTAGAGTAAGGCTAAGAGCCTCCAGTTCGAGGCCATGATGAGTAACCCTGGAGATCTCAAAAGAATAACGAAGTAGATCCTAGACCAGGGATAGTTAGAGCAGTTTCGTTTGGCCGGGGCAATGGAGAGGTGGGTGCTGGAGAGAGAAAGTAGAGGGCATTCGGCGCGAAGAAAATCTAGGATGTGCGAAACAGTGTGGGCGCACTTTCTGTATCAAAACCAGAAAACCTGAAGATTTGTACTGGTTAACTTACGGGGCTTCTACCGAAAGGCCTCCTCTTTTTTTTTAAATCATATTGTATTAAGCCCACTAGGTATGACATTAAAAGGTCTTCTCCTGTGTTTGTAGAGAGATTGATAGACACCTGCGTGGGCCATCAATTGCGCCAAGTCAAGATAATGAAATTAAATCCAGATACTGGTATTCTTTAACGTCAGATAATTCGGCAAGATTTTTTTTTCGGAATTTTATGCGGTTAGAAATATCAGGATCAAAATGATCAGTAAGTAGGATAGTTTAAATACCAGTACTGCAACGTTATGATCAATGATACTTATAAAATGATGACAATACATGAGCCGAAAACTACCAAAACAAATAGCCGGTCAAACGACCAAACACCAAAAAATAACTCCCTACATACCCACTTCAAACTTTTCGCCCGCGCGAAATCACCATCATGCCTGTATATTATGGTTACAAGCCGCTGCTAGCCTTCTTAAGATGGATGCGGTGAAGAAAAAAGTATCAGTTGACGTCAACTGCCAGTGGTCAGTAGTTGGCATGTATATGTCTGTAAACATCAAGTCTCGCATAAATTGTAAAAACGGTAAATGCGTCTTTTTTTTATCAAATAATTTTTTGAGTATGCAGCCTGAGGCTTTAACGCTATTGATTACGGAAGATATGTAGGTGACGCAGTATGTCTTTATTTGACGTTTGGAACACTCATACTCAGATTTCATTTGCAAATACCACTACGAGAATAACGCTTTACGACATGCACCCTCTTCCGTGAATACCCGCCACAGGGAAAAGCGAGAAAAACCTGTGGTTATCTGAGCATGCTTTCGTCATCCCACGAATACGATATCACCGCGAGAGAAGTGGTGTGCGGGTCTTTCTGGGTTCGAACCAGCTTTCTCCTGTCTCAAGTGGGGTATGTGTCCAAGCTACCCAGACTCTACTTGGGAGAACGGCCCGGACAGGGTACCACTGCATCATCCGACCCGCGTAAATGCGTCGGAGGCCTATCTTTGTGGGAAGTCCTCCGATCTTCTTAACGCTGAGAAGATCGATGCTAAGCCAGCTAGATCAAACCCCGGGGTCCACGAGGCCACGACAAGGGTCGGATGGTCCAGTGGTACCCTGTCCGGGCCGTTCTTCCAAGTAGAGTCTGGGTAGCTTGGACACATACCCCACTTGAGACAGGAGAAAGCTGGTTCGAACCCAGAAAGACCCGCACACCACTTCTCTCACTGTGATGTGACGCTGTAAGCCACAAGTTTAGATCATCTTGAGGACTCGGAAACTCAGTCATAGAGGAAAAACGCCGAGCCGATGAAGTCTCTTCTTATCTAAGAATCTGCTCCATCACGATAAGCAGTATTGAAGCTGTCTTTTCGCAAACCCGTGATACACCCCCCCCCTTGAAATTTTGTTGCAACGGTTTTTTGATGCTGAATCCGGCGAGCGAGGAACACAAATTGAATTACTAATTAGATTGAGTATGATATCCGCGCCGCTACAGCAGCAGACGTAATCACGTCGAGTAAAAGTATGTGCAAACTGTAATTATCAATCGCATACAACGAAACTGACGAAGCATTTCTGGCTACTTTCAACCCTTTAAGCACTTGTCGTAACGTACAGACTGATTGCAAGGATCAAAAAATAAGAAATAAAAAAACTCACTAAACACATGTACTTCAGGCCATTTACTGGTTCCACAGTCTCTCAATTTCAAAGTTTCTATCTAGTAATCCTTCATTACTAATTCATCTTCTAACTATTTCCATGTACGTTGTAATCAATTTGAGTGCAATCGAAGTCCAGCCCTAATGCTAACAATGGCAGAATTACTTCGTCGAAATGGAATCTACTCGGATCTTATGTCTCGTTCTTAAAAAATTGTGTGAGGCGGTCCAAAATCACGCTAGGTCTGCTGAATATGCTATCACCACCAGCAATTCATTATAGAGAAAAGGGCGAAGAAAGAAACTCCCAGCCTGTTAGAAATATATAATATTTCACAGCGAAGTGGACGAGAAATGCAGGAAACGACGTAGATTAACGCAAATTACCAACTGTCCTTTCAGATTTAGGGCCAGAGAGGAGCCCTAGTCTTATGATAGTCTGAGACTCAAGACAGCACGAACAAACACAACTTTACACATATTAGGGCGCATGATAGGCAGCTGGTCGAGCCTGTCTCAACACGAGACCATGCCAAAAGTTTTACGGTACTGCACAGCTTGTGTTGAGTTCGGATATATTAAAACACGATATCAAGGATGTAGGGCAACTAGCCATACTCGTACTTAGTGGTCTAATAATTAGGGGCATTCCTCGCATTAAATTGAAACGATACTACGGAGCGAAATTGCTTTCTGTAATTGCATTGAACTTTGACCATAAAATAGTTTTATTTGATACTAAATACCCAAACAGTTCATATGTGCAGCAGATTTACCAAGTTGATAGAGTATCTGATTTAATTTTATCCCAAATGAAATATATTCCGGACATAGTCAAAAACACCAAGGGAATAAATAGGCTGTAAAATTTTGAGATGTTCAGCAAAGAAGTATAGAGATAATCAAGCACACATGTACTTGTACGTGCGTTCTGTATTTGTTAACAGTTTATAATTAAACAGTTTTTTCGTAAATGTTGTGGGACTAATCGATAAATCCATATTTCAAGGCAGAACAACGGGGGGGGGTTTGTATTACGACTCTCATTTCTGTCTGCACGTTCTGTACAGTCAAACTTCTGATACATCAGCCTCACATACTATTCCTCTGACAAATTTATTCAAATCCTGTGGTATGATTTTCAATTTAATTTCACAATCTTAATTCTAAACACTTTTTTTGGTGATTTTTATCAAAAGCATTAGTTTGAATTTTTCTACCTGCCTGTACCGATATTCGACGTGCATTTATGTCTACATAAATTGCTGATATTAGTGCATGTATCTCAGAGTATATCTTTTGACTATGTTTCTGTTATTTGTAGTAAATTTTCTACTTCATACTATTTTACTGCCAATAGCAGAAATATGACCAGAAAATTCCTTCGGTGTAATTCGGCAAAAGCATGGACTTTATTACACCTCATCCTATACAAAATTGGATTAGACGAGGTGTAAATTTTATGCTTGTGTCGGAGTACATGGACTACGAGTACAGTCGTCCCTCTCTAACTCGATAGTTGGTCCCGGTATAAGTGTTATAAATATTCATTGTAACTTGGACTTTTATATTTGCAACACTTACCCTTACAGTTCATTTTGCGTGCAGGGGTAAGTATTGCTAATGTAAATAGTTGAATTCCAATGAATATTTTCAACACTTATACCGGGACCCTGTATCGAGTTAGAGAGGGACGACTGTAGTAACGTCTGGGATCAGCAATTCCCTCTGAGCCCCACTAATCGATCCGAGATCATCGGTTATTTCTAACCGAGACAATCAACCGGAATATTTTGCCGAGAAATATTTGTTCGCTTCAGCCATCAATATATTTCAGCCTAGTTACTACCGATGTGCACACATCTGTCGACTTCTATACGACAGAAAAAGCCTAAGAAAAAATACAGAAACGCACTTGATGTCGAAGGAATTTGGGGCAGGGGCCATATCTAATTTTGGAGCCATGCGCAGCAAAATTACACTACCTACTTGCAGTGGTTTCCTTTGGAGAAGCCTTCTAGACATCTATGATTATTCAGCCATCAACCATGCCATAACTTTCAACGAAATCCCTAATTGCTGGCGCCACCTAGGACTACCGGTGAGAATTTTTTTGATTGAACACAAGACTACTCTATTTTATTTTAGCAGCTTTGATGTGCCTCGCTCATAACACGAGTGAAGTCAAATAGCTCATCGGATGAACGGGGGTAAATAAATCCCGCGATTAAATCTACCGGCTAGTAAATAATTTTGGCCTCACCTCGCCGAAGAAGCAAGGGGATGGCCCTCATCCGCCCAACCCCAGCGCCATATTACTAGATTTCAAGATGGTCGACAGCAGATCTATCCACACCGGCCATTCCCACAAACCCAAGTTCTCACGAGAAGAAAAGTCACCGAACTTATTGACGATGCGAACCATCAATTTCAGAAGTATGTTGAGCAGGCTAGGCTCCTCAGCAGAGTCTGTCATCTCTTGGAAACTATCGACGATAATGACCTCCGTGCATCTACTGAAACCCTTACAGCTAGAATCAAGATTGAAATAAATCAGATTCATTCTGGTTGCCCCAAAATTTCTGTAACGACAATACAGCCAACGTGACATAGAAAAAACTAACCACCACCACAGTGAGCAAGGCCGCACAGCATCCTGGGGTACGAAGCCCAGAGTCGCTTAAACGATCCGCAACTAGGATGAAACCGTATCCATCAGCTACTATGACTTCCATTGTATCCTGTTATAAAGTTAAATGGGGATGTGGAGTGGTTGGCGACTTGTCTAGTGATTGAGCTGTCCTTCGATGGAATAGTCAATTGTGTGAATGAATGGTAAGTACGATATAAATGATTATACTGAATGCGTATAGTGGATGGAATATCGCCTTGATGGTCACGATGGAGACTATTACTCTTGCTGCTCTGACTATGGCAGTATCTATATACATCTTTCCTCCAATATCAAGTATCCGATGCCTACTATGAAACTACAATGCGAGTTCTATTATTGTATAAAAGAAGATGTTATACATGACTCATTAGTTTCAGCAACTCTGTCACTTGGCACGTTATCCATAAGCTTCAAACTCCAGATATCCTTGATTCATAACCGAGTCAGCACAACATATCCCAACCCATTTGCCCCGCCTCAAAAGTACCCGTGCACACTAATCTCCTATAAATAATTATAAAGAGCTCTGGACTGAAGCCGTCCGTTGGAAGATGCCCAAACCTACAGCCAATCAAGGAGAAACCAAAATATATACAAAGTAAATTTACGCATAAAATTTCCCTACCGAAAAGCAGTTATGACTTGCAAACCCTGTCTTGACGAGATATTATTCCTCGGGACTAGCCCAACGCATCAAATTCGACGTATATCGCTCTATTTCGTCAAGCTGAGCCTCGCATAGAAACATCGACAACGCAGTTCTTGAGGTGAAAGAAGTCAACTCGGGATTTGTAGTTATGAAATCACATTTAGCAGCAAAAAACATGTTTCTTCAAGAAGCTCATCGCGTAGACGACACTTAAATGAAACTTCAGACTCTATCTAACTGGGTCTCGGTTCTAGCAATAAACGTCCCTGATCGTCTGCACACTAACTAAGGCGTAGTTCCTATCATCGACGAAATGGTGATTGAGGTAGCCACACTGAAAATTACCGTGCGACCGACCTTCGCACTTGCCCTAGCTTCGAGCATAGAAAGATCATCATCAGATTGTATTAAAAATTTCTTAACTAAAATCCTCAAGCTCTGCAAACGCCTTTTTAACAAAAGTGGTCGACTATCAAACTTTGAAAGCCAATTTAGGATCGCACAGTGCAATGATTGCTGGGGATACTATCCAACCTGTCTCTATTCCAGGACCGAAAGATGCACTAAATATGGCGTTTAAAATTATGCGAGAAAAGACAAAGGCGAAAAAATGAATGAATTGACTAGATTTCCCTCTTTAGTTGAGGGATAGAGGTGCTCAACATCTACAAGTGTGAGCGCCACAACATCAACGCCACAATTTTTAGTATTGTGGTGCCATTTAGGCGAAGAAACCTCAGTAACCCTGTTCGACTTTGCCACTTAGCCGCTCCGTTACTTCAGAACTCGAGACATTAAATTATATCACCTTTAAACACAAACAAGATATGAATGATCGTGTCGGGGATCAACGCGTAATAAAGAATGGAGAACTCAGATAAACTGCGAGCCTCAATTTCCAACACAAGGCAAATTAGAGCACAAGCACGAGATATTCAACTTAAAAATCCCGCGGTGCATCAACTACCACGGCCTTTCAGCAGCAGACAAGCTTCGCTACTCAGCACGTCTATCGTGAAAAGATTGCAAGACCAGCTGGAAAATGTGGGAGTAAATGGAAGTCTTCCGATATTATAGAATAAGAAATAGAAACTCTCTCCGCCGCCGCCAGACGAAGTAGAGCAAATAGCCACCTAAACGGCGCTAGCTAGCACCGAAAATTTCGCCTCCACATGTGAGTAACAAATAAAACAGACAACAGTCACCTATACAGGGCTCAAAATTTCACTCCTCTGTGCGCAAACCTGGGCAAATGGGGGTCGCCCACAAATACTTTATTTCGAACGGCTTGGGCGTCGAGCAACCAAGTTCTTCTTCCTCTTGAATCCCAGACCACATTCAATCACGATATTTGGCTCACCAATTCATATCCGGAATACGAAAAATACTGGTTCAAATACAGCTCGCTCGAGAGCTACCATTTACAAGCAGAAAGAGAAAGCGTGTCAATAAAAATTTCGGAGTGTGACTTCCCCAGTCTTTGCAGCTGTCACAGTCGACAGTATTATATTCATCTCGATCCATGGAGCATCTGGAACAGATATATACCTTTCTATAGCCTAATTTCTGCCTAGATCCATAGTCATCAGAGGAGATACCAACGCCGTCTATCTACAGTGGTTACAGTGGCAGAAATCTTACACGCAGATGGTCAAACAATCACTGAATGAGTGGTAGGGAGTTAAATGCGCTTAGAATCGCGCCCGGAAGTGCTAACTTATAATCAAAGCAATATACTAGATCTATTGTTGCCAAACGCCGGAGCTCTGGCGGACAAACTACCATATCCAGATTCAATATTGGACCACTGCACAAGTAAAAAAGATTTCTCAAGGGCCAATACCTCCAACTCAGCCGCCTTAAAGCCAGTTACGCCAATATGAGCGAGTGGAAAGGCTTTGGATGATTTCGTAAGAGCGGTGGAAAAATAGAATAAGTGTCTAGGTCAATAGTTCATAAAATTCCCAGAAGACGTAGATGGCCCCACAAGTTTCATCATAGAAGCATTAAGAGACTTGATTTAGGCCACAAGAACAAAATACCTGACAGAAGTAGCCCAATGCGCCCCAAGGTGGGCGGAAAAGTGCCGCATAGCAAGAACTGTTTACTGGGTATATACCAACGACGAGAGCAAGACAAATTGCGAAAAGGTAATCATCTCAGCCAAAAGATAACATTGGCGAGACAAGCTTTCCGAGGCTTGGTTAGAAACTGACTTCAACAAATTGTCATGCTGTACCAATCCACGGGATAGCGCCATTTCAGGCCTCGCTATCGCCGTCGATTATTCTCTGTTTTCTTCTACTATTCACTCTAGTATCCATAGCAACATCACTGTCCATTTACAACGGTGATTCAGTGACTTTCTATCTGTATATTTCATCTCCTGCTGGATGTTGCCATGTTATGAAGGGCTCTACATGTAGCGACGCAATCGCATTTATTTTGTCTTTATAAACAGTCAAACCTGTCCTGTAATGTAGAACCTTCATCTTAGAAATACAATCGAAAGCTATTTCCTGATGCCCCACACTCTTGATCAGTGAAGACTTACACACGCTGGGCTGAACCATAAAAACAGACTAAGACAATCACTCCCTTAACAAAAACCAGTCTAGAAGCAGACCCCGAACGCCGCGCTATACTACAGTGAGATATGCTGCTCGCCTGTTACACGAAGAAAAACAACTTGTTAGACAGCTAGGAAGATAAAGGATATCAGATTTAATCTGTGATTTGGTCTACAGGGGGCGCAGTGGCAAAAGCCAGATAGTTATCAGCTGCATTCCAGGATACGGCTCCAGGAGCGGACAGGGTCAAAGTATGACTGTCTCGAAGTAGCATGTCCGGCAATCGGTAGCGCAGTGAAAGCAATATACTGGGGCTCACCGTTCTAAAGATACCCTCTATTTATTAACTGACTAGTTGAGTTCATTCTACCACCAAAAGTCAGCCGCGGCCTCTGTTAGGCAAAAGGATGGTGCCACATTGCATTACCTTCTTATCTAGGAAAGTAGATGGGGCGCCCAAGGGCGAAGAGAAGCCTTTACTCCATTGACCGATTAAACCGTACCTCAGCAGCTCTCCGGAGCTCTACCGGGACGGCCGGTGAATAACCTAGCTTCTTGCATTGTTCATAACTTCGTATACGCATGGAAGATGCATCAGAAATCTATGTTGATGACACTTGATGTGCGAGGCGCTTCCAGAACCATCCTATACGGAAGGCTCATGATTGAGATCAGAAAGATGGAATGGCCAACAGATGTTACCGATCGACCACATCTATCCTTACGGGACACTCTGTCTGCACCCTGTTTGAGACAGGCATCATAGAACAGAGACAACTAGAGTGTGGAGTTCCTCAGCGATCCCCACTATCAACAATTTCCTTCTCTTATATATACTAGAAGTAGTTGCCGGGGGTAGATAGAGATTCAGGTACGCGGATGACATGGCCGTCCTTGGTATCAGACCTGCTCTAGAGAGCAGAGCCGAGTCAGTACAGCGCGAAGTTGATGGTAGATTGTCTTTGGCGGATCAAAATGCAGTCATCTTTGACCTACCCAAAACAGAGGCCAACTAATTTCTTGGCCCCAGAGCCAGACAGTCGCATCCCTCTCCAATCAGAATTGGAATCCATGAAGTTTCACTCTTCGACGACATCCGATGGTTAATGGTGCGTCTAGATAAGGGACCAAAATTCTCTCACCATGTCTCTGAATAGTCAAACTAGGCTTGCGTCTAGCTCGTCATATTCGAAGAATAACCAACTTTACATAGGGACCTGCTCTTGACCCTTAAACAGCACTTTTTCGTGATGTGTTGGCCCCAATTACTACGCATTCCCCGGAATTCTTGAGGCCCGGCTTTGTAAGAAGTACCATTAGAGACGAAGTACATAGATTATGTGCAAAGGAGTGCCAAATGATGGATCACGTGCAACTCTTCAGCTTTAGTACAGCGTTACCGTATGGAGAACAGTGCCCATGGCGGCTGATAAGAAGGGTCAGGCGTCCAAGCGGTCCACATGCGGCTCCAAGAAAGATGCATATTGGTCGCAGCTCGCTTCAATTGCTTTGACCAATATCACTCATTACGTAGCCAAGCTCTTGAGAAGATAGATGGCGCAGAACTCTGTATGGGACTAGGTACATCAAACCGAGGTATTAGATATACTGTCCAGATCCGTGATTACAGACTACATAGAACCCCGTGACTATTTCCAATCACATAACGGCCTTCATTTTCCTGGTAGCCAGCGCTAGAATCACGGGGAACAAACCAACTCGACAGGGAAACGGTAGCCCAACAGGACAAGGAGGGACGAAACGCTCTTTTACAACACTACATCCACATTAAACGTGAAGACTCTAAACATGAGAGCTCCCAAGTTTCTATGGGATTTATAGCAAATTCAGGGAGCTCAAATTTAGCGCCAGTAATTAGCGGCTTTGGCGCAGAAGATGGAGCAGCAGTATACGACACCGACATAAATAGTGCCGCAGCTGGCTCAGGAGCTATCGTAGCCAGCGACAGTAGATTAGACGGTCATCCATCAATGTGATGCTTGACCATATAACAGCAGTACAGGCTCTTATTTAAGAGCCAAGTCTTCAACCTGGCGCATTAGTGTCATGGTGCTAAGGCCCTGGGACTCGATCCAGCTGTATGCCGGATATCACCTGACGTCGCTTAATGTCGCTTAAGTATCACGGACCAGGTGTACTCCCAACATGGTCAGTACCGTTTCCGAGGTATTCAGGGAATTCCATGACGCCAAGAGAAATTGATAGAAACTCCTAGAACCACCTTAGTAGTCGAAGGGTCTTTGTAGAAACCTCAAGAACATCAAATGACTAGTAGGAGGTGTACTATTTAATAGACTCACAAGTCGATAGTTTAGAGACTCATCGAAAGATAGATATTTCTAGACGATTTCTTTGTGCCCTTACAAATTAACCGACCCTTTGACAGTTAGGAACTTCCAGGCTCTGGTCTAAAAGTCATAAGCATTGGATATTTAACAATTGGTACCTTGATACGAGGGAATTCCTGAGATCGAGGTATCGAACTAACTTGCTAGAAGGGCTCTAGAAGTAAATCTCAAGAAGACGCTGATTCTTTCAAGATTCTGACACTTGAGGGGATTGGGATAAAAGTTTCAAACTCTCTCAACCGTCAACTGAATGTTTGTTTCAAAATCGCACCCAGAGACGCACTGATGTTGAGCTTTAGATACGTTGTAATAACTCACCAGGGTGGGTCAGATGGTACAGTGGTACACTGTCCGGGCCTTTCTCCCAATTAGAGTCTGGGTAGCTTGGACACATACCCCACTTGAGACAGGAGAAAGCTGGCTCGAACCCAGGAAGACCCGCACACCACTTCTCTCGTGGTGATATTGTATACGTGGGATGACGAAAGCATGCTCAGATAACCATGGGCCTTTCTCGCTTTTCCCTGTGGTGGGTATTCACGGAAGAGGGTACATGTCGTTAGGCGTCCACACTCGTAGTGGCATCTGCAAAAGAAATCTGCATAAGAGTGCTCCAAACGTCGAACTGAGTCATTCTGCGAAAGATACATATCTTGCGTAATCATTCGCGTCATAGTCCCAGGCTGCTTACCCACAAATTATTTAAAAAAAATAAACTCACCAGAGCTCTCGTACTGTGGCGATCAACGCACAATTGTTTGCTGCACGAACCAGCCATGGAGATTTTGCGGCGTACAATCGATGCGAGAAACACGTGACTGCCCTGACGCTTTCAGTGGATCTTTGAAAAGCATCGATCTTCTATTTGGTCGAATTTAACCGGGTCCTGGCCAATTAGAGGATCATCAACGGTCATCGATGAGTACCGCCTATAAAATTAATGATGAGTGGGTGCTGATGTAAGCTCTTCCCGAGTACGTCCTCGCAAGTTGAAACCAGAGGAGACCTTGCATGGGTTAGACAGGAATCAAAGAGCGAAGAACTTGAGGGGGTCACTTTGGCAGGGCACGGCTTGGGCGAATAATTGCACCGGAGTTTCGAGTCAAGGGTGCCTGGTGGCCGGGTTGAAACAGTAGTGATCTGGAGATATCAGGAACGCAAGTACATCAACAGGATGTGAAATCGCAGCTATAATACAGTAGCTCATGAACACATGTATTTATTTTCGGGGACTTTGATCATCAAGGAGGATCGAGGTCTGGAAGTCAATCTACAGTACATCCTCGTATTGATGGTGTGGGACAAGATTAAATAAGGTCCCTCGTTGGAGAACTCATGTTGCTTTGCCAATGAGAGCTTTAATTTAAGTCTTGCCCCATATTCTTGTAACGAGAGTGCACTCTAACCCATCCTGACTCCACTCGTGAATGTACCCCAAGAAGGGTAAGATCGTTACGTTGATCTAGGAGTAAAAAACAACAACTACCAACTACTGCGCATTCGCTAGACACTGATCATCCTCACGACTTTTTATGATGTTGCTACTCTAGTAGTAGTAATTCTGTATGTCGGGCCGCAAATGAGAGATTAGCAGTTAAATCATGATGATGGTGGCTGGATATTTTACACACTTTGATTGAGTCCGCGGGCTTTCCCAAAAAAATTAGTTATCACACATCATTCCTAAACAGCTGAATCGTTGACTTGGGAATAAATATTCAAAATCGAAGTTTACATACCAGTGGTAATGGCGTTGTTGCCAATGTCAAGTGATATTCGTGACTTGGGCGTTCACCCAACAACCCTTACATTTAGAAGGTTGATCATTTTGTGGTCAACCAGGAATTATCCCTGACCCGCTATTTGAACTTGAAGTAAGGACGGACCAAGTGTCTGGCAGGCAGCGGGATGACTACGAGTGGAATTGGAGTAAGGTCTTGTGGTTGGGTGATAATGGCATCTCCAATGTAAATCTGATACTTCCTCGGTTGCATAAGACAAGTAAATAGACGCTCCTGGTACATTTTTACGCTGAAGTGCAAGAATCACTGAAAGACGGCGTGATTAAATCAAGGGTGCTACTCTTGGTATCACATCTTATATTACAACTTTTTTTTTCATGACTGGATAGATGTCGGCTCTCAGTTCGACACTTCTTGCTATACTGTGGAAAAATCATTTTTAATGAGGTTCCCGAGGTAACGGAGATAGTCATAGCGTTAAATCCGTGCATCATGGTGGGGTACGACCGGGCGGGTGGGAGATCAAAGCGTATAACGGGCGGCTTTGGTCGGCTCCGTCTGAAGTCTCTAGGCGCTCTAGATGCTTGATGACGTAAGTGCACCATCTTTCGGGTGCGGGTAGGGCTGTGCCTTATAAATATTATTCGTTCGATTAGCGAAGATGTTTACTGCATGCAGGAATGACCAGGATAAATAAAGTACATTTTACTTGTCAATTGATGCCAGTAAATTCTCTTTTATGGGGAGAACGGTTGATCAGACGGTACTCAATTCTACAGTCTAACCTCATCTATAGCGATAGTGGGTCCCGGTATAAGTGTTGAAATATTCATTGAAATTCTACCATTTACATTAGCAATACTTACCCTTGCACCCAAAATATCGGGCAAGGATAAGTATTGAAAATGTAAATGGTTGAATTTCGATAAATATTTTCAACATTTATACCGGGACCCACTATCGCTATAGATGAGATTAGACTGTAAGAGACCAGTCTTATCATATGTGATATAAGACTAGTAAACGTTTGCTCAGTTTGTTTTTATGTTAAATTTACTCCGAAAATACCGTTTAACTGGAGCTAAATGGATAAAGAGATGTGAACTTTGGCGACACACATTTCCAGGTCTAACTTGATAGATAAGAATGATTGCCCATGTACTGCAAAGTCGTCTAAGACGTGTAATTGTTTGCATGTTTCAGGTTTGCTACTACAGTCCAACCTCATCTATAGCGATACCTTGGTGAGGCTCAATCCTATCGTTATACATGAGATATCGCTATATAATAGTGTTACGTGCTAGAATCAGAAGACAGAAATCCTCCTCTGTTGCAGGCTGCGCTGCTGTCTATTATACACAACCCTCTTATAACTATTAAGGCTGTGAAGCCAGTCTTGATTGCAGTCTTCTGATTACAATTCATGGAGTTGGAGTTGTTGTAGTAGCTGAAGGGGAGAAGAAGCGATAATTTGGTGAGGCTCTGACGGTGAGGGGGAAATTATCGCTATAAAGGAGATATCGTTACTTGGGGGATCGCTATAGATGAGGTTGCACTGTATGTCAGGACACAGTGTCCTACCTTATTGCCCTGTTCAGATGAATCAACCAATGAAAGCCAGGAAGAACTTAAATTGTTCCTTATTTCACCAGTAACACCTATGATGGATGTTACTGTTCGCGTGGGATAGAATATGGAATACGTAAATCTATACTACGGTTAAACTCATTTTAGTTGCACGTTTTGTGTGAAGGGTCAGGTGGGAAAGACACAGTATGAGAGTACATTGATTGACCTAGTAAGCTATGTCCATCTACAGAACAACCTCGATATAACAATGTGGGCCAAAACTTAACCAAGGCTCCCGATTGGCCAATTCAATGGAATCCTCCAATCGGGAGCCTAGGTTAAGTTTTGCTCCACATTGTTATAGCGAGATTGTACTGTATATGTAATATATCGGTTTATCTCTTATCCGATTCAATGACAGATCATTATCAGACGATAACTTTCATCCGAGATCTCTCACAGCTCGAGTTGAGTGAAGAAACGTGATCCAGGACATAAATCATGTCTCTAATAGATTACCAACATGCATGGGATTATTACAAAAATTTCTACAATGATGTACACACCATTTTTCACATCTGTGAAGAAACCCAAATTTAGTACAAGTTCATCCGATCCAGTTAACTATTTCATGTTGGATTCATAAGGTGGTTGATGTGGTTTGTGTGTTTATTTGTTTATGTGGATGTTTACTTTTGAAAATCTCGATACGCGCTTCAAGCTGCTTAGACCGAATCGCAGATATTGTACCGCGTTTAGGCGCTCATTGGTAATTAGGGGCACGCTCCATCCACCCTCGGATCATTAACATATCTGACTATACATCAAGTTGTGGACAGTTATCGGTTCCCGTTACCATACTTTCCATCGTCCTCATGTAATTTACGCTCATTATATCCGTTAATATCGTCCAACAGTCGTCGTTCGTTCTTGTTGTGTTACAATCGACGTTGATGTTGTTGGAATTGTGCTGCAACTTATACGAGTCTTTATAATGGATTTCTGTTTACTCCTACTAGGAGCGCTCGCCATTGCTCCCGGCACATTGGCCCAGACATGGACTCTTTGCAACCCAATGAACACAACTTGCCCGAATAATCCAGCTCTCGGAACGAGTCATGAATTTCTTTTCAACAAGTCATCAAGTGTCACAAATTCTTTCAACATTACGGCGGGCGTTCTCAAACATTATTCTGATAGTGCCGCTTTTACCGTCGGCAAGAAAGGCGACTGCCCCACAATACAGTCTAAATTTTATATAATGTTTGGTAGGGTCAGTGTGATCATGAAGGCCGGCTCAGGACAGGGTATTATTTCATCAATTGTGCTCGAATCAGATGATTTAGATGAAGTTGACTGGGAGTTTTTGGGCGGTAATGGTACTCATGTGGAATCGAACTATTTCGGTAAAGGTAATACAACAGCATATGATCGAGCTATCTACCACCCAGTAGAATTTGACCCTCGCACTGGATTTCACAATTATTCTCTTCATTGGACCTCGGAAAAGTTAGAATGGTGGATTGACTCTAAGCTAGTCAGGACGCTTCCCTACGCTGCTGCATACGGAGGTTATAACTATCCCCAGACTCCTATGACTGTCCGCCTTGGGATTTGGGCAGCAGGCGACAAGGATAATCCCAAAGGTACCGTTGACTGGGCTGGTGGTGTGACTGATTACTCCAAAGGTCCTTACACGATGGACGTCCACAGCACGCAAATAGCAGACTTCGGCACAGGTAAAGAATATGAGTGGACTGACAAAAGTGGTAGCTGGACATCCATCAAATCTCTTCCGTAAGTGGATTCGCTGTAAATTTATTACACACTGACATCCTGTAGTGGAAACTCGACAGCCTTGAAAAGGCTTTGGAAAGAAGCCGAGCCCCCAGCGCCGACTCTTGCTGAGAGATTCGCAGCCCTTCCTATTATGACAAAGCTTGTATTATACTGCGCTGCCGGTGCAATCGCTGCAATACTACTTTCTGCAGCAGCATTTGTATGTCATCGCACTCGTCGTGCTGGACGACTAGAGAGAGACGCCTACGACGCCAAAATTGAAAGAGAGCGTGAGGAATCATACCAAGACCAAGTAGAACTTCGCGAGAAAGGCTACAGTGGATGGGATTCGACATCCCAAAAAATATCGAATGAAAACAATTCTAGCGAGTGGGGAACGGCAAATAAGCCATCCGACAACAAGACAACAGACACCGATTCAGGCTCTACTCCAAATTATCCACGAGGCAGTCGTGGCTCACGTAACTTTGTTAATCACCTACCACAACCTCCGGATTGGAACAGCGACCCAGCTTTCAGACATGGCGATTTTGGCTTAGAAAATTCTAGTTATTCCGGTTCAAATTCTTTACCCGAAAATATTAGATTTTCGCCACAAAATCCTGGTTATCGATATTAGAAACTTTGGCGGACACTTTAAGGGGGTTCATACAATTATTGGGATTTAGCCAGCGCGGATTACATTATGCCGTTCACGAAAAAAAAAATTTAGTTGACATTGGGATGGGGTAGCCATCTTTTATATCAGTTTTTCTTTTGAAATGATTTTGTAAATAAATATAAGGTTATCGAGTTGGGGTTACGACTCTACACAATGCTCTGGGTCTAGGAATCTTCTCTAGACTGAACAAGACGGAGATTGTTAATTTTAAGCTTAGTTAGATAGGTCAAGTAATTAGGTTAAGACTTAATGTCGTGAAATAGGCACGGGTACTCAATCGCTAGACTGACGGAAATGCTGAATGCTTCAATTCATACCTTCCCTTTCTTCACTGGCTTAGCCATCATTGGCAGACAAAATATATCTTACTAGCTATCACCTAGATTTACTTATGATAGTATTCAAAATTCTCTCGCGGTAATCAAGGCCATCTTTAACGATGTTACTGAACTGTAAAAGGGTGTTGATGTTTAAGCAATAGTGATTACAGTACAATCTCGCTACAGTCCAACCTCACCTATAGCGATAGTGGATTCCGGTATAAGTGTTGGAAATATTCATTGAAATTCAACCATTTACATTTTCAATACTTACCCCTGCCCGATATTTTGGGTGCAAGGGTAAGTATTGCTAATGTAAATGGTTGAATTTCAATGAATATTTTCAACACTTATACCGGGACCCTTTATCGCTATAGATGAGGTTTGACTGTATAACAATGTGGGGCAAAACTCAACCAAGGCTCCCGATTGGAGAATTCAATTGAATTGGCCAATCGGGAGCCTTGGTTAAGTTTTGCCCCACATTGTTATAGCGAGATTGTACTGTATGTCCTGAGCCAAAAATACGTAGAGCCTTGTGCAGGTAAATTGGGGACTACAAGCAGATGGGATAGTTCATTAGGAGGGTTCACACCTGGCATTTGAGCAAAACTAAATCCTAGTGATGACTGTAGTTAACATGAACGAAATAACCAGCTGAAGTGCCAGATATGAAGCCCCTCCTAATTCCGCTCCTACAAATTCGCGAAGTTCCAGTAAATCAAGGAACATTGTAACGAAATATCGGGTATCGTTAATTGGTGTTATCATAAGCGATATCAAGGAAGTCTTTCCAGTCTCAATAAAAAGTGTCAATTATGGGAGGAATGTGCGAGTACTTTTTTACCTCACGAAAACATGGTCTTGTGTGTGTATATAAGTAATACCTTGTTCAGATAGCAGATATAGTCATGTAAACGATAACAGCCGTTCTTAATCTTTAAGAATTTGCTTATTTAAATTAGGCCCAAAGGGTGTTTAATTGTTTTTGCTCCTGTAGAGCTTTGACTGAGATTGCGTCGAATGACTAGCACTTAAGATAGGCGATTAGCCTGGAGCTCCTGGGGTATAAAGTGGGTCGGTTTTGACATTATGTAGTGCACTAGCTTTGCAATTTGTATCGTATCTCCAGCTTGTTTTAGTCGCATATTGAAGGGACTATTTTTAGTCGTGACTTTTTTGCACGATTGCTCTGACAACAAGCTCCTTGTCCTCCTTCAAAGATGGCGATTTAAGCCTCATAGTAACCCCGCTGAAACAATTGACATGATGTTACCTTGGTATGATGCTTTACCCGTCTCGCACTTGGTCAGCGAATAGGGAAAAGTGGAAGATCAACTTTTTATGGAACTCTACATCTACAATTGAAATATCTCTTATCGTCTACTAGATCCATCTGTACAAAACCATCTTGTCATCCCTGAGTCTTTCGCTTTCCTGTGACTTGGCCTGTCTACGTGTCCCACACGTCTTGGGGAACTTTAAAATTACGGACACGCCCAAGTGAATACATATACTTGTGTCGGCAAGTCCATCACCTGGAAAGATGAGCAATATGTAGAAATAAAATGACGATATCTGTAAAATTTATGTGTTGATAGCCAATTTCTTGGGTCAGGTTGACCCGTTCAGTTTGAACCATGAAGCTAAGAACCTTATGCATGGAGTTAGATTTTTATTTACTACGTTTGTATATTTTAGATAAAAAGCTTTCAAAAACTGTTTTCTTCAAGCCTTCGGACTCGTCGACTTGCGCTATCAGCTGCCTGATCTCACCGACACGCTTTTCCTCATAATCTTTGTAAATTTGGTCGAGTTTAAGCTCATCATAAAGCTTTTTGACCTTTAATTCTTTGCTTTTATCTTTGCGACCGTAATTTTCTTCCAATACTTTCCTCTGCTCAGGTGTAGCTATTGAAAGTGCCTGATTCACAAGCCATGAACATTTATTATCCATAATATCTGTTCCAATCTTGCCAATTTGTTCCGGAAGTCCAAAATTATCAAGGTAGTCATCTTGTATTTGGAAGTACTCTCCAAGCGGAATAAGAATCGCTTCAGCTTGTTTGAGGTTTTTAGGGGTGGCAATATTTTGTTGGTATAGCGCTAAAGCTACGGGCAAGTAGAAGGAGTAATATGCAGTTTTATAAGTAACAATAAATTGGTACTTGGTTAAAGAGAAGTTGTCCAGATCAATCTTGTCCTCTGGGGCAGTAAGCAAGTCACACATCTGCCCAATCTCAGTTTGGTATGTCACTTCATGAAACAATTCGATAATGTCCACATAGCATGGGTGCGACCGAAAATATTTTTTAAGGAGGGTATATATTGCGGATTCGAGTAGAAATGCGTCGTTGATTGCGACCATGCCAACATTAGGCTGTTTGTACCAGCAAGGCGACCCTCGGCGTGTAATGCTACTGTCCATAATATCATCTGCAACAAGGAAAAAGGCTTGAAGTAGTTCTGTCATCCAGCCTAGCATAGCGGCTTGAAAATACTGCTCCTCCGACAAAGGTGCCTCAGTGAGTAGGGAAACAGAGTCGGGTACTGACATGCCACGATTACATTTTCCACCGATTACGTTGGCATGAAGCGACTATTTCATTACTTAGTTCAGTTGAATTTTTTACAGGAGGTTCTTACATTCTTGTACCAACCAATGAACTCCTCGGGGAGTTTGTAGCGATTAGCATGATCAACAAGATCTTCAACTAGCTTTGGAAAGATAGCTTCGAATTCCTTAAGATTAGTTGTCTTCGCCATCTCTATTGGCGTGGTAAACGAGTGTTAAGTATGTGTGAAATGAAGAAACGTGTGTATCATACGACGCTGGCCCGACACAGTTTAGAGAAATGCTCGATGAGCGAAGATGGTGTCCTCCTATGACAATTTGGGGAAATAACGCGTATGTTTATTTAAAATATTACGCGTAAATGCAATGTCGAGAAGGTATTCGGTTCCATTGTTGACTCCCTATTCATATCATTTTCTTCAACAAAATACACATCAAATACGTGAAAATTCAAGGAGAGCTGCTTTCACTCGAAAGACTTAGACTGATAGCCATGTGCAAATTCCTGAAACGCGGAAAAAGTATTGATCAGGATTGAGATCACATATTGTTCCTCTCTCATTGCAGAGGTTGACAATATCTCTTAATTACTGTCTATTCACTTGTTCAACAATGCTTCTCGCCGTAAGAGATACAGTTAAGCTTAAGGAGTCCCTGCAAGAAGCAGTTGTAAAATGCTCTGAAAGATGCCTCTACCAATCTGCAAAATGGTACCCATCGTATCTATTCAGAGTACGCAAATTTTACTAATGACCTAGGGCTGCCGAATTACTGACATCACTACCACCGATCGAACCAGAAGATGCAGAGATGACGGAGCAGCGCTCAGAACGTGTGCCCCCTGTAGTTTTATCTGGCAATCCCAATCCGGATGAAGCCCAGCTAGAAGCAAACGAGATAAGTTCATATCTTCTAGCCAAGTCTCTATTCGACTGTCGAGAATTCAAAAGATGTGCGGCAGTATTCTTGCCCGATACCCTACTACAAGGTATTCTTTCAGCGTCTGCTAGGAAGGGCCATCACTCACAGAGCACGCCAAAACTAAAGGGAAAGGGCAAGAATATTCGGAGAAGTTTATCTACTGATTCATCATATCCTCAACTCAGCCAAAAGAGTATGTTTTTGGCTCTTTACGCGAAGTTTATGTCGGGAGAAAAGGTTAAAGACGAAGATAGTGAAATGGTAATGGGGCCTTATGATAGTGGTCACATAATCAATAAAGAACTTTTAACTATCAACCGATTCTTACAGGGCTGGTTCGAAGAACGAGCAGATGAAAACGGGTATTTATCTGAAAGTGAAGGCTGGCTTGAATTTTTGTGAGTCAATGGCTTCAACTCGGGGGTGTATTAACAAAATTAGGTATGGAATGGTTCTGGCAAGAGACAAAAACGAAGAAGAAGCTATGAAGTGGTTAATACGAAGCGTTCATCTTTGTCCCATGAATTGGGCGTGTTGGCTCGAGATGACCTCGTTAGTAAGCCAAATGGATGATGTGTGTTTGGTTTTCTCTTCAAAGTATATAATTGACAGATGTAGCTTAATCGATTATCTCCTCGCCTTCCTCAGAATATATTCTGCTTTATCTTCCATATCCATACTTCACTTGAACTTTACCAAGTGTCGCCAGCCTTGTCGAACTCCTTAAATGAATTGGTTGAAATATTTCCGCAAAGTCCGTTTATACTATCTTCTCTTGGAATTATGGCATATCATATCAAAGACTTTGTAACTGCAGAAGCGCACTTCAGCAACTTGCTTGCCCTTCATCCATATCGGCTTGACTTTCTTGATCACTATTCCAACATTCTGTATGTAATGAACTATCGACCAAAGCTTTCATTCCTTGCGCATTTGTGCTCTACCGTGGATAAGTTTCGGCCTGAGTCTTGCGTCGTTGTGGGGAATTATTATTCGTTAATATCTTCTCACGAAAAAGCAGTCCAGTATTTTAGACGAGCACTCACACTCGATCGGTCATTTTTGAGTGCTTGGACTCTGATGGGTCATGAATACGTTGAGCTCAAAAATACGCATGCTGCGATAGAGTCTTACCGAAGAGCCGTAGATATTAATAGAAGAGACTACAGAGCGTGGTATGGCCTTGGGCAAACCTACGAAGTTTTAGAGATGCATGCTTACGCACTTTGGTACTACAAGAGGGCTTCTGGACTCCGACCCTGGGATGGGAAGATGTGGCAAGCAGTTGGACAGTGTCTTAAGCGGATGGGCCGAGATTTAGAAGGCATCAAAGCTCTGAAACGAGCACTGATCGCAGATAGTTACTATGATAAGGGCGTCGGGGCCTCCTTTGGTAGTCTCAATAAAGAAAGATCGGGTGTCCTTGACCCTGATATACTCTTAGAGATCGCCGATATGTATGACCGCCTGGGCGATGATGCGGAGGTAAAGTCTTATATGGAGATGTGTGTAGCTCAGGAAGAAGGAGGCATCGATAATCTGGAGGCATCAATTATCAACAATCATACTGATAGTCAATCCTCGGACGAGGAGCCACGGCTGGTACAAGATGGCTTTGGAACTGGCGTTACCGTGGCAACATCGAAGGCTCGAATGTGGCTCGCCAAGTATGCCATGCGGACTGGAGATTACGATAAAGCATTTCAGCTGGCCACTGAGTTGTGTCAAGATGGCATCGAAATTGAAGAGGCAAAAGCATTAGTAAAAGAAACAAGGATGAGGTGCAGGGCCGCCGATCAAGTAGGCATAGAAGATCAGTCCTTTTAGATAGAACGAACTAAAAAGGAACTATAAAACCATATCTTCGTTCACTCTTTCAAATATCAACGAATATTCAAAGTTAATTGGAGACATAATTTAAGGTTTACATGATACGAAGCTGTTGCTTCTACGACTTAAAGGAACTGTAGAAGATGCTGTAGAAAATAAGATATAAACTATCACATTTACATTTGAAGGAAAGAGAGGGCAAGAGCCCAGACTCGAGGCTAATACACAACTTGATTCACATGGACTCGATAAAATATACGAAGGAATCCTATCAGTATACCACATGTACTGGGATTAAACGTTAGGCTACTAGGACCATTTTTTGGCTTTCGCGGTTTTTTTCAAGACCTTTGTGCTCTCATTGCTTGAGTTTAGGGAGACCATTATTATCACAACAGGCAACCCCGGCATACTCGAAATTAGAAAGTGTCAGGCGCTATTCTTGGGAGCGCGGGGCGAAGTCTAACAATAACGACGCGGGGTATAGGAACACGATGAGGAACGCGACGGGCGTTCGGGACTGAAGGCGAATAGGGGATATGGAGGAGCACGAGGGGCACTCAGAGGATACGAATAGCAAGAGGTGACGGAAAGTCACTAGAGAGACAGGAGGATGAAAGTCGGGTTTGTCAAGATTACAACTAATCCTAAAGACAGAAAACAAAGCGTGAAGCTTCCAGAGCTAAGGGGGCGAACTACTTAAATACATACTTGAGAATCCAAGCGAAATGAGGTGACACTAATATCTACGTCTGAGCCTGAGCCTGAGGCATCCAGTCTAGTCAGGAGAATCCTGACAGAAAGCCTCGTTAGGGTGAATTTCAATGGGCAGAGAACTGTGAGCTCATTTTCAACGCCAAAATCTTTCTTTCAATCCTTTTGAGTTAAAGAGGGCATTTCCTCCTTGATTTTGGGCCTACGTTTTTCGTCAAGCTATGAATCTCCCAGGGATTTTAAAACGACATGCACCACACTTAGAGACAAGAAGGTTGCGCTCTAGATCTTCGATATCAGCCGTGCTCTTGTCGTCATCACCTGTGCATGACTCGTCTTCCTATTCATCCGAGCTCTTCGTACCATCATCTTTCTGGATCTTGAGAGTCAACTCGCGGGACTGAAAATCGGACTTGACGTTGCGATCGCTATTCCCAAACAATCAAAGAGGAATTCGTCGTGAAGAACTACCTTTTCCACCCATCAACAGTCTAATCCCCGTGCCGTAGCTTGAACATGTCCAAGCCCACGAGTTTTCTTTGTCAAGAGAGACTTTTCATGGTTAGATATAGCTACAAAGTTTTATTTCGACGCCATCTGGGGATCTGTGATCTAGTTATTTCGTCTCTGTACCGTCAGAGAAATCAAGTAAACTTTGCCGTATTGATATCATAAATAAAGACCGTCCAAATAAGTAAATTTCGCCGTGAATTCATTTGATAACCTGGGAAAATTTGCGTTCTGTGCGTTGATATGATTCCCCTGTTAATGTTTTCTTCCAACTGTTTTGTATGATACATGTACATATAGATCCAGTTCAGTCAGGATCTCGAGCAGCTACACTCAGGGGCCACCCGTGTTCCCCCGAATTTTTTCAGTACGACTCTCTGTCCATTGTTAGGAGAGACGTTCATCAGTCATCGAAAAATTGTAGAAATCATCGAGAGACATGTATTTTGATTCAAGTTAAACCATGAACAAGGTCTGCAATCAGCCCTGCACTCCTTACTCTTCCTTTACACTCTTCATACCTTTCTCCCCAATAGTCAATCAATCATGGGGCCATCGACTGATCCAGTGACCTCAGCTTGACAAGATCGGACGCACCCGACGATAAATTTTCGGTCGTCCTGTCGATGATCTAATCAAACATTTGTGAGTGAGGATTTACTTGGCGAGCGACTTTTGCTCATCTTTGTTTGACTTTAACTGTGATAAAGTCTACCCTTATTGAAGATATCTTATCCTGAACATATGTAATTATGCACTCAGCCATGTCTATCAGCTCTGCTATCAAAGCTTCTTGTGACAACTAAGCGTAATATTACTTACTTACCACGTTGCTTAAATCATTACGGCTTCTCTTGTGAGGCGTTTGAATTGTTCATATTTTGGCTAATGGTATGCTTAGTCGCCTGATTGAATCTCTTCGATGAATAGGGTACGGGATTTTCTCCAAATGAGATGACCTTGAAATTGGAAACGTTGAACTAATTCATGTCAAGTACTAAGGTATGGGGTTGCGTAAGGACATCGTACTTGGAAATGATAACCACGGAGCAACGGCGTTAAGATCTTCATCAATACATATTTCTTTTGTCGCGTACGCAAAATATACATATAAATTGTATCTGTAGATTAAACTTATCTCTCTAGCCTTATTTCGACCTTTGATTTAGTTCTTACCTGTCCTACTTCCCGTTTCCTGAGAATTCAAACTGGTTTGCGCGAATTCAAGTCAACTTCTAGCAATAAATTATTCAAATTCTTATCGAAACCCCGGTAGCATTAATTCCTCAGAATTACTGGGTAAATTTCGTATCAGTTATATTACACTAGGATTTCTTTCCGGGGAGTCGACTCAAAAGTATTTCATTTCCTCATCCCAATTCTCATCCTGCATGTAAGAATGGGCATTATTTACATAGTGAAAGCAAAAACATAAATTTTCGCAAAACCAAAATGCGTTAGCTAGGGGAACCAGATGGAGGAAATCTAAAATCTCGTTAATTAATATCGTGGCGAGCCTCAGTTATTTACTTACTACCAACCCCGGCCTCTAGGGCCTCCCCTCAGGGAATTATTCCTACTATTCCCGTTATTATGCCCTGCCTGGTTCTGGTACCAGCCACTAGGGCCTAGTGGCGGATATTGCCCGAGCTGCTGCTGAATGAATCCAGGCTGTGACTGCTGTAAATTGAGTGATGGATTTCCAGATTGTGGCGGGAGTGGCCCCTGAGGCCAGACTCCCAGCTGTTGTGCGTTTTGAGCGTATTGATATTGCAACGGAAGAGGGGGAGACCAAGTCCCTAGTTGTGGATTTTGACCGTTGAAAGGGAGGTTAAATAATGGAGGAGTTGAGAAGTTGGGGTTCATGACCTGGAAGGGAGGAGTGATCATTGGTGCGAGGGTTTGAGTGGGTATGCTTTCGTGAGATGCGAGGGCATCCTGTGGGAAATCTTTGGCAGGATCTGTTTGCCATGGACTACGAGATCTAGATCTAGATCTACTTCTAGACCTACTTCTGGACCTAGAGCGTGGGGATTCATTTCGCCTACTGGCTAGTGAGGATGAGCCAGAAGAGCTATAAGACCGACGGCGTCTCCTTGATTTATCATGACTATCGTCTGAGCCACTGTATCTTCTCTTCCTTGTATCAGGACTCACGCTGATATTTCGGCTAGACAATGCTTGATCGTTTTGCTTGGATGGAGCATTAGACCCTAATTTTCGTTTTTTCATTTTTTCGCAAAAGTTACGAGACCATCCATAATACCCTTCTCCATCAATTACTGCACCCGTTATCTCATCAAGAATGATAGGCTGTCCAAGCTCATCAATATCACAGGGTACCTTTTCATCCTCTTCTGACTTTCCTTCGAAGATTATTTTAACGTCATCCAACAATTTTTTTACTGCCTCAACTAAAGTGTCATTCGCTGGGCCAGCAGAAAATCGAAGGGGCTTGATTGTGTCAGGATTTATGGGACGAGTCGAATTAGGAATAATATGAGGCATAAGATTTCCCGCTGGAAGATCATACCAAGGGGTTGATGAGTCACCATGGCTGGCTGGCATAACATACGGCGTAAATTTTGGTCGGGTAGCGCTTCCCTCCTTGGTTTCTATTCCCTCGACTTCTTCAATAGCTTGCCCAGTTTCTCGAGCATCAATGACAACTCCGCGCAATTTGTCAATGAACTCGTTGGAATAATAGCTCTTTTCTCTCCATAATTCTATGAGATCAAGAATTTTCTTTTCATGCTTCGGACATCCTTTGAAAGATGCACAGCTCCCGATTAAGCTTTCTAGAATCGGTTGAATCCTCGAACAGATTGAGGTATCATTCAAATGATATTTAGCGTGATAGAGAATATCATTGATTAGATATAGAACATGTAGACGCTGTCTTTTTATAGACGGTTGGTTTTTGGGCTGACTATCTTCTCCTGCCTCAGATTTACCAAGAGAAGCCGATAGGGCTGTTAGATATTTTCCCAACGCGATTGACCTGGTAGGAGATTGAAAAATGTTTTTCAATATCCAGTGCTTGCATTGCTATCCTCAGCGATGTTTTAGCCATCAAATTGAAATATTTAACAGAATGTTTTATCAAACCTGGACGTTTTCGGATGAACATCGCGTCGTCACGGACTTCAAAAGAGTGTGGAAATGTGCTATTTCTTCTCGCGTCACTAGAGTGGGATCAGGCCGAAGAAGTCCTGCCGAGAACGATGCTTTGGCGATAGCGAGTTGATGGGACGTCATTATCCCAGAGAAGGTCGCGATTGTTTTCTTTGCGATGCTCGTTATCCTCAATTCCACGTATCATACTATTTTCAATGTGCTACTTGCGCCGAGATCTCGGTTACCGGTAAAAGACCACGCCGACTCTTCCAACACTGAAATTTTAGGCCATTAATTACACTTGTAACCCATAATCAGTGTTGTCCTCATAAATGGAGCGCGTACTATTTATTTAACTTTTAGTTACTCAACTTATATGAGTGCTTTTCATCAGGTCATCAATGTCGCAAAATTTAACCTCAGAATTTCGGACAATTTTACGGGTTCGATAGACACCTTTGCAGACCGATAATGTTAGATCGGATTAAATATGTTTAAATATAAAAAAGGTCACCCCATTTTCTAGAACAGAGACATGACTTTTTACATCACTTTCAAAGTTTTTTTTTTAAAAACCCAATCTTGCGTATGCAGCCTGGGGCTATGATGCGAATGATTACGGAACATAGATATGTTTCGCAGAATGACTCAGTTTGACGTTTGGAGCACTCATACTCAGATTTCATTTGCAGATACCACTTCGAGAATAACGCCTTACGGCATGTACCCTCTTCCGTGAATACCCACTACAGGGAAAAGCGAGAAAAACCTGTGGTTATCTGAGTATGCTTTCGTCACCCTACGAATACGATATCAGCGGGGGACGAAGACGGCGTTTCTTCCTGTACGTGGTGTCCCCTACGAACCTGGAGTTTATCTTCAGAGCCAACAGAAACACGCATTACTTGGTCACGGAGGAAAAATCACCCAGATGAATTTCCGGGGCATACCCAGCTCCCGTTATGGTGGTGATGGATCAGACTAAGTTGGCCCTTTTTACCAAGATGAATTCTCACTGTTTACCGATATTCTGGCATTATACTGTCTCCCGAGGAAAGAGCACTGCTACCTGAGCGCTGGTAGTGTTGGTATAAGGAGGATATCTGGACTATGGGATATTAGGGAGATACAGATGGGGATACGCATCTCGTGTGGCTCTGGTGTCTAGGCCTCGCCTGGCTGGAGTTGCAGGTTTTTTGAGACTTTTTCCCGCGTACCGGTTTCTATGGCTGCTCTTTTACTGCTTTTTTTTTCGAGCAGAAGGTTCCGTAGAAAAGGTGGTTGAATTCTACGGGTAACTACTGAGCAAAATGGCTACCCGTCATGGGTCAATGTATCAATGATCTTAGGTTCGAGATAAAAGGGGATAGGAGCACTGTAAAAGGTGTGGCCCGGATCAGAGAGGAGCCCTAGTGTTATAATAATCTTGGAATCAATATAGCACGAATAAATACCACTACAAACAAACAAACAAAAACAAAAATACGATATCACCGCGAGAGAAGTGGTGTGCGGGTCTTTCTGGGTTCGAACCAGCTTTCTCCTGTCTCAAGTGGGGCATGTGCCTTGGCTACCCTCACTAACGTCCCTTTATCGACACTCATTTTTTACTGGTCACGTGAATTATCATGTTGAAAAAAACTTATGTAATAAAATTTCGACTTAGTTTAAATATTACACAGTAGGACTTCTCAAAATCAAGAAGTCAATACTAGAATGTTTCAAAAATTTATTCACAGAGATTGGAGCTAAGTTTTTTCTTTAGGTTTGAAATGAATTGGGGTTTTATTTTAAAATCTTTAACTGTAGTAGATTGTTGCGGGATGCTTATTTTGATCCCATGTTCTGGGCATGGTCTTTTGTCCTTTTCGCCGTCTTACTTCAGCTAAAAACTGCAAGTTTTTGGTGTCATTAGCTTTAAATACCTTGAGTAGCTTTTTATTCCCGATTTCTATCTGTTCCTTAAGAATATCGAGTTGGCAGACGCCGACGATACGGCATCATCTGAATCATTAGATGTACTATCACCGGTATCGACAAGCTCATCGTCTTCATCCTGGGGCTCAGTATCACTCTCAATCTCATTGTCGGGTCACGATCGCGTTTTCTTGATTTCTTTGATTTCTGAACGTTTGAACTATCTTGCGAACGGCAATAGTAATAATTTTTACTTTCACTGGTTCTTGTAGTCCTTATCTGCTGGAATCTGTGGCCACCGGCTTCTCGAATAAGTCAAACAAGTGAGCCGATGGCCTGATCCAGTGGGCAGAAGTCGCGAGTATCGTCAGTGCTCTAAATAGTATCCCCAAAGTTAACGGGTAAGCTGTTAAGATCAAACTCGTAGTTTATATCCAGTAATTTGGTTTGTTGCTGTAGAGGATCTTGCTAAAACATTTTCGAGAGCGATAAGTAGGAGGGTAAAAACTTACAGGCTTACTCCAAGTCCTGATTTCAAATAAAAAACTGTCCCATTGATCCAATGAAGATCGAGCTTTTTTTTTAGAATGCTTAGAGCATGTCTTGGGTGTCTTGCCATGTTTGTTCACCGAGAAATCGCTCGCTGGACGATAGCACATGCAGGCAGAGCAGAATATCTTTGGACATTCCATGACAAATTGAAAAATTAAGCAAAGCAAGTCAAGTAGGTAGAAAGGATGTTTGATATCAAAAAAGCGAGAAACGCGAGGGTTTCGTGTAGGTGGCAGAAGAGATGGTTGCTCAGATACCGTAGTACAAGACAATGATTATGACTACAATAGTAGTAGTAGTAGTAAGCATTTAACGCCAAGTAGGCTCACAGGATAAACCCGGCCTCTGAGCCCTCGGGAGGGCGCTTGGCGCGCCTGCGTAGCCTAAGGCTACCAGGCGTCTCCGTCGTCCTATGGACGCCTATTATATCTACATCAGCAGCTCGGAATTTTACCCAGAGTCTGCTGTAGCCAAAGCCTATTTTACTCCAAGTGCCTGGTCGCACCTTGCTCCTCCTTCTTTATTTTGTTATTAGTGTCTTTTTTTTTTTTTTTTTTTTTTTAAATATATTAAAGTTATATACGCCCAAACTCCCTGACCACCTTAACCCGCGTCCCCTTGCTTAACCCTCAGAATGTGCCTTTTTACACCAATTTCCAAATGCTCGAGCCCCGGCGACTGACCCAAGAGTCCACTTGATGTTGCCTTCTTGACCTCGCGATTTTTTGGGACGGGGTCTTTGAATACCGCTAAGTCTGCAGCAGACGAAGGGATGATCGGGAGATTTTTCCTCGCCGCAGTCGCATAGCAGGGCCGCCTCTTCGTGCTTAAATCTTCTGTGGTACGCAGCAAAGTCGCCATGTCCTGATCGGGCCGCAAGAAGTGAGCCGAGAATTCTTCGAGAGAGGAATCGAAGTTCGTCGGGTATTCTACCCGTCATCTGGATCCCGAGATACTTATAGCGCTCGGGAGCATTACTCTGCCAGTAGGTCCTTATGCTTGCCTCATATCTTTCATTAAGGAGCCTTGTGGCTCTTGCGACCGATGCCTCGGTGCGAATGCTGGGTTCGTGGCAGGCAATTTTTGCTAGCGCATCGGCCCTTTCATTCCCTGGAATACCTGCGTGGCCTGGTATTCACCGGACGCTTGCTGTTCCAGGCAATATGCCTTGCACTCGGTTTCTCTTGTACCATCCTTCTCGAAGTGCCTGGAACTCGTCGATCCTTGTCGAGCTTGTCGGTGTTGTGTGCCCGGAGTGTAAGCGCAATGCAGCTTCTTCATTGTCCAGACAAACTGTGACATTGGTGGCAAATTTTCCCATGACATGCGCGACTGCCACTTTGAGACCTTCAGTAGCGCCGATTATTTCCGCGTCGTAAACTTCCACAGTTCTTCCTAGGGGGACTATTCCGCACGCAATTTCAGTATTTGGCCCGCGGTAGACGCAGTACCCTGCTCCCACGTTTTCTTCATCATCCATGGAACCGTCCGAATAGACTATGAGGTCCAGGATCCCTATTTTTCCTGATGCCGCCCATCTTTGGTGTTCAAGTATCCCCTCTCTGCGACCAACAGCGCCAATTTCTTCCCTAGCTTTGCTTCTGTCAAACTTGTGCCACGGTGGGGTAGCTGTGTCGAGTGAAAGTTCCAGCTCTTGTCGGCGTCTGATCCACTGAAAGTGAGAGGAGTTCCATCTTTTACGTAGTGGATGCTTAGGGTCCGCCGCAGCGACTCGCACTGCTAGTCGATCGTGAATTCGTTCCAGCCACGAAACAGCGGGGCCCCACCCCGTTTCGCGTAGGAGCGCCGGAATCGGGGTGGTCTTGTAAACTGGTAGGACGGCTCGTGCCGCGCGATTGATTGCTCCCTGAACTTGGTTAATGATCCAAGAGGAGGTTTTTGGGCCAAACCATGTCTCGGCCCCATAGAAGAGCGTTGCAAAGCCCACGCCTTGAATCGCCTGTCGGAGGAGGGCCGGCCGAGCCCCTTTGATCGTGTTGTTTAGTCGCCTAACATGGTCCGTCACCACTCGGCACCGCTGACAGGATCTGCGGACATGTTCTTTGAACGTTAGTTTCCTGTCGAAGAGTACGCCTAGCCATCTCGTGTGCTCGTTCGGTTCGATGACACTTTCCTCCACCAGGAGAGGAGGTTCTGTGAACTTCCTCTTGTTGTGAAAGTACTGTACTTCTGTCTTTGCATTATCAAATTGTACGCCATTTTCGCGTCCCCAGAGTAACGTCTGATCTAGGCTCGCCTGTAACTTACGTCCACATTCTTCGAGACTTCTGGCTGTCACCATGGTTGTGATGTCGTCCGCGTATCCGTAACGTCGCCTGGATAATCTTAACACTGGTTCTACATAGAGCAGGAATAGAATTGGAGAGGCTGGGGAGCCTTGAGGAAGACCACATAAGATTTGGAATGGTTTCGAGGTTGTCTGATCAAGTCGGATTCTTGCCGTGCGGTCTATAAAGGAGCCAACCCAAGCAATAATATTTTCTGGCCATCCCTGTGACCTTAGTCGGTTTAAAAGGCGATTTCGTAGTACTCCGTCAAACGCTCCCTTTACATCCACAGTCACCATGCCGGCGACTTTGCCCCTTGCGAGTGCTTCTTTTACATCGCATAGTAGCGCCGTCGTTAGATCTGTTGCGCAACGTTTTCCATTAGCACTACATTGATCTCTGGCTAGAATGTCACATTTTAGAGCCCAGTTCGAGAGTCGTCTTGCGATAAGGCGTTCTAGACCCTTTCCTAAGCAGCTCAGAAGGGATATCGGGCGATAGGATTTCGGTAATGTCCGGTCACGTTTCCCTGTTTTTGGCAAAATGACGACTTCAGCTCCCTTGAAGGTTCGCGGGTGTACGCCGAGTGACGCACACTTGTTGAATAAGCTTGTGATACGGCTTCCCATGGACGGCCATGCTAGTCGGAGGATTGGGGCTGTTATTTCATCTTTTCCGGGTGAAGATGAGGGAACCTGGCAGGTTGCTCGGAAGGTCTCTTCCTCGGAGAACTTTTGCCAAGGTATATTTCTTCTGGCGACAGTGGGTATTTCTTGATGCGTGTCTGAGGTTTCTGTGTGCCGAGAGAGAAGCGTTCTATGGAGAAGTGATGCCTTTTGTTCAGGGCAGTAGACATCGGCCACACCGTTATCTCCCTTAAGGGGTGGGGTCTGTAGATTCGGGGCTGTATTATGCCGGTTCACTATTTTGTAGACGTCTGTTAGGGACTCTGATTTCTCAATCCGAGCCTCCCAATAGGATTTTTTGGCTCGTCTGACAGTTTTCCGGAATTCTTGTCTTTCATATTCACATCCTCCTGAGCGTTTGGCAGTCTGATACCTGCGGATAGCCCTCCTACAGTCTTCGTTCCACCAAGCGGTTCCTTTGGAGTTGCCAATTTTTCGGGGGCACGAGCCTAGTAGTGCTGTGTGAATGGTTTGCATGATGTTCTAGGCTTCCGCCTCAATGTCTGCTGAGGTTTCTATACTTGGGGGGTCCTGTCTGCCTCCTAACAGGCTTGTAAAGAGTGTTTCATTAAGAGATTCGTACCGTAGACGCCTTGTTGAGCACTCGCTCAGGTATCCATGGAGAGGAATCGTTGTGACCAAGGTTTCGTGATCGGAGGTTGTGTGGAGTTCACACGAGATTTCACACTTCGCTCCCTCTATAGAACAGAAAGCAAGGTCCAAGGTGCCACCTCTGTTGTGGGTCGGGAGGTCTGTCGGGTTGAGGAGGCACAGGTCTTTTTCCCTAGCCCAGTCGATTAGGGTGGTTGCCTGTGTGGGGTTAGAGGTAGCAAATGAGTCCCACGCTGGGTGCCGGAGATTGAAATCTCCCCCCACAAATCCGGGTGAGTCCAGAGATTCTACTAGTACTTTTAGACCATCGTCAGCACCTACGCAGTTGGTAGGAGCATTATATACATTCCAGACTCCTATCATTCGTCCGCGACCGCTAGAGACGGTGATTTTTACACAATCTGAGGAAAGGTCTATGGCAGACTGATAAGGGCGAAGCCCTTGAGATTTTCGTACGTAAGTTATGGCCCTGGGCCGCGTATGCCATTCAGAGAGGGGTGCAAAAGTCATGAAATTAGGGTGAGACATTGACCGCCTCGCAGAAAGATCTCTTAGGATCCAAGGTTCTTGGACTAAAAGAATGTCGATGTCATTGTCGTGTGCATGTTGAAGTGCAATACTGTGCGCGTTTGCGCCTCTTCCCACGTTTGCTTGCATAATCCGGATGTTTTGTTTCTTTGTTGATTTGTGCCTTCTGACCATGCTTAATTAGAGGATGGGGGAGAGACGGTCGTGCTTTGGGTTGCAGCTGAGGGTTCTTGAGAGCTTCTTAGGGACTTAGAATGCTCTTTGCGTCCCGCCGCGCGGATGTGGCGCAATTGGGCCCCTGTTGGGCGGACAAATACGCCATGATCTTTTCGTGGGCGGGCCGGGCAGGATACGTCAGTGGTTTTGTGAGGTCCGCGACAATTCAGACATTGAATAGGGTGAGTACAGGAGCCCTCATGAGAGTCTTTACCGCAGGACCCGCATTTCTGCTGGCGAGCACAAGTCCTGGTGGAGTGGAAGCCGAAGCATTTGGTACAGGTTATTAGTTGGCTTCTTTGTCGGATACGTTGGACACTTGTGGCTTGTCCAAACAGCTGGATACGTGACGGGAACTTGTTTGCCTTAGCCTCAGGGACATGTATCCGGATGTACCCAAACGAGTGGGCAGAATCTTTCGATCTTTGGGTCCATGCTATGTGCCGAATTGGCATAGCGTCTTTAATGTCTACTATGGACGGTTCTGATTGCAGTAGGCCCTCGAGTGGGTCAACTGCTCCATCCAAAGTGGTGACATTCTTTGGTACGGGTCCAATGACAAACGTGGTCCACTTTTCCTGTCTTTCCACCTTCGCATTTCCGAACCGTGCAGCAATGGTGTCCTTATGCTGAAGAATACTTGCAGCTTTTGCGGCGGTAGGTGCGAGAACTGCAATTCCGGAGGGAACCTGCCAGGCATCTACCACTAGCGTTGGGTCGGGAACAAGCCGTTGGACTTGTTGTCGAAGCAGAAATGGCTCTGCATTACGAGCCTCGTGCTTGCTGTCTAAGCGGATCATTATCCGTTTGTCTTCTTTGCTCTGGTGTTGTGGCGGTGAGGGCCTTCTCGGGGCTCGGCGGAGATCCACATTTTTGTTGTCTTTATTCCCGGCCGCAGCTTTCGCTGCCCAGGTTTTGTTCTGACGTTTGTCCTCGGCGACCTTGTCCATTGTACTGGCCTTGACGCTTGTGTAAATGTTTTCGCCACGGATAGCTCGAGACACCCCATCCGAAATAAGAGCAAGAAAGTCAGCTCCCGCACTGGGGCAAATGTCTTCCATCTCTTCTAGATAGGGGCCAACTAGGTTTAGGAGACCTCTGGCCATTGACATAAGGTTCGATTTCTGTTTGTTTTCTACAGACTCCATATCCTCGTCCTCATCCTCATCGTCTGACACTAGGTCGGGTCTGGGTGGTTCAAATTGATCCGTAGCTGTTCCTTCCCAAAAAAGTTTTTCATTAGGGTGGTGGGAGCTTGGCTGAGGGAATTCTTCATGTCGCTCGATGGAGCTTGAGGGGCTGTCCACGACCATATCGGCGTCGGCAATGTTCGGATGGGGCAGCACAGCCTGCGGACCCTGATGCGCCGCGATACTTGAAATCGCTGCGTTAATGTTCGAGGCGGAGCGTGTTAATATAGCAGTGGATGACTGCCCTCGCCCCGTGTTGTTGACGTGTTTGTGGATCCGGTTGCTGGAGTCCACAGTCTCGGACGCACCGCGTTTCTTGTCGCGGGCCGGAGGTGCCATATCCTCTTGCAAGAGAATAGGCACGGATTTTTAAATAGGGTTATCGTATGAGCTTTGGGATGCTGAATTTGTATGTGCGTGCGCTTGTTGATTATGACTACAATAGAAATCACATGGTAATCCTTGATTATAGATCCAGTCAGGTGACCAGTAAAAAAAATGAGTGTTGATTACGGTCCTATACCCAGACTCTACTCGGGAGAACGGCCCGGACGGTGTACCACACCACCATCCGACCCGCTAGGTCGAGATATCTATCATGTACAGTCGCCCCTCTCTAACTCGATAGTGGGTCCCGGTATAAGTGTTGAAAATATTCATTGTAACTTGGACTTTTATATTTGCAACACTTACCCTTACAGGTCATTTTATGTGCAGGGGTAAGTATTGCAAATGTAAATGGTTGAATTTCGATGAATATTTTCAACACTTATACCGGGACCCACTATCGAGTTAGAGAGGGACGATTGTATCTAGGTATTATTGATAGGTTCATGTCACATGCGTGTACAGTTCGTACAATTAGTTGTTTTGAAGATTAACTAAATTTAAGACAAACCAACGCCTTAACGTAGCTGTAAGTTTGAGCTACGGGTGGTTATCTTGGCCGTCTACTAAATTCGTCCCATAAGGACTGAACTGTATATATTTAGAGCCCTTATCCTTCAATAGCTCTCAGTTACTGAGTTTACCGAATATCTCTGAATGCAATTTTCATACCCACTTCGTGTCTACCGATCAAGCCTTATATCTGTTATGATTATAAGCGCTTATGAGATGATTACTACTTTGAGGTGAGGAGAAAGAAACGTTAGAGGATAGCTTATAATTCGATTGTATCAAATTCAGAACAGTTACTTCTTCCTAATCATTAGTGATCGGAATGGACCTCATCATATACTAATGGCATATACCCTTGTCACGTCCCATCCCAGCTAACAATTATTTCTACCAATTTCCATTCATTCCATAACATTCCATCCCATTCTATCCCGAGTTCGTTGTACACTAATACCTAGGTCTATGCACATACCCATGCTCTCGGACTTTTGCAGACTCGCTAACGCGCGAGTGCATACATGGAGCTGCGATCATCCGCAGATCACAACAATACCTAAAGGTCTATTCAACTGCTTCAAAGTTCGACTGCCATACTTCACTCCCCCATCACTTCAGCATTCCCCTTCACGATCTACGTCCAACAACAGAAAGGACTCGACCCATCGGCAGAGTGACCTGTGCCAATCTTGGTTCCGCATCCGTTACAATATTCGTTTATGAAGGTTTCACGGATTAATGCACTCAGTGCTAAAATGAATACTGTTGCAGGAGGATTAGTTTCTCGAGTAATAGGATCAAAACGAGTCAGTTATGCATGGAGGTTGGAGATGAGATCACTAGTTAGGGAGTAGAGGTTGATAAGGTCAATCTAGTTCTAACCGACGGGCCCTTGAAGTATCTAGTATAGCCATGCAGTGTAGAAGAGGAGGTCATGTGTATATAGGTACAGCGTGTGAGACAGTTTCTCTTCACGCAACCTCTTCTGAAATCACGTTCACCAAATACTTTTCACATCTCTTTCTTGGGAAGAACGGTTTTGTTTGTTTGTAGTGGTGTTTATTCGTGCTATGTAAAGTCCAAGACTATTATAACACTAGGGCTCCTCTCTGACCCAGGCCACACCTTTTACAGTGCTCCTATCCCCTTTTACCTTGAACCTAAGATCATTGATACATTGACCCATCACGGGCAGCCATTTAGCCCAGTAATTACCCGTAGAATTCAACCACCTTTTCTACGGAATCTTCTGCTCGAAAAAAAAAGCAGTAAAAGAGCAGCCATGGAAACCGGTACGCGGGAAAAAGTCTCAAAAAACCTGCAACTCCAGCCAGGCGAGGCCTAGACACTAGAGTCACACGAGATGCGTATCCCCATCTGTATCTCCCTAATATTCCATAGTCCAGATATCCTCCTTATACCGACACCACCAGCGCTCAGGTAGCGGTACTCTTTCCTTGGGAGACAGTATAATGCCAGAATATCGGTAAACAGTGAGAATTCATCTTGGTAAAAAGGGCCAACTTAGTCTGATCCATCACCACCATAACGGGAGCTGGGTATGCCCCGGAAACTCATCTGGGTGATTTTTCCTCCGTGACCAAGTAATGCGTGTTTCTGTTGGCTGTGAAGATAAACTCCAGGTTCGTAGGGGACACCACGTACAGGTAGAAACACCGTCTTCGTCCCCCGGAAGAACGGTTTACTTCAATTACAAATCTCTACTTTTCTCCTTACGATTCTCCATCATTCCTTATCTCGTTATAGTAGGGCGCAAGTCATAGGCAGTGGAGAAATAAATGATATGAGAACTTCACTGTTTTTTTAAGTTCTAAAATCTCTCTTTTACATACATGTATTGCCTCTTCTAATAGTCGAACAAAAAATGAATCAAACTTATCCCCAACTTTTCAGGCTCGATTTACGCGACCTTATCTGCAGGCCGCTTAGATGGCAATGATAAACAAAATGATTGATTTAGTGGCAAGTGATACAACTTGCTATATATAATTACTAATTGACAATTATTTGGAACTTATACGGCCAAGGATGCGAACTGTTTATAGCTCGTGTGCTGAACAGATCACAGTGGCGTTAAACGACTGAACAAACAATTCCATCACCCGAGCAGGAATACCCGAAATCGTGACATTTCTTCTCTCCCTTGGGAAGAACATATCCATTACATTAACTCAAAGCTCATTATACATCTACTTCCTGTCAAGGGAAAGAAAGTTTAGTCACGTGATGTCGCTTACACTGCTTGTGATATTAAATGTATATATGTAGCTTTCAGTCCCGACATTAGTCCTTTCTTTCCTTGTAGACAATCTAAATCACCAGATTTGACATCGTCGATCAGTATACCGTGACACTTCCTCCACCGGTGCCCCACGGAACGCCGATTACCCTCTCTCTGAGGGAAGGACGGAATCAAGTGCGCCCTGTACATATAAAGTAAGCTTTACTTTGACCTTAAAATTTCGCATTGCAGCTTCTGCATCATGTAAGATACATAAAACGAGATCGACTGCTGAGCGTCCTGGAAGCGCACCAAATAGTTGTTGGTGCAAAGCTCGGTGTTTGATTGCCAACCAGGCCATCTTCTTGGCTATTAGTCGTCCAAGAACTTTGCCTAGACAAGAGAGGGAGATCGGGTGCCATCCTTTCGCTGTTGCGAGGTCCCGTCCTGGTTTCGAAAGCAGGATGACCTTTGCTACTCAAAATATGAAGGGGAAGTGATCATGCTCTAAATATGCCTAAAAATTGATCTTTGCCCTGAGCACCTATGGCTAACCAGCATGCTCTCAGCAGTCAGACTATGATCCTGTCTGAGCCTGGAGACTTATCACCCGTATCAAGAGTGCTTGTCGTTACATCTGTGATGTTTCAACCCCTGGATACTAGCTCGGGCTAAATGCCCTTGTCGCAATCTCTTCATTTCGAAGTGATTACCCCAAGCTGTGGCTGGGTGCTGTTGTTGTTTGGCGTTCGTGGCGTTTCTTTTGACTTTTTAAAATGCCGAGATTCTGCAATGAAATATCTATGCAAGGCTATCGGTAATCGCTTATACTACCTTTTCTGGATAACTATTTATGAAGCATGGCCGATTGTGATAAACATTCCAGCCGAGTGGCGGAGTGGCGATGAGCGCTGAGTGTTTTAGAGATTATTGGAACATGCACACTTTTCAAGTAATTAAAGTTTGAAATTTGCTGTGTTTAGTCATGATGAAGAGGGGTTGGATGGATATATAAGTAATTTTCTCGATGTGTAAACAATCACCAAGCATTTCTTAATTTATGATTTTGAACCTTGATATTTGAGCCATTCGAGACAAGCCTCTTACAACATCTTTAAGTGACAGCGTCGAGCCTCAGAAAATTTACTCCTATTTTTCTGATTCCCGCATCGGAAGGTCCCGGGCTGCATCGAATCTAGCTAGAGAGTCTTGTGAATCTTCTACTCGTTCGAGTGGATCAGATATTCACATGTCTTCGCGATTTTGAGTAGAGAGGGATCTCGGCCTGGCTTGGGTTCGGCCTACTGCATTACTTTATAGACTTGTGCATCTGAGGTAGCATTCTCAACCTGTGTTTCTCCAGTATTCCCCTTTGAACGCTTTTACTGCATACTAAAAAATTCAAGCCTGCGTCGCATTAATTTGGCAACCTCGAGATTCTTTACACTCCCGATGCTTCTGTTTAACTTCCTCGTTCCACCACGGTGCTGTCTTTCCGTATACTCTCGTCGGTTTGCGCCCAACTGCCTTGCGAGCATCTAATAGAGCCTATATCAGACTTGACATCTGGCTTTCAATATCGCTTACACCGCTTACAAGGACTGGCTTTACACATGCTCTGACAAACTTGGTCAACTTGCTAAGATCCTGGTCGCGCAGACGTAATTTCTAGGTTATTCTGAACAGATCTGGCTTTCCTGACGTTTGAACAAACCCTACAATGGTCATATACTCCGAAGCACAGTCGTACTCGCCTGATATCGGTGCCTGCGCAGCAGTGTTACTTCATACGGAGCCAACACATTTGCGTCCCTATGCATCGGTTTACCAATAGTAGCGAGTAGATGCATATCCTCAGCTGGTACCCACTCCATGATTGAATCAACGTTACCATAATATCGTGAAGCCTGAGGTTGCCAGTGCCATGGCATAGCCTTGAAATCTCTGCCTACGATTTCCGGACCCGATGGGCTCCACCTGAGTGAGGGGTGTAGGGTCTTGCCAAGTCCCGATGCATGATAAATATTGAAAAATGTTACACCACAGGCTTGCACAAAGCAATAGTCACCGGCCTGATCTCGTTGCGAATATATGTAGATTAGTTTTATTTGTTTGTGATTTTTTTTCCTGACTTGACGCCTACGAATGATGGGTGTTAGCGGGTGACTTTGGAGCTTTGATGATTTGATTGAAATTAAAGAGATCGGTGAATAGGGGCGATGGCTAGGGTGAGGATGGCGACTAGTGATTGAAAGAAGGCGAAGGAGAACTTATGAGACGATCGAAGAACTTTAGATTGCAAATTGACAGAAAGCTTGGCATATCATCTAAGGGAAAAGCTCAAGGTCTAAAATATATACAGAGAAGCTTTGAAAAACAAAGGATCCTCACACTAACCAGTCTTCAATAAGTTGCCTTGAGCATCTAGAGCCTTGGATCCTCATAAGTTGTGGATTTCTTGTCAAGTTTATCTTATTCTGCAAATTGTTAGGCATACTTTGGAAGCTACTGTATCTACTACACAAAATGGCAGAGTTTCTTGCAGCTTATCTTAATGAGAAAAAGCGTAGCATGTAATCAGACGGAGAGTACTTCAGTAGTTACCACGGCAAGACGAACGATAACATTTACGCTAAAAATTAAGCGGCAGATGTGGATGTTAACAGTTAAAGCTAAGTTTCACTTATTGTTCCATGGAAAATTTGATCCGACGATGAATAACCTATTTGTGTAGTTCAATTTGGTGTAGCGTGGTGGTGAAAAAGTGTGCAGGATCCTGAGGAGCCACGTTATACACGTATCTCAAGTCCGATGATGTGTCGATTCTCCATTAAACATTATATAATAGTAATATCAATTCTTGCCGTCTTGATGACGCCCCGTTAAAGTTCCTTGATCCGGATCCAGGTTTAACAAGCTCTTGCTATTCCACGTCCAAAAAATAACGTTCAACTAGCCGAGCAAAGAATTCGGAAAAAAGATTCGCCATGTTACAATCGAGACGGTGCAGCCCAGTACATTTAAACAGCTCAAAAGAGATCAAATCTCACATAAAATTCGTAAAATGTATCATTTGCTTGTAAATCGATTGAGGTATGAATACCTCGATCTACGCCGCCGCAGTAAGTCTTGACTTGGTATACTCGAAAGGATAGTGTTAGTGAGCCGTGTTAAGTTTTGCCAAATATATGCCTACGTCATGGGCGATGGAAGCGAGATTATGGCGATGAGACCGAGATATTTGCATTCAATCCTCTTTGATCCAGGTATTGTATGTGACAGCGACGAATGCTTATCTATGGCCGAGAGAAAGCGTCAGTCATGTTTTGCGCTGTGAATGGATGTCTAGGGCAGGTCCAAGGAAGCTTTGATACACAGTGACACTGATTAGTTTCGTAAAGGGCATTTCAGTTTCCTACCCTATTTAGTGACATGAGAGTTTCCCCTTGCAGCTTAAATTAATTCTTTCCGCCCGCTGATACGAAAAATAATCGTTTAATACTTAGACCGAAGTTGCAGTAAATCAGACCCTCAGTAATACAATAATCCTCCTTCTTTAGTCTCATCTCGACCCCTTGCCATAATAAAATCCGAAGTTCTTGATCAGTTCTTCACCACGCTTGAATCATGTACTGCCGATTTCTGCCTCATGCTTTTGAGATAAATATGATGAAGAGGGAGCAATCCAAGGCTGATCTATAGATAGAACGCTGTAGATCATCAGTGGAGAAAAGAGATCGGCGCTTCCAGAGAGTAAGTGATTCAAATTAGCCTTAAATTTAATATGTACAAGACCGGCACTTTAGTTGGTAAGTCTATAGCCTCAAGTACCCTGTCATTTGCCGTGAACTGAGACCCAGAACTAAGTCTCTTTATTCTCAGTCGATGCGATATTTTTCCGCTAACTTTTGGAATCCAGAGGTTTTTTGGGACACAAGAACGTTGCTTTTTGGTACAGCTCATGCAATTTTGCATGTTGATAATTCTTGTAAGTATACAGGGATATTCAGATTAAGACGAGGTGAGTTGGGTTTCCCACCTTACTGTAACTTGGCTGACCACTAGTGTAGAATAAATAAGCCTCCAATCCCTCAGGATACATATGATTAAGTTTATAGGAAAGAATTGTAGCAAAAGGCGGCTAGTTTTTAAAGGTTGTCGAGCTAGCCTTAGATTAACGTAATTTTACATGTATTTTTACCAGTTTAAAATTTGCTATTGCATGAATAATAGGGTCTGTCAAAACTCATTCACTATCATGAGGTATAATTAGGTATTCTTTTCAACCAAGACGTGTGAGTTTTGACAGACTGTCTTGCATGTACAAATATATCATGATCAGAGCGAAGGTGTGGTGCGTGGAATTTCTAGTTTCATCTATGTAAACTAATCAGACCCTAAATTGAAATTCTTGTGTCTATACTTGCTGGGTCAAGCTTAACGAGAGAGTTTTTTTTCTTACACGAGATCATACAACCAAAGGTCATTAGATATTATGGGTACCAGAAGCTCCTCAACGCGAAATGTTCCAGATGAGCCAGCTGGTGGTGTAATCTGCTCTACACAACTGCTTCTTCACTCTTCGTAGCATCAGTTCGTAATTCTATCATACCCCTGCGTTTCTTCAGAACATTTTCAATGAAAGCTTCGCCTGCTTTGTAAGAGCTGCGAACTAGTGGTCCACTAGCACAGTAGAGAAAGCCAAGATCTAGAGCACGCTGACGCCAGACTTCAAAAATTTGAGGACTGACGTATTCCTCAACTTTCATATGGCGTTTGGTCGGCTGCATATACTGGCCGAAGGTTACAACATCAACATCAATTTTTCGTAGTTCTGGAAGCGTTAGTAGTTTAATTGAATCTTGAGTGAGAGACCCACCTCTAAGGGCATGCCATAACTGCTCTTCTGTCTCCCCTAAGCCGAGCATGATACTAGTTTTCGTAATCAAAGTCGGAACAGTCTTCTTCGCGATATGTAGTACTGAAAGACTTTGGCGAAAGGTGGCTCGCCGATCCCGCACATAAGGAGTCAAGCTCTCAACCGTCTCCACATTGTGCGCATATACATCTAAGCCGCTCGAGGCGACTATTTTTACCATCTCTAGGTCACCTTGGAAGTCGCCAGTGAGAGCCTCGACAAGCATATCGGGTTTTTTTGACTTGATTTTGGTGATAGTTTCAGCAAAATGCCGGGCTCCACCATCTGTTAGATCATCGCGATCGACTGATGTGAGCACGACGTATCCAAGTCCCCAGCGTGAAAGTGCCTCTGCAGTATTTTCTGGTTCGTGTGGATCTAATGGCGGCGGTGTTCTGGACGTCTTAACACTGCAGAAGCGGCAGCCACGGGTACAAGTATCGCCCATAAGCATAATCGTGGCCGTGGCAGCGCTCTTATCACTACCACCCCAGCAATCCGAGATATTTGGACAGCGAGCTTCTTCACAAACGGTGTGAAGGTTGAGGCCCCGAAGGTCTTTCTTAATTTTTTTGTAATTGTTGTTATCCGGTATAGGGGTTTTCAGCCATTCTGGCAGCCGAGTAATTTCCCTCTGTCTTCCTGGTGGACCAACGAGCACTTTTCGTAGACCTGTGGTATTTTCTCGAGGGGTCGATTGATTTTGAACACCCATGAACTCAGCAAAGGAAGGAACAGCATTGAGCTCATCTTTGAAGTACGACGGACGGGATTTCTGAGGGACTTCAGCTAAGGCATCGGTCGCGAGAAGTCTTGAAATGAAAGAAGGAGACGACACGGGTCTCTGTCGGAGCGGACTGGTATTCCAACGGCCAAATAACCTTACTGAAGCAGCCATGGCAGATTTCCGCATTCAATGTTTGAGGCATTGACTGGACATGCTCTGATTTGTCAGGCACTCACATTTTAAGGACCCCTGTCTATTAGCACTTGTATCTGAACAAGTCATAAAAGTTTCTCAATTTTGAGACAATAAAACCACAGCATCGGGGCACATACCCAATAATATTTAACTGAAATCAATAATTATTCTCACATCGACTGGAAGGGTGACACCCAGATTTTTGTTATCATGTCTTGGGCTTTATGTCGCTGATTTATGCACAGCGCCGTTTTACTGAGTAATTATTGCTCAATATGTTAGGGGCTACCCCGTTATAACAATTTTGGCTGCGCCAGAAATGTAGGGCTACAAGGCCACAATGAATACAGTGTCTCAACCCTAAATTTATTTATTTATTTATTTATTCTAGATTGCCGCGACAGCTGCTCAACATCCCACGCTCTCCTATCACTTAATTGCTCTCTTTAATTGAATTCTTATCCATCAATTATCCCCCACGGCAGCCGCTTTAATTCTTTCGAATCATGGTGGGATCTGGGGTTGGTGGCTCTAGGATCACTGTCAACAATGCGTCGCAGAAAGCGACAACGGCAAACATAGCCAAAAAAAAATGGGAAAGTATCTCAGCATACAGATGCATTTGAAAAAATCGCGGCGGTACTCAAAAAGGTGAAGGGTAATCTCAAAACTGGATCGAAAGTCTCTTTGATGGAAAAGGAGGTGGACGAAGCTATAGAGGCCCTAAACACTTGCCGAGAGGAATTGCAAAAGACGTTTCGAAAATCAATTCCACTAGAGAATCGTTTGCTGGCCTTGGAGGAGGCTGTTAAGAAAGGGTTTAAAGAGGTTGGCTTGCAGTCCACTACGTCACCAATGGCGCCTGAAAACAAGCTATCATATGCGGCAGCGCTGGCAACTCCTGCCAATCGATCAGCGGTTCGTATTAGGGTCGAAGGTGCCGGGGAAATGCAGCCAGAACAGCTTCTTTCAGTGGCCCAAAAGCACATCGTGGGAGCTTACGCAGTCCGGCAGTTGAGAAGTCAGGATACTGAGGTTTTCGTCCAGACTACCTCTCAACGTCACGCTGCCCTCAACATGCCCCAACCTGACGAGTTTAAAGTCTTACGCCAAGATTACGCGGTTGAAATTCCCGGTGTTCCACTCACAACTAAGATCCAGGCAGGAAAAAGCGCGGATAATGGGGCACTAATCCGGTCAATCATCGAAGCAACGAAGGTTAGGATTCCAGGGCTAAAGATAAACCGCGTTCGATGGCTACACGATGGGAAGGAGCTTGAAAGAGCAAAGAAGACGGGGCACAAAAGGGGCACATTGATTATAAGTCTGCCGTCGGAGTCTATGCAGAGGGAGGTGGCTCGCAACGGTATTGTCCTGAATTCGATGCTCTACACGGCTCAGCTTTGGTCAACAAAGGCACAGACAAAACAATGTTTCAATTGTTGCGAATGGGGACATACCCAGGCTTCATGTGGCAAACCAGCTCAATGTGGATGGTGTGCCGGTAAGCATCAAACAAGAGACTGCCCTAAGGAACGTATCTCGTGTTGTAATTGTGGTAAAGGCCATAGGTCGTGGCAGAAATCAGCGTGCCAAGTGTTCCAGGTATATAAGGCCTGTCATGAGCGGCATGTAGACAGCTGACAAGAGCAAGAACAAGATCCATGATGTCAGGCTATGGATGCTGTCCTACATAATACACGAGATAGATGCATTACCACTTGGCTAAAAGACCATGACATAATCATAGAACAACTTTAAGGTCTAGCACTGGCACTTTGTTATCCACTTTGTGTGTATTCAGTTCTGGCTTAGTAAGCAAGTATGGGTTTAGCTTACGGAGACTAGGCATATATATATTATAGGAGGGGTAATGTCAGGAATGCCTCTGTTGTATAATATATATGTGGAGATAGCCTGAGCACAGTGTTCTATGATTTCTGGTCTGGTCTTTTAGCCAAGTGGTAATGCATCTATCTCGTGTATTATGTAGGACAGCATCCATAGCCTGACATCATGGATCTTGTTCTTGCTCTTGTCAGCTGTCTACATGCCGCTCATGACAAGGCCAGCGTGCAAAGGGCTAGGCAGGAACTCCAGCTGAGAACAGCCGAGGCCCAGAGGGAAAAAGGTCCAGAAAGTGAGTCATCAACACCGTACCAAGAATTTGAGAATCAGTGTTTCACTACGGTCTCTAGCAAGAAGCGACGGATAGCTATGGTATCCGGATCTGGGGGAATGCTCAAGAGGGGGCCCGGGCGCCCAAGAAAAGAAGCTCCAGGGAATGCGATAGCATCAGTACCATCGCTGAGTCTGGGGACGCCAACTCCATTTACAAGCTGTACAGCTGCTGAAAATTGCCATGATACTGTCATTCCGGACGCACCTGCGTTACCACAATTATGAAAAAATTCTCTACAGCCCAATTTAGTTGTGGCGCAAGCAACAGTGGTACTCTCCGGCCCTTTATGGATATGCTGGACCCTGACAAACACGTTGTAATTGCCCTACAGGAACCCAGTGTGAATCGCACAACGTTAGGAACTTATTGTCCTCAAGGGTACACACTGTGCATGGAGCCTGCTATTGAAACCAAAGTCGCATTCCTGGTTAGTAAAGCTATTGGTGAAGCTCGATGGTCCTATCAATGGCACTCAAAACTTGTCGCGGAGATCACCCTAAATCTTGGTGATTTTGCGACCCGGATTGTCAATGTCTACAGCCCAACGATGAGCGCACCCAAGTTGATCGGCTGGGATATAATTCAGGAGGCTATAAAGAGCGACGGAACAAGCTGCATTTTACTGGGAGACTTCAACTGCCACCATCCGGCATGGGGGGGGACTACAGCTCCGCGGGATACTAGAGCTCAACTTTTGCTCAATGAAACCGCGAACCAGGGACTACACTTGATCACGCCCCCGGGGATTCCTACCTTCCGGCGACGAGGTGCAAAAGGATCACTCCAAGAGACAGTTATTGACCTCACATTCCTTACAGAGGATCTGCTTGGACGAGTACAGTCGTGCTCAATAAGGGACGAGTGGAGCATTCAGAATGACCATATCCCCATACAGCTCAAGTTAATCTCTGCACCAATTTTGCGGGAAGAGAACAAGAGATATGCTATCCACAAGGCTGATATTGATCGAATGAAGGCCGAGCTGGGCTCTAGTAAATGGGAGACGCGTTCAGAACCGCTTGTAGCACTCCAAGAAACCATCTCTGTAGCCCTGCGTTCTCACTGTCCGAGAGCTAGCCCTAGCGGTTTTGCTAAACCTGCCTGGTCTCCTAGAGCAACAGAGCTCATTGCGGGCATTCGTAGAGCCCGCCGACAAGCGCTAGCGACGGGGGAAAAGCATGACGAGGTCCGTGGTAAACTTTTGCATGAGGAGCTGAAGAAAGAAATCCGACACCTAAAAATTTCGAGCTGGAGAAGATTTGTAGCCAGTACTTGCAGTACTCATGGAGGACTTCACAACAAAGGGTTATGGAGGCTTGCCAAGTGGGGAAGGAGTATCGGGATCCAGCAGGGTCCCCCGCATCTTCCTGCAATGCGAAGACTCGAAACAGATAACCCTACAGACGATAACGCTGAGAAGGCATCAATCCTCAAGGAGAGATTTTTTCCAAAAACGGTAGAGGCAGACCTTAGTGACTTAAAAATTGAAGGACAACCAAAACGTTCCGTAGAAATCAAAACCGAGGTCACTCCACAAGAAATTGAAATGTTCTTGAAACAACTCCCACCAGGGAAGGCACCGGGACCCGATGAGATCCCCAACGAAATCCTGCAATTGCTCCTTCCAGAATGGAAAACAGAACTTGCAGATGCAATTAGTGCCCTCCTTCGCAGCGGCAAGATCCCTTCGTCCCTGAAAGAATCAATTACTATCGCCCTACGGAAAGAGAGACGGCCAGTTTACTCAATTCCTTCAAGTTACCGACCTATAGAACTCGAGAATTCCTTGGCCAAGCTGATTGAGTGGATAGTGGCGGATCGCATGGCAGCCGCAGCTGAAGAATACGGTATGCTCCCCTGGACACAAATGGGTGCGCGTAAGAAACGGTCCACAATTTCAGCGCTGGAACTTCTTACTTCAACAGTTCAGACAGCTTGGGATGCAAGTCCTAAGTGTGTAGTCTCAATGCTTGCCCTAGACATCAAGGGTGCCTTCGATAATGTCTCAAATGAACGGCTCCTGTGGGTGTTAAGACGCGAAGGCTTTCCCGACTGGGTGGTTCAGTACATCAAGAGTTTTGTGTCCCAGAGGCGCACAAAAATCCGTTTTACGGGGTACACCAGCGGCTGGATACAAGCGGGGGTTGGAATACCTCAGGGGTCCCATTTATCCCCTATCCTTTTTCTCTTTTACATCGCGGAACTTCTCGATTCTCTGCAGCAGCCGGAGTTAGGATATATGGCATTTGGATTCGTGGACGACACAACTTTGGTGGCATGGGGAAATTCTGCACAACAAAATTTCCGACTACTCGAACAGGCCCATGATCGGTGCATGGTATGGGCCAGAAGGTACGGTGCGGCTTTTGCCCCAGAAAAATACCAACTGATCCACTTTGCGCGGAAAAAAGGAGCAGCAATGGATTTGTAGGAAAGTGTCAGGTTGAGCGGGGCGGAGATTAATCCGAGGTCTGAAATGAAAATTCTTGGGGTTATTGTTGACAGTCGGCTCAGATGGGGTGCTCAAGTTGCTCAATCAGCACAAAAAGGAGAAGCAGCCTTTAATGCCATGTCAAGGATCACTTCTTCAGTCTGGGGTCCTTCTCTTCGACAAGTAAGGCTTGTATACTTAGTTATGGTGCGGCCCATCATGCTATACGGCTCGCAGGTATGGGGAACGCGAAGCGATGGTCGGCTAATGGCAAGGAGCCTCTTAGGAAAACTTGAAAAGGTACAAAACAACTGTCTGCGGAAGATAACCGGTGCCTACAAGCGAACCCCAAGAGCAATCTTAGAGAGGGAATCAGCAGTCCTACCAATCGACCTCCACTTACAATCATCGGCTTCTAGATATGGATTGAGCACCAAGGAAGCTCCAGCCACGAGCCACATTACCAAACATGTAGAATCTCTGTGGATGCGCTTGCGCCGTAGTCGGAGACATGGAACACCAGGAATAAGAAGGAAGACAGCCATGGAAGTAATCCGTAACGAAGCAGAGAGGAGGGTAAGCGAGATGAGGGAGGCAGGCAGCACAAGGTGTGGACCTCGGAGACCGTTTGACCAGCGAAAGCAAAGGCAGAACAGCGAATCTGATGAATGGCGACCAGAATCGCTAATTAAAAAATGGTCAAATAACGAATGGAAAAGAAGATGGCTTGCAATCCGGGCCAATCGGTCAGCCGCCTCCTGGAAGACACCATGGAACCAAAGAATCCTGCCTCTTTACGATGGAATGAAAAGGCACGAAGCCAGCGCACTTATGCTCCTTCGTTCGGAAATCATTGGCCTCAATGCCTGGCTTGCCTCAATTCAAGTACCAGGCGTCTCCCCGCACTGCACCTGTGGTGATCCCTCACAGACGGTCAAACATATACTTTTTTACTGCCCAGAGCACGCATTTATACGGTCCAAAATGTTAAGTGAGGCTCGAACGTTAGACTTCGATCGATTTCTTCTGACACCGCGTGGATGTCGGGCAGCAGTCCGCATGCTTATCTCCTCTGGACGACTCCAACAATTTAATTTTGCAAATTTCATCGATCATGAGGAACCGGACCTCACCCAAATTCCGGCTTTAAATTGAGATTACCCTTCCCCGATGGGGGAATATAACGGAACTGATGGAAAGACTAATAAGAATGGAGATGACGAGCGCCTTCGGCACCGAACCGAGGCGGTCAATCGTGGTGGGACTTTGGGTTTCTAATAGTTTTAGATTTTCCCTTTCATGGCCATCCGTCCTCATGGACCTGTACGTAGGAACCAGATAGGACAGTAAGCTAGAATATATATATATATTTATTTATTCTATTTAAGGTCCTAGGCTTAAGCCCTATGCCCACATTGGGTCCAGGATCGGCGGAGCCGGTAAAGATCATGGCCTCAGGCATGCCCTACTCGTTCACGCCCCCTATTTACATAAAATGTATGATCAAGAAACGTAACAACAACAACAACAAAAAAAAAAAAGGAACAACTAAAATTATAAAAATAAAATAAAAATGAAAAGGAAATATTAAAGAAAGTAACAAATAATAGGGTTATCTCAGCATTTCTCACACCAAGTTCTAACCCGCCATCCCATATGTTGGCCTTTTATCATATACCCTCCTCGCGTCCAGCTGAGGATAGGGGGACGAAGACGGCGTTTCTACCTGTACGTGGTGTCCCCTTCGAACCTGGTGTTTATCTTCAGAGCCAACGAAACACGCATTACTTGGTCATAGAGGAAAAGTCACCCAGATGAGTTTCCGGGGAGTAACCAGCTCCCACAATGGCGGTGATAGACCAGACATATTTGGCCTCTTTTATGTAGATAAATTCTCACTGTTCACAGATATGCTGGCATTATACTGTCTCCCGAGGAAAGAGCACCGCTACCTGAGCGCTGGTGGTGTCGGTATAAGGAGGATATCTGGACTATGGGATATTAGGGAGATACAGATGGGGATACGCATCTCGTGTGGCTCTGGTGTCTAGGCCTCGCCTGGCTGGAGTTGCAGGTTTTTTGAGACTTTTTCTCGCGTACCGGTTTCCATGGCTGCTCTTTTTCAACTTTTTTTTGAGCAGAAGGTTCCGTAGAAAAGGTGGTTGAATTCTACGGGTAATTACCGAGCTAAATGGCTACCCGTCATGGGTCAATGTATCAATGATCTTAGGTTCGAGGTAAAGGGGGATAGGAGCACTGTAAAAGTTGTGGCCTGGGTCAGAGAGGAGCCCTAGTGTTATAATAGTCTTGGACTCTACATAGCACGAATAAACAAAACTACTACTCCAGCTGAGGATAAATGAGTCGGTTGGTCATTGAAGCAACCTGTAACCTTTGCAAATTCGGAGAATTTCTTCAAGCAATTATGCCCTAAGAGCTGCTTTCTAAAGTTATTGATGGTCAAACCATTTCGAAGTTTGCGCACTTGATTTGCGTATCTTCGGCATGTTATAAAATGTGTCGGAGTAGTCTCCTGTCCACAGACGCATTCGAGTTCGGCGTCTATGTCTCAACCCTAAAGATTGTTACTAATTAGCATTAATTTTGTATATCATTACTCTTCTAACCACTAGCTCAGTTTACAGCATAGACGCCTACAGGGTATCAGGGGCAATTAGTTTTACTTGCATGTAGTATTGCAGCCCTTAATATTATTACTAATTAGACAAAATTAGCGCTGACTAGTAACAATATTTAGGTCTGCAATACTACATGCAAGTAAAACTTATTGCCCCTAATAGCCTGTACTGTTAAGAATCTTTAGGATTGCAACGCTGTATACTACGAATATATTTACACAGAATAATATGGAGATGTGTAGACAACTATGGAATAGCATAGGACATGATAGATCAGATGCAATAGAATGGTATGAATCAGCTGTTCGACTAAGCAACTTACGGAACCATGGAACCATTGCCAATGATGTACAGTAGAGCCTGTCAAAACCCATAGTGGGCCCCGGGCTTAATTATTGTTAATATCTTATCAATTATTGATACATATTTCTGCAACACTTGTCCCTATGAGCCATTTTGCATGCATGGGTAGATATTGCAAATATAGGTAGTAAAATTTCAATGAGTCTTTTCAATAATTATATCGGTACCCACGATCGAAAAATTTTCCAAGTTACAGTAACAAACAAGTTATGGCAATTTGAGCTCTCAAGTGACTAACAAGATCTCACCGACCTGAAGTAAAGATAACTACGAGACTATCTCTCAGATCTCGCTGTTTACCGATATTCTGGCATTATACTGTCTCTCGAGGAAAGAGCACCGCTACCTGAGCGCTGGTGGTGTTTGTATAAGGAGGATATCTGGACTATGGGATATTAGGGAGATACAGATGGGGATACGCATCTCGTGTGGCTCTGGTGTCTAGGCCTCGCCTGGCTGGAGTTGCAGGTTTTTTGAGACTTTTTCTCGCGTACCGGTTTCCATGGCTGCTCTTTTTCAACTTTTTTTTGAGCAGAAGGTTCCGTAGAAAAGGTGGTTGAATTCTACGGGTAATTACCGAGCTAAATGGCTACCCGTCATGGGTCAATGTATCAATGATCTTAGGTTCGAGGTAAAGGGGGATAGGAGCACTGTAAAAGTTGTGGCCTGGGTCAGAGAGGAGCCCTAGTGTTATAATAGTCTTGGACTCTACATAGCACGAATAAACAAAACTACTACTACTACTAGGCATACTAAATGCTCGAAATAGAGCTCTTCTGGTGGTGGTAATTGTGGAAATCTTGACAAAATGGCTTGCAGACCTGCTACACTAGAGCCCCTCTTAGCTGATAGTGGGTCTCGGTATAATTACTGAAGAGATTCATAGATATTTTACCGTTAATATTTGCAATACTTACCCCTGCACCCAAAATAACCTGTAAGGGTAAGTGTTGCAAATATAAAAGTCCATGTTACCATGAATCTTTTAAACATTTATACCTGGACCCACTATTAGCTAAGAGGGGTTTTACTGTAGTCTGTAAGGTCTCCATGCCCGACCTGATGGCTATGATGCGTCCAGTGTGTCTCAAGGGAGGCGCAGTTCCTTAGGATTACTTGGCGCTATGGCGATCTCTAGTTGTAGGAGGCAACAGAGCTCGAAAATGATGATCGTATTTATACAGTGACTTAATCCTCAAGATTGTCAGTAACCGAAGCTAATTTTGTACATCGAAACTATGTTTTGTATATTTTGATGGTGTACAAAATTAAAGTCTGTTAGTAACAATCTTTAGGGCTATGATACTGTCTATCAAGTTGTAAATGCGTTCGGTTCACGTGATATACGATAGGAAATCATCCAAAATTTATTAGTAACTCAGCGGCTCCCTTGATTTATCTACCATTGATGCTTGGGGCGAGTCACCAGCGACCAAGTAGTTTTCTTTCTCGGACGCATAAAGTGGTGTCGAAGATTCACAGACTAATAGACAGCCTCAGCTATAATACTGTGATACCCCGCCCTACAATCCCATTGATGATCTCAGGGATGCGGCGGTTCGCAACAAGTACTCTAAAGAACGCCGAGCAATGGGTATTGATACAGGGGCTCAGGGGTAAGTGAAACCAGCTGGAAATTTTATATACAGGGGCTATAATATAGATATATCCTAGCCATGCTATACAATTTTCTAGGTTAGACGAGATCAAATGATCTAATCTTTCACACCGACTTCATTTCATCGGAAAAGCCACTTTTGATATTTGTTCGTAAAAATCTACGGCTGCATCACTGTTAATTAAACCATCTTACAGGTATTAGAAAAACATAAAGTTATCGAACGCCATTCGCAATTTAGCACAAGCCTCCCGAGAATCTACTTTATTAGAATTACTATCCTCTAATCATGAATACTCAAGCCACTTTACAAGGTCAAATTCGTGCTTCATATCTCAGTCGAGATCAAAGACTTGAGGCATGTGTAGAATTCTGGTGCTGAACTAGGCACTTATACGAACTGATTTTCCCCAGATACTTGCACTGTATCGGACGGGATTCATGTACAAACAAATTGCGACTCAGTTAAGAGTAACATATTCACAAGTCACGAACACTGTTCAATTTGGTCGTGCATCTCCTAAATTAAGGACTGGACGCCCTCCTCAACTTTCTCTTAACCAAATCGATCAGTTGGAAGAATTCATCTGCAGTTCTCGCGAGGCACGACAATGTTCTTATCTAGAACTGTCGGCTCATTTCTCCTCATGGGCTGCCGGACAAAGTGCAATCCGTAGTGCACTCAGAGGAAGAGGGTACTCTCGATGCCTTCCAACAAGGTCTCCGCCGTTATCAGAGAATCACATGATGGCATGGAAAGTATGGGCAGAACAACGCGTTCAATGGCAAGAACAAGAGTGATCGCAAGTACTTTGGAGCGACGAAACTTGGATTAATGACGGACCTATTATGCCGAGCTATATGACTAGAAGGGTAAGCAATTCCTATATAAATCCAAAAGTTTTTTGATTACTCACAGTCTAAGAAGAAAGGAGAGGCTTATGACAATACGTGTGTCGTTGATCGATGCCGTAAGAATAATTCTTGGATGTTTTGGGGCAGTTTCGCCGGAATCGACAGAGGCCCTTGTTTTTGCTGGGAAGCCGACTGGGGCAAGATGACCTCAGAAGGCTAACGCCAACACATCCTTCCCCTTGTTGTGAACTGGCACAGAAACAGACGGCAAGAGACAGGTCGTGCACATTTATTTATGCACGACAATGCGCCAGTACACAAAGCACCTCCCGCAAGAGATTATCTCTTGGCACATGGAATTCAACCTATTTCATGGCCAGCATACTCCCCAGATCTAAATCTAATTGAGAATGTGTGGGGTATGATGAAACTACACATTCAAAATGTATATCCAGAGTCTGATCGGGGGAGGCAGCGGAGTAAAGCAGAGAATCGCCGAATTATACTAGAGGCCTGGTACAAGTGTACAACAGAGGATAAGCTTCGATCACCCATTCTAAGCATGTCAAAGAGATGTGAAGAGGTAGTTAGAGTTCAAGGGGGTCCAACTTCATATCAGGAACACTTTGTATATTAGAATCTTGAGATAGGTCTAACGAAATCCTTGATATTATCCTTGATGTGGATTTCTCAAGACACCATTCAATATTTAGCCGAGAGTGACATACTGCCTTCACTTTTGTCGCCAAGAAATCTCCCACTTTAAATTGATATTTGGGTTTTGAGCTTATCCCAATATAGTCTCGGTTAGAAAAGATCAACAAAGGAAACCGCCATATTGGTATAATAATCGGCAACTAAAAACCCTGCAAAGACATACAGCCTTCGCTTACCCTTGAGCCCCTGTAAGAGATTTCGGTAGCCGACCTTTCATCACCAAGATGCTAGCCCCTGCATCAGGAACGCATGCTTAAATGGAAATGTTTAGCTTATTACAGTCGTCCCTCTCTAACTCGAAAGTGGATCCCGGTATAAGTGTTGAAAACATTCATTGAAATTCATCCATTTAAATTTGCAATACTTACCCCTACGTGCAAAATGACCTGTAAGGATAAGTGTTGCAAATATAAAAGTACAAGTTACAATGAATATTTTCAACACTTACACCGGAAACCTTTATCGAGTTAGAGAGGGACGACTATAACTACAGCCAACTGTCGATCTTAGATCATTGTGGCAGCAAACAAGTTTCACGACGCGCGCAAGTACCTATCGCTACATGCCTGTATGTACCGGTACATGTAGTTGTAGAGTCTGAATGCGAGATATACTTAAAGACTTTAATCACTGGGGTCCGGTCTAATGATCTTCCGTGTCGTTCCTTGTACCAGTGGACCCCTTTATGATTACCCTTGCAACAACGACCTTTCATTGATAAACTACGGACGGTATAATTTCTTATTTACTCGTGATGTACTAGAACTACGTGAAGCACTTCCAGAGTGTTGGGATGATATAAAGTATCCACGATAATGTCATATACGGGGTTTTGGTCAAGTGCTACAAATCTGAAAAATCCAAATCTACACTGAAATTTACCACAAGCCCTCCCTACACCAGCATGTTAGAATTATCTCACGATATCGTTGAGACTACACGGCAATCTAAGCCTATCGATCTCAGTGAGCCGTATGACCCAGCTTGGGTCTCTGGAAAGACTATCGTGATCACTGGAGGAGCTTCTGGGTTTGGTGCTGGTTTCTCTCGCCACTGGGCATCACACGGTGCTAATGTCATAGTCGGAGACATTAATGCAAAACAGGGCCAAGCCCTAGTTGAAGAACTTCGTCAAACCTCTCCTCACTCACATTTTATCCAGTGTGATGTTACCAATTGGAAATCCCAGGTGGCACTTTTTCGTGCAGCTGCGAGACTATCACCTCATGGAGGAATTGACGGAGTAGTTGCCAATGCTGGAATCTCTGGAAGCGTGCCGAAACCATCAGATACTGAAGATCTTGATACGGACGACCCTCCGGAACCGCAGTACAAGGCCTTAGATGTCAACCTAAAAGGAGTTTTGTATACAGTAGAATTGGCCGAATTTTGGTTACCAAGGAATCCTGGAAGTGAAAATGCTGCACCTGATTCATCTATACCTGGAAATGGCGTTCATAGAGATCGGCATCTATTGCTCATTGGATCTCTGGCTAGTATCACTGGGTTTCAATTGCGGGAATATGCCATCAGCAAACATGGAGTTCTAGGTCTTTTTGTCAGTTTTTCTATGTGACAAGATCTACTGAGGCTAACCGATAAACAATCAGAGATCAATGCGCTTAACGTCTTTTAGAGATGGCATCCGAGTCAACAGTGAGCCGTCAAACTAGATTTCTAATGGCTACCTCTAATTTTCGTAGTACTCCTGCCATATTTTATTGATACACCTCTCATTTCCACACAAGGACGCCTCCTTCTCGCTGGTACAGGTCTCGGAAAGCCTGAAGATGTTGTTGATGCTGGTACGCGTTTCATGGCAGACCATCGCATTTCGGGCCGCTCGCTCGTCATCGGACCAAAGGTACGGATAGATGAAGACTGGCAGTTGCTGAGCGAAGATTCAACCGAGGGCAGATCAACGGCTATCTGGGAAGCCTTTGCTCATGATCACGAACAAGTTGGTGAGTACAAGCATTCATTTCCTATATTTCTTTCTCGGACAAGGGGAGATATACTAATCTCCCGTGTAGATGCTTTTGTTGCACGGTTCGTCCGTCTCTTGAACCAAGTTGAAATCGCAAAAGGATGGATTGGCTGGGGAGCAGATCTTGTTCGTGCTCTAACATATCCTTTGAAAACGTGGGCGAAGAAAAATATCTAATTAAATTAAAATGAAGCGTTTGGAAAGCTAAGTGGCCTTTGAGAAATTTAATCGTATGTCAATTTTTACGTTGTTTAATTACTTTTGAGTGGCCAAAGTTCATCTATTTGGCGATCTTGGTGACACAGAAATCTTATCAAAAGCTCCTTAGTGTAGGTACATACATATATCTGGGTAGTACAACAGGCCACGGCCCTCTGAAACTTCAGTATGTTTGATGTCGTGTGAGGTGGATTGGCTAGTTCTCTCTGTAATTATTATTCGATATATAGCCGTACTGACGTTGTAGCACACTTCAGGAGAATCCGAAAATCGGTAGCGATGTTGCTGCTAGATTACTTGCGTTGTAGCCTGTAGAGGGCTCCGGAGACTCACTGAGACTAAGGATAATTGAGATGAACTCTTCAGCTATATTCGACCTCGGTGTAAAATGAATCCACATGTACATATCTGGCGCGCATGGGACAGTTAAAAAATTTCGTAGTTACAATGAGGTCAGGAGCGTACATAGTCCCCTCACTGATGAAGTTTTTTCCCACCCGGCCTCTATATGTACAAACTAGACCTTTATTTACAATATCACTTCCATATTTTACATCATTTTCCAGCTAATCACGATTCACTGCAGATAAATTTTCTTCTATCTCTATACGGCCTAACAAATTTTTGAATTGTGGGCTTACGATGTCATGGATGTAAGGACTAATTCAATGTGTGGTACTAGAATTGGAAGATAAACCAGGGTAGCATAGTTGTGGCAGAAAAGAGCCTACAGTTATTCGGAAGATGAGTGCGAGCATGTGAAAAGAGACGAAAATAGGCCAGAATCTCTGCAGGGAATGTATGGATGTTGAGAAGAAAATACCTAATGTTGCACTGCCTGCGTGGGTCCAGATCAGATTATACTTCGTGTCGACGACAGACTATATTGGCAACGATAATGATACCTTAATCAGCGTCGTCCAGCTCGCCAGGTCATGTTTAGACTATCAGTACATGTTGCTGTACCGACGTATGAGGATTGTAATAGCAATTACTTCGGAACGCTCTAATGGGGTTTGATAGTCGAGGGAAGAGCGTGAGTTCTTCGGATGCTACATCGAGTGAGATCAGCTCACGCAACTAACTTCAGGAATGCTCGATGACATGTCGGATTTTCATTTTTAGCTCGTCCCACGCTTTCATGCGGTACCGTGCGACAACGTGGACTGGGAGAGACGACATTTATTCCAACGGCCCTGCCCCACATAGACGGAACAACTCTACAAGAGTGTGATAATATGATCCGACTAGATTTGAACCAGAAAGCTCCGTGCCGGAGAAGAAATTATATCCCGCTGTGCAAACATCACTGATAGACGCAGCTCAGACCCTATCCTATGATCCCGTTCACGCCAATCGGGAGTCGAGAACCGCGCCGACGCAAAAGATGACATCATTGTGAAATCCATCTCTTTCTTCGTCCCGCCTTCTTTATGGCACTAAATCGTAATGTCACAGGTCTGGCTATCTTCCTCTCAGCAGTTGTCCCGCAAAACGAAGTGAAATCCGCCAGCTCCTCGAGCTCTTGTAACGTACCGTCCGATCGGGTCGGATGGTGAAGTGGTACACTGACCAAGCCTTTCTCCCAAATAGAGTCTGTGTAGCTTGGACACATACCCCACTTGAGACAGGAGAAAGCTGGTTCGAATCCAGCAAGACCCTCACACCACTTCTCTCGCGGTGATATTGTATTCGTAGGATGATGAAAGCATACTTAGATAACCACAGGTCATTCTCGCTTTTCCCTTTGGTTGGTATTCACGGAAGAGGGTACATGTCGTAAGGCGTTATTCTCGTAGTGGTATCTGCAAATGAAATCTGAATATGAGTATTTCAAACGTCAAACCGAGTCATTCTGCGAAATATACATGTCTTCCTTTATCATTCACGTTATAGCCTCAGGCAGCATACTTAAAAATGGCTTAAAAAAATCCAAGACTCTGCGTAAGAATATCACGTCATTCAAGACAAAATCATATCGAATTCTCCCAAACAAATCTGCAGCGGTCATCAAAATTCGACTGATTTCGCATGTGAATAACCACAGTCGAGCAATCCACGTGAATGAGTCAACAGATCTGGAGATACAAACTAACCTCCAATTATTAAACCCCCGTTAACCAATAACCTCCTGTAATTGATGATACTGTTTGGAAGGGACGTATTACCATGGCAGATAATAGTAGCTAATAATGAAAACTTTTTCTCTGATTATTAGTTTCGCTAGTCTATGTCTACTGGCCAAGATGCCTGCCCCTCGTAACAATTGTTTGGCAACAGCACACTTTCTTATCTGCAATGGCGCCTTATAACTGCCCACTCATCCTTCCTCAATGGCAAAACCACCCATCAAGAGTTGCTTGTTTGTGGCCCTCTGTGCGAAGTTGTCGCTGAATGTCTCGAATCATCCTGTGCGCTATAGCAAGGTCTCTTTCCGTCGCATCAACAGGATAGTTGCCGTTTGGAGTGCATCTGGCCTCTCCTTCTCCGGAACAACAGGCTCTTCCATAGCTTCTGCTTCATCACTACGGCCATCTTCTTTTTCCAACGCAGTCAGCTCAAGTAGCTCTTGATTTGACAGCTCCACATGTACGGCCTGCTGCTCTTCGGCCAGGTTCAGCGAGCTGGAAATGAAAATTAGGCCCGCAATGGACAGCAGCTCGTTAGCATGGGCAAGTACCTGCTCAAATGCCTCTTCCTCCACTTCCACTTGCACTTCCAACTCCACCCCCACTTCTGTTATGGTCTCACTGTCGTATGAGCGTAGGCAAGTTGTTGCCTAAACGTTGATGCAAAAGGGGCCTATCTAAATTAAGTCAACCATCCATCAATGCTTCTGATATCATTGCATGTTCGGGATAGTCATGACTTCTATCTATTAATGGCACTGCTGTCATCAGATGTTGACAATCACTATGACGTCAACGGCTCTGTGGAAGAGATTATAGACAGTAGACATGTGTAGTGTAAAACTTCTTTCTTTAGATTTTTTGATTAAATCGATTCCGTTCATACCAGCTTGATTCCTTTCACATCCTCTGCACCGTCTTGCTGTAAGCCAAAGAGACCGATGTACTTGAAACAGTGTGCTATCGTTGCTGCGAATATCTCGGACCACGCAGCTTTTGTCCACTGCGTTGCAGCCAGCGAGTCCACGCAGTAGACGTCCGCGTCCTAGCGCTCTTCCTTGTCCAGCGTATCCTGCAACTGGTACCACCAGTATCTACGCTTGAATCTTGCAATGATGCCGACGTCCATAGACTGGATCTTATTGAAGTAATAAAGCGTGGGATAAATGCAGAGCTGTTAAGTCTCAATAAAGATATCACTTGGAAACGGTGGAAAGTAAGGATTCTGTAAACTATAGTGGAGGAATGTTATTGACTCCCACCCTAGTACAGATGCTCTATAAACTAATTTACTACAACTAAGCGACTTCACGAATAGTAACTATTTGTGGGAAAATGGGTGGCTGGTCAATGTATGAGTAATCATGATTCTGGACACAAGGGGCTTTGACCTGTTATAACTATCCATAATAACGATCATCTTCATTATCGAACAGCACCAATTTCAACAGATCTTAGATGTGATATTGGGCGGCAGCGTTAGAAGCTTCACATCGGTAAGCTCCCAATCCCCGCAAGCATGTGAAGACGAATTTTATAAGATCAGCGGAGCCTACCTGTTAGTGTAGTGGTTTTTATTCGTGCTATGTAGAGTCCAAGACTGTTATAACACTATGGCTCCTCTCTGACCCAGGCCACACCTTTTACAGTGCTCCTATCCCCTTTTACCTCGAGCCTAAGATCATTGATACATTGACCCATAACAGGTAGCCATTTAGCTCAGTAATTACCCGTAGAATTCAACCACCTTTTCTACGGAACCTTCTGCTCAATAAATAAAATTGAAAAAGAGCAGCCATGGAAACCGGTACGCGGGAAAAAGTCTCAAAAAACCTGCAACTCCAGCCAGGCGAGGCCTAGACACCAGAGACATACGAGGTGCGTAGTTCCATGTGAATCTCCCTAATATCTCATCGTCCAAATCTCCTTATATCGACACCACCAGCGTTTAGATAGCGGTGCTCTTTCATCGGGAGACAGTATAATGCCAGCATATCTGTGAACAGTGAGAATTTATCTACATAAAAGAGGCCAAATATGTCTGGTCTATCACCGCCATTGTGGGAGCTGGTTACTCCCCGGAAACTCATCTGGGTGACTTTCCCTCTATGACCAAGTAATGCGTGTTTCTGTTGGCTCTGAAGATAAAATCCAGGTTCGTGGGGGACACCACGTACAGGTAGAAACGCCGTCTTCACCCCCCCCCCCCCCTTCCTGTTAGTGATCGGCATGGTAGTGTTCAACTTCTAGAGCCACTCTCTCAGCAGAAGGCCAGTCATCCACGCTTTAGTGTTGTGCCGATAGTACAATTCCAACTGCTCGCTCGTCTGTATGAAGATCTATTGTCGAGGAGCACGCGCTTCGAGAAAGGGCGAAAGGCCTCTTCGATAGTGCTAAATATTTAGTCAGATCCTAAACCGAAGGGTAACGAAGCTCTCGATAAACCTTCCATAGCACGCGGACCTTTCTGCCTTATGCCTCACAGCCTTGTCTCCCAAGCCTTACTTATCCCTTGACGGTTCGTCACAGTCTGCTTGTGGAACGCGCGTGGTTTTGCCGCGTGTCATAGGATCAAGGTCTCCAACTTGTTTGAGCTATCTGCGTTTTTCACATACACAACCGTGATCCTCGTTTAGTCGTTCTTCGACCCTTCCATCTTACGCCGAGTGATGATCTTGTCCGGTGCCATACAGTGGAACAGTTCTGTTTCATCAATATTGTGTTGTAATTTAACACTCCTGCATCGTAATGACTCAACTCTAGTAATACATACTTTCATATTTCTCTCATTATGAGATTATCATCTCATTGTGGATAATTATCCTACAAGTCACGACCAATGGAGGACTCATTACTTATCAGGATGACTAAACATATTCGACAAAGTTCTACTAGTTCTCTATAAGCACTCTTAGATTCTACCGAATTCTTAGAATATGGACGTCTGTAAAACGTCTGTGCACTTTACAGTTTTCTATCTGTTTCTATGTTTAATAGTGGAGTGCCCTCTCGATATCTATATGTGAGTTTTTGTATTATCTGTTACAAGTAGATAAGCAAGTTCATTTGTCTCAAATAAAGATCAATCCATCAATTCATATTGCTACCTCTTAACAGAGATTCTCTCAACGATTCATTAATAAATAGTTCCAGAGGTTTGTCGTTCGGCCTCCCCTCTATTTCAATATATTGTAGATATCTTTCAGCTTGAAAATTGCCAGTATTATGCGCAGCTCAAGCATCCTGTGCTCAATGGCTTTTGTGTCTGCTGATCTACTCTCTCCGTGCGACTTCCATGCCCGGAATCTGTGTCGCTTCTGGAACCTGGTAAGCTGGCCATTTGAGAACTCTAGCACGCTGGCCCCAAGCCGAAGATGCTCAGCAAAGGCCTTGGTCTTGATCAGATCCGAGGATAAAGAAACACGGCGAGCCTAGCACTGAAGAATCCAATAGGCAAGGCTTTGTTTTTCTGACTCGGTTATGACTCAAGGATATCTGGAGTTTGAAGCTTATGGGCAATGTGCCAAGTGACAAAGTTGCTAAAACTATTGAGTTATGTATAACATCTTCTTCATACAATAATAGAACTCACATTGTACTTTCAGATGTGGCATCGGGTATTGATATTGGAGAAAAGATGTATATAGATACTGCCATAGTCAGAGCAGTATGAACAATAGTCTCCATCGTGACCATCAAGGCGATATTTCATGCACTATACGCATTCAGTATAACCATTTATATCGCACTTACCATTTATTCGCATCATTGACTATTCCATCGAAGGACAGCACCATCATTAGACAAGTCGCCAATCACTCCGCATCCCCATTAATCCATGACAGCTTTCGTCGAGCTGGGGACAGGAAACCTCTCGCTGCCGCTTTGTGTCTAGCGCCATGCCATCCATTGCTGCATACTCACGTTTCTTAGCCTGGATGTTCCTGATGATTGCTTGCGTTGGTGCTCTTGCAAGCTGGAACGTTATTCATGCCCACTCAGCCCGGGTGCTATACGTTGTCTTCGGGTTCTGGTCTTTCCCTTTTCAGGTGAGAAGGCGCTGGGCATTAGTGAAGTTTCCCTTAGACAATGACCTAGCAAAGATTATAGCGCAGGCGTGTGATGTTTATGTGATTGATCTGCACTAGATTGGGGGTATTATACAGTCCGCAGCGATATTTGAATGCACTGAAGCTACATAAAAAGAAGCACTTGTCACCAAACGATCGGCTCACCGTGACGATCCAGACAGCCAGTGCAACAGGCTCAATCTATGGCGTAACGAGCATCTCGCTCAAGACAGCAGCAGTGCTGATCTTGCATCTCTCTTCTCCTTTCTTTCTCTTCTGCTAAGACCTGGTCCTTTTATAGATCAGCGCTTTCGTTAGCACACAGCCTAGATCATTTGCCGCAGTCTAAGGAAAGGCAAGCAGCGTCCCGTGGGGCACAAAGGAGAAAGGTAAATGAAGATCATGTTTCAAGTTAATTCAATGGAAGGTATCTTGTTGTAGAAGACAGGATGTGATGGGTAGTGTGTAGGGGGGAAGGGTAAGGATTTAGAATACATATATAGTGGTCTTCCCAAGGAAGAGATGAGAATAGTAATTGGTGAGTTTGTATTAAGACGTTACGTGAAGAGAAAACTAACAACTTGGCACTAATCTTTTTACAATATAAATTTACCCACACGACCTATTAACTCCATTCATAATTGCCCTTGATTGTCCTCGTAACCGTCGCTAAATTTCTTCGCTCGTATCTACTCATAGACCCTCTACGTAGTCTAGTGCTCTGACATCATCGCACGGTTTTTTGAGAGATACGAGTTAATCCGTGAAAAGCAGCAGTGCTAATGTAGATATATAATACACGTTTATTTGTCGGATTCCAAAAACTAATATCCGTTAACTAATATTTTTCGTGGCAACGGATGTTATTAATTAACGAAAGTCAAACCGTATACAAGAGTAGTATCGTCCGAGACGAAGTTGCATGCTGGTCGGAAGCTAGACTAGCGGCAGTAGGGGGGCCTGCTGGACTTTACAGATCAGCCGGTGTCGAATAATCAGAGACATCTGTGGTACCTCAATAAAGCGAGTCGGCGACGTGAGATGTCTCTTCAAGATTTCTTCAGATCCCGTCTTGAGCTAACGTTTTTCACCACAGAAAAGAATCTTTAGGGGGACATGGAAGATGCGGTGGTCGTGAGGAAAAATGGGTAGATTGTGTACATGAATACGGGGAGTATAGTTCAGCGTCGAGGCATGGTGACACTATGAGTAGATTGAAAGTCATATCAAGAAGTGCCATGTATTTAGACGGTATCACGTTTGTTACTGGCACATCAGCAGATAAATCTATCATGCCCGGTCGATGTGTGAGTAGAAGCGATACTTCACCTCATCTCTGATCGACTCTCCAACTAACGTCGTAGAAAGAGATAGAGGACTTGTTGCACGTCTAAATTGACTTGCACAAACGTACATCAAAATAAATCATAGAGCTCGATATGTTGAGTCAATGTACACTGTGGTATGGGTAAATAATTTACCAGGTCACAGTAAATATCATGACCAACTAGAAATCAGAATAAGCCACTCGAAGGTACCACCCCGGGTTTGGTGGCTGAAATAACTCCAACATGATATGCGTGTACTGGCAAGCTATCCTACGATTCTAAAAATCAAATGATTTTGTCATTATATCTGCATTGGCTTTGAGTAGCAAATTAAGACGAGGCGCACACCGTAAGTGTTAGCATGTTTACTGAAGGTGTATTCTTTTCGAATCTAAAGCGTTCCTTTGAGAAGTACGGTTTGTTTATTCTGAGTAAATTTAGGTACGATAGTTATCAAAGTATTCTAAATAGTATTTATTGAGGATACCTAGTCCCAATATCAGAAGTAAAAAGCGGTCTGGAGCAAGGCTAAAAGGGTATCAAGTTTAATTTTCAACCAAAGAGTTCCTCATCAAGGTCGTCAGGATCGTTCAACATGTTGAAAAAGGATGGTAACTGATGGTTTGTATCAGTGCTCGCTGTGAGTAAATTATTAGATTCTGCGAGGCTCTGCTTTTCTTTGGTACTAGGCATGTCCGTCCAGCTTCCATCAAGTAGCAGACGAGAAATATCCATTTCTCCTATACTACTTGAAAAATGAGCATTCGCACTTTGACCCCAACAAGGGGAGTTACTGAGTGGACTGTCCCCAGCAGCATCTACTGAAGGCTGATCAGCCAAGGTGTCGATTGATTCCGTCGATATTATTTCCTCTATTCGGAGTCCATCTCGACAGGGGAGTGTTGGAAAAGATGTTTGAGAAATCAGCGTGGGGACAGGCTCCCGAGAAAGATTCTCACTGATATAATTTGTCGGAGTATTATAATGGTCTAGCTTTTCCGTGCCTTTAGATTTAGGTTTGAGGCTCTGCTTAAAGTCCCCCATAGTCCTATCCTCACGAAACTTTTGGGGAAATTTATTCCTGAATCGATCCCTAAGATCGGTAGGACGTCTACTCTCTAGTTTTAATCGAGGATCTTTTTGAATCTTTGACCAGGCTGGTCCATACATATCATAGCCTTCGAGGATAGCACGATCTTCTTCGTGTGTAAACTGTCTCCTCTCACGGCGTTTCGACTGGCGAATTGGGCCTTCGATTCCAAGCTGAGCAAGATCTTCCAGGTTCTTCCGGTGAGCGCGTCTCTTCTGCTTATCTACATTTCTTTTTTGCGTGATTTTTTTGTCGAGTGTACTATCATTATTTATAAGTATATTTGCAGTTATGAGACTTGAGCTTGGGTTAACTTGGGCCCCTGGACTATTCTTTGCTTCCTCTTTCCTAGGAACATTTTTCCTTAATGCATCAGGACAGCAAGTTCTCCATCGATCTTTTAAATCGGCAGGGGATCTTCCGTTAAAAATAAAATTAGAATCATTTAGTATATCTGTCCAACATCCAACCCCATGTTTGTGAACTCCAAGGAGTAAATTATTTGTCTCTTCCCCAGTCCACTTTTTCCGGGTTGCAATAGATTTTTTTTGAGGCACTAGATCATTATTAATAGGAGTCCACTTGGTAGCCAATGTTAAAATTTTATCACTCAGATGTTCGATATTCAATGAATTTCTTCCGTGGCTATCATGAAATGAGCTGGAGGCTATTGGGGGGAGTAGAGTAGCTTGAGGTGGGGGCTCATAGAGACCGATAATTATGGGAGGAACAACCTGCATTGTATTTTTTTGTTTCTTTAGCGGTTGAGGTAGCTGTACAAAATCATCTTTGGTTTGATCTACCAAACGCCTCTTCTTCGTTAAAAGAGAGCAATTTTTCTCTTCTTCGAGTATTTTCCGAAGAGGCTGACGCGAGGAGTCTCGGAGAGCACATTTCGGTACAGTATCGCTGCTACATTTCCTCCTCTCATCGACCTTGTATAAATTTTCATCATCCTCGATAGTTAGGATCGAGACTGTATGGCTCGATTCAGCTAGATTTGAATTTTTGATTCGGTTCCTAGTATCGGGCTCAGGAAGTAGAATTGGACCTGATTTTTTAAGGATGTTGAGATCTTGTAGAGTGGGAAGATCTAGCGACGGGGAAATTGAAGTATCAGGAGCTTCGTAGTTGAGTAATGAGATCAGGTTTGGTTCAATTGTATTACTTCCGTTCATGATAAAGATAAATTGAATCTCAAGGCATTACGAACTCAACGCTACTTGAGACGAAATATAAGCTGATTTCTCAATGGTCACAGTTGCTAACAGCGATGTTTCCATATCTTTGGTTCTCTTAAGTGACAGAGATACACTTAACTTGAATCAGCGTATGATTTAGAGGATAGAGTATTTCTACATATCCGTCGATTTGAGAAAATGATTGGATATTTTTCAGCGTGATATCCTTGTTATGTTTAACTCTCTTCCCGACTTGGCTTTCCCATTGCTTTCGGAGATTCGCAAACCTTAAAATTAATTTAATTCGAAAGGCACATTGACCATCATTTATTCCCAAAGTAATTTATTGATTCAACAAATTAAATATTGAGTAGGACAACTTAATAGGAAGGAAGTTTGATGTCGTTGATGTATTCATCAACCGTTTCGTGAACGACTGGCTGTCTGGTGTGGTTGAACCTTTGGCTTTCAAGCGAACCGAGTGACGTGATCTCAGTAGTTATCCGCAACGCATAACTTCAATTTAATCTCTGATTTGGAGCAAAGCTGCAGAATATTATCAGTAAGATCTAATTGTACAGACATCTTCGTCATCGCTACTGCGGCAACATTATTGTCTCAAATTTACTACTTCTGCTCCATGTCCGCACAGCGTAACCGCTATTTTATCATTAATCACCGCCTCACTGTTACCTCACGAAAATCTGCGGTTTACAATGCGGAGCCACGCAACCTCAATGCTACACAAAGCTATGCTGAGGAGTATCTCATAGACCGTCAAGATGAACAGAAATCGATCTTACGAAGCGATGTTAAAGGTTGAATGGAATTTAACAGTAAAATGAGGATGAAATTTTGAGATCTGAGTATTCTCGCCGTTAATGCCTCATACATGTGACAACTCTACTCAGGATATCATACTGATAGCGCTACTAGTTAGTTACCAAGCTACAGATTTACCTAACACAGGATCTAATCATGAACCTCGTTCTCGTTACTCCTTGAACTACGGTGTCTATCTTTTCAATCGTGATTATTTCAACCATACGACTGGCATTTATAAAATAAGCGTGAGTTAGGAGGTCAGAACCGTGGTATTTATCTGGAAGCACTCGAATTATTTTGGAACTTTTTCTTTGATGTTTTCACCCATTGCTTTGTTCGATTATATTTAGAGCACCTTTAGAACTCTTCAGCTCAAATGCTTTTTTCATCTTGTGCACGCCTTGCCTTTACGGAGGTGTATGTGCGTGGTTGGTTTAAAGTCGGACGTGGTTGAAGTACCAGCTTGCAATTGAATGGAACCAGTTAAGTAGCTTGAAGCTGCCTGAAAAACGTCCCTCCTTAGATATCCTAAATTCAAAACAGAATCTAATCAAAGTTTTTTCTCCCTATCAGTGGGTAATTCAAAGCAGGAAAAATAGATGTCCAACGCCGAAATGTGGACTTTAGATCAAAAATGATTCGAAAATCAAAGGCTCAAAAAATTGTCAGAGCAACAAGCTAGCAAATTTAAAACTTAAATCTCATGATTTATGCAAAGCTGCACGAACTCGTCATTCGCTTGACCTCTGTGGCTGTTCAGAGTCGCAAGCTTGGTTTGATCATTTGAACAAGCAGTAGGTGTATATTTACATAGTGTAGAAAATTCAGCTACCTGACTCCAATGATTCTTAGAGTCCTTCACTTCTCGGAAAGACTGAGAGGCCAATTTTCTTCTCGCTGAACACGGCGAGATTTCGAACATCTGGACTTATTCGATCTGCTCGAGTATGATTAAATATAGATCCTACATATATTTGGCTCAATGAACTCAACGATATGTTTCTTTCTACTCTAGTATGTGCTTTGTTGAATATAAGATGGTTTCACGATATTTGATGGTGACTGTCACGGAATGTGCTTTAGCTTAAGAATACGTAACGGTAAATCGATACTTATTAAAATAACTTCTTGTTAGACACTGAGTGTCAATTGAAAAAAAATCGTGAAGTCAAAAAGTATCTCATTACATTATTATCTTCTCTATGTCCTTCCCTATATATCTATCTAAATCCCGTCTTTCCAGAAAAGATCAATTTCTACTTGTTCCCAAAAAATGTACATGATGAAATAAATTATACAAACTTGAGACCAAGATATCTCATGTTGGAAAATTGAGCCTCCTCATCACAATATCCTAAGCGAAACATCATACCCCAAACAGGTATCTCCAGACGATGTAACAATCAAAAAAATGTCTCTAATAATTTGCATTACTAGGTTTCGCTTGTTCTAAACTGCCCATTATTTGACATATCTGTATCTATATATGCGAAGAAGTATACAGTAGAACCCCTCTTAGCTAATAGTGGGTCCCGGTGTAATTACTGAAGAAATTCATAGAAATTTTACCGTTTATATTTGCAATACTTACCCCTGCACCCAAAATGATCTGTAAGGGTAAGTATTGCAAATGTAAATGGTTGAATTTCAATGAATATTTTCAACACTTGTACCGGGACCCACTATCGTGTTAGAGAGGGACGACTTAATATGCTTTCGCTAGCCTGACCTGAAAAGCTTGGCAGTTGATCCGTGAAAATTTGTGAAAATACCTTCAAAATTTGTATATGAAATTCCTCACGCAAAATGTATCGCAGCTTCTAATTTTGGTTCAAATAAAGTTATGAATTCATTATTCTAATTATCCAGTTCATAATAAGTTATCGAGGCTAGTACATTTCCGGGCCACCTAGAGCTTGATGAACGGTCCTGATCCTTATTGGCATCGACTCAACTAGTTTCTCCAACTCATTTCATCCACGGTCCTATTCTAAGCTTCTGCCAAAATTCTTCGAAGCTTATCCTGCGATCTATTATTTTCCTGAGCTAAATCAGGATAGTGATAAGCGATGTAGTCCTTCATCAACTTCCAGAAATGCTCTATAGGGTCCAGGTCAGGGGAATATGGTGGCCATGTAATCGCAGAGATTTTTCTCTCCCTAAGCTCATCCATAGTTTGCCTTGCCATATGAGGTGAGGCGTCGTCCTGCATTAGTTGTATATGTGGATGACTCGAAATCATGCCGTGGATAAGAGGTACTATCCTCTGATAACATCTATCGGCAGTTATACTACCTCATTCCTCCCAAATCAAGAAAGAGCTTTTTTCGCTCCCAAAAAAAGAGCCCCAATACATCCATCCAATTTTCTTCCGAATGTAACTTATGACAAATGTAGCGTCAAAGTTATCATCCATCTACATGACAGATTAAGGTTAGAGATTTCAAGTTTTGGACAAAATAGGCGGTACTCACTTTCCTCGTGATTCAAATACTGCTATGTCGTGCATCGTTTACCCAGGTTTCGTCTGTCCAGAGAACTCTCATCCAATCTTCTTTATTCCAGTAAAGATGTTCTGTAACGAACTCAAGTCTCTTTCTCTTGTTTTCTGCAGAAATAGGTGATATCGAAGCGGCAATACGACGGGCTTATCCCCATCTGGACATTGCCTGTTGGATTACCTTCTCACTCACTCCGAAATGACTAAGATGTGCGTAGGCGAGCTCGAAATAGGTCAATTGACGGTGTTCTGCAGATGATGTATTGAAGGCTTCAATCTCATCGACCTGTTCACTGCTCAAGACAAGGGGGCGACCGCTGCTCTTTGTAGGAGAGAGATGGTCAGCTTTTGCTGCATAGCGAGCCTGGTGATAGGTCACTTGGAGTAGTCGCGCGATCTTTTGGTAGATGTAGCCTTCTCGGGCCAGAGTTCTCAACTGCCGATTTTTGGAGATGACGTATGATTTAGCTCTCTTTTGACATGATACTTCAATACGTTGTTCTTTTGTCACTTTTTTTGGTCTGGAACGAGTATGAGATTGAGGTGAGGTTGATGATGGTGGAGGCGTCTGTGCATGATTCATCGTTGCAATGAAATAACTGATCTATTCTTTAGAATTCTGAATGAATTATTTAACTTCAGATTTTCTCAACTTACAATCGGTATATTTAAGACAATTTTCTCTAGTGATGGCGTCCTATTGAGGTTTGTGATGGTATCGCTGAACAGTATTGGTGGGGCAGACGTTCGGGAGATGACTCTGTAGAAGCAAGGCTAACCAGCATAAAAATGACGATCCTTACAGATAAGGTATACATATTTTAGACTTTGAGTTCGATGTCATAGGCCCCATAGATTCCCACTTTTAACCCCTGAAGCGAAATATACCCTGCACAGGCCCACCTGTAATAATTAACTGCAGCGGCACAGTATGAGGAAATCAGATTGCTGACTGTAGAGAACGATGCTGTGATCCATCATTGACAGAGCTAGGCAATCCACACTCAGTAGTTGCCCGTGCACAAGCTCTTGGACAAACTCATGTTCTGTTGCAGCTTCTGTTAACTTCTCGCCTCAGCTCGATCTCCATGAGTTGCTTTCTCACCCGTTCTACTGTGAAGAAAGTGTGTAAGATAGCAGTGATGGAGTAAACAAATGTACGAGTGCAAGGTAGAATAAGATAGGTGTTATTATCGTTCTAGAGTCACAGATTGTATATATCTACGCGTGTAGGCTAGGATATATACAGATTGATATGCTGTGCGTGCCCAGATACGCTAGATGACTCAGCAATCCTTGACAACTACAGGGGCTCAGGGGTAAGTGAAGGCGGTATGTCTTTGCAGGGTTTTTAGTTGCCGATTATTATACCAATATGGCGGTTTCCTTTGTTGATCTTTTCTAACCGAGACTATATTGGGATAAGCTCAAAACCCAAATATCAATTTAAAGTGGGAGATTTCTTGGCAACAAAAGTGAAGGCAGTATGTCACTCTCGGCTAAATATTGAATGGTGTCTTGAGAAATCCACATCAAGGATAATATCAAGGATTTCGATAGACCTATCTCAAGATTCTAATATACAAAGTGTTCCTGATATGAATTTGGACCCCCTTGAACTCTAACTACATCTTCACATCTCTTTGACATGCTTAGAATGGGTGATCGAAGCTTATCCTCTGTTGTACACTTGTACCAGGCCTCTAGTATAATTCGGCGATTCTCTGCTTTACTCCGCTGCCTCCCCCGATCAAACTCTGGATATTCATTTTGAATGTGTAGTTTCATCATACCCCACACATTCTCAATTAGATTTAGATCTGGGGAGTATGCTGGCCATGAAATAGGTTGAATTCCATGTGCCAAGAGATAATCTCTTGCGGGAGGTGCTTTGTGTACTGGCGCATTGTCGTGCATAAATAAATGTGCACGACCTGTCTCTTGCCGTCTGTTTCTGTGCCAGTTCACAACAAGGGGAAGGATGTGTTGGCGTTAGCCTTCTGAGGTCATCTTGCCCCAGTCGGCTTCCCAGCAAAAACAAGGGCCTCTGTCGATTCCGGCGAAACTGCCCCAAAACATCCAAGAATTATTCTTACGGCATCGATCAACGACACACGTATTGTCATAAGCCTCTCCTTTCTTCTTAGACTGTGAGTAATCAAAAAACTTTTGGATTTATATAGGAATTGCTTACCCTTCTAGTCATATAGCTCGGCATAATAGGTCCGTCATTAATCCAAGTTTCGTTGCTCCAAAGTACTTGCGATCACTCTTGTTCTTGCCATTGAACGCGTTGTTCTGCCCATACTTTCCGTGCCATCATGTGATTCTCTGATAACGGCGGAGACCTTGTTGGAAGGCATCGAGAGTACCCTCTTCCTCTGAGTGCACTACGGATTGCACTTTGTCCGGCAGCCCATGAGGAGAAATGAGCCGACAGTTCTAGATAAGAACATTGTCGTGCCTCGCGAGAACTGCAGATGAATTCTTCCAACTGATCGATTTGGTTAAGAGAAAGTTGAGGAGGGCGTCCAGTCCTTAATTTAGGAGATGCACGACCAAATTGAACAGTGTTCTTGACTTGTGAATATGTTACTCTTAACTGAGTCGCAATTTGTTTGTACATGAATCCCGTCCGATACAGTGCAAGTATCTGGGGGAAATCAGTTCGTATAAGTGCCTAGTTCAGCACCAGAATTCTACACATGCCTCAAGTCTTTGATCTCGACTGAGATATGAAGCACGAGTTTGACCTTGTAAAGTGGCTTGAGTATTCATGATTAGAGGATAGTAATTCTAATAAAGTAGGTTCTCGGGAGGCTTGTGCTAAATTGCGAATGGCGTTCGATAACTTTATCTTTTTCTAATATCTGTGAGATGGTTTAATTAACAGTGATGCAGCCGTAGATTTTTACGAACAAATACCAAAAGTGGCTCTTCCGATGAATGGAAGTCGGTGTGAAAGATTAGATCATTTGATCTCGTCTAACCTAGAAAATTGTACAGCATGGCTAGCATATATCCATATTATAGCCCCTGTATATAAAATTCCCATCTGCCTTCACTTAACCCTGAGCCCCTGTACTACTAATGCACCGTTCTCACGTGATTTCTGTTGACCACTATTTAGAACAAAATTCTACGGTCTTACAATTGCTTGTCGAGTCCAGCAGCTCTAGACCCACTTGGGTTGCTTGTGTAGATAATTTCGATGTTATTAGACAACTTGACACGCTTGGTGGCTTACAGCCGCGCAAGCACGCCAATCGTCCCATGGGAGACAAGAGGCCGGGTCAATCCCGCGAGCCTACTTGGCGTTAACCGTTGATAATAATAATAATAATAATAATAATAATAATAATAATAATAATAATAATAATAATAATAATAATAATAATAATAATAATAATAATAATAATAATAATAATAATAATAATAATAATAATAATAATAATAATAATAATAATAATAATAATAATAATAATAATAATAATAATAATAATAATAATAATAATAATAATAATAATAATAATAATAATAATAATAATAATAATAATAATAATAATAATAATAATAATAATAATAATAATAATAATAATAATAATAATAATAATAATAATAATAATAATAATAATAATAATAATAATAATAATAATAATAATAATAATAATAATAATAATAATAATAATAATAATAATAATAATAATAATAATAATAATAATAATAATAATAATAATAATAATAATAATAATAATAATAATAATAATAATAATAATAATAATAATAATAATAATAATAATAATAATAATAATAATAATAATAATAATAATAATAATAATAATAATAATAATAATAATAATAATAATAATAATAATAATAATAATAATAATAATAATAATAATAATAATAATAATAATAATAATAATAATAATAATAATAATAATAATAATAATAATAATAATAATAATAATAATAATAATAATAATAATAATAATAATAATAATAATAATAATAATAATAATAATAATAATAATAATAATAATAATAATAATAATAATAATAATAATAATAATAATAATAATAATAATAATAATAATAATAATAATAATAATAATAATAATAATAATAACCTATAGCTCTTCTAAACACGATGGGGAAACTCCTGGAGAAATTGATAGCCAATCAGATCACGAAAATGACCGAAACGTACAACCTTCTCCCCGACGAACAAATGGGAGCTAGACCGGGAAGATCAACCATCACCGCTGTCGAGCTACTAACAGAACAGATCCACTCAGTCTGGGGCAAGGACAAGAAGAGAGTAGCCTCACTGCTCAGCCTCGATATCTCCGGAGCCTTCGACAACGTCTCTCATCTGAGATTGATCCATACGATGAGAGACAAGGGTATCCCTAGAAGAATTACTAAATATGTAGAGTCCTTTCTCGCAGATAGAACAACGGCAATAAAGCTGGGAAATTATATGGGCGAACAAATTCCAACTAACACAGGGATACCACAGGGATCGCCGCTATCACCAATCCTATTCCTGATATTCGCTAGCACCCTTCTTCCTCTCCTTCGCGCACCCAACTCTTCCACAGTAGGGTTTGTGGATGATACTAATATACTAACCTGGTCCGACACCACAGAAAGAAACTGTCGAACTCTAGAAAATCTCCATAAGATATGCGAGGAGTGGGCCGATAAACACGGGGTACGGTTTGCCCCCGAAAAATACCAACTCATACACTTCTCGAGGACAACCAAAAGACATAATCTCAAAGCATCCCTACAAATACAAGGGCATAAAACTAACCCCAGCGCATCAATCCGAGTCCTCGGGGTACACCTAGACCCCAAACTCCGCTGGGGCGCCCATATCAAGAAGACACAGCAAAAAGCCCAAACCCAGCTGCAGGCTTTAACCAGCCTTACGCACTCCACCTGGGGTGCAACTTTCTGCAAGGCCAGGATTCTATACTCGGCCATAGTAAGGCCAGCACTAACATATGGTAGCCAAATATGGGCTCAGAGTGATCAAAAAGGTAAGATACCGGAAAGAGTGATTAAACCTCTCAGGAAAATTCAGAACAAATGCCTGAAAACCATCACTGGAGCATATAGGTCTACCAGCCAAAGGGTACTCGAGCACGAGACCTCAATTCTACCAATTGAGATTTACCTCAAGTATAGGAGAGTACAACACACCGGACTCCAGCATAACCAACCGATTGGGAGGCTGATTGAAACAGCGTGCGACAAAATCAACCCACCAGCCCGAGGCAGCAAAGACGGGCCCGGTCTCCTGAGGGAAAGAGACTTGGAGATCTGGGAAAGGATAACCAGGGGGGAAGAATCTAAGGAAGGATATAAAAGAGCGCTGAAAGTAGCTGCGTACCAGGAATGGGAACACTCCTGGGCGAATCAAATCAGAAACCCTAACATCAGAGATCGAGCGTCGGCAGACCCGGAAACTTGGAAAGCAGCCAACATCTACACTCAGAGGAATACTAACCAAAAGCGCCTAAACTTCAAAGACACGCCAAGCGAACTTCACAGACACCTCACAAGGGCCCAGAGTAGCATAGCCTCACAGATAAGAAGCGAACATATTGGGTTCAATTCTTATCTTCACCGAAGAAAAGTCCCTGGAGTAGACGCCCCAAGTTGCCCATGTGGATATCCCTCTCAAAATGTGAAGCATATGATTATGGCTTGCCCGCGATGGTCAAGAGGAAGGGGCGAAGTATGGAGGAAAGCAAAAGATAGATCTTTCCAGGCGATGATGAATAACCCGAAAGACATTGCCAGAATAACGCAATGGATTCTCAAAGAAAGATGGCTCGAACAATTCCGCCTCGTGGCAGACGTTGAAGCCACCATAGAAGCAAGGAAAACGAGGCCGGAAAGAAGAGGAGAAGGTTGAAGAGAGTGGGATAGGGGTCCACATGCGACTACACAGCATTCACCGCGCTTCCTGAAGGTAAGTCTTTGACTAATCAAAAATAAAGAAATAAGACAGGCAGGAGTAGGGGGTTTTCACCGAAAGGTTTCCTCCTTTGTACATACAATAGTTGATAGATTCCTGCATGGGCCATCACAGGCACTATATAAGGTAAATGAAATCAAATCAAATCAAATAATAATAATAATAATAATAATAATAATAATAATAATAATAATAATAATAATAATAATAATAATAATAATAATAATAATAATAATAATAATAATAATAATAATAATAATAATAATAATAATAATAATAATAATAATAATAATAATAATAATAATAATAATAATAATAATAATAATAATAATAATAATAATAATAATAATAATAATAATAATAATAATAATAATAATAATAATAATAATAATAATAATAATAATAATAATAATAATAATAATAATAATAATAATAATAATAATAATAATAATAATAATAATAATAATAATAATAATAATAATAATAATAATAATAATAATAATAATAATAATAATAATAATAATAATAATAATAATAATAATAATAATAATAATAATAATAATAATAATAATAATAATAATAATAATAATAATAATAATAATAATAATAATAATAATAATAATAATAATAATAATAATAATAATAATAATAATAATAATAATAATAATAATAATAATAATAATAATAATAATAATAATAATAATAATAATAATAATAATAATAATAATAATAATAATAATAATAATAATAATAATAATAATAATAATAATAATAATAATAATAATAATAATAATAATAATAATAATAATAATAATAATAATAATAATAATAATAATAATAATAACCCAGCAGACTATATCATCGGCATTGAAGAAAATAAAGCTGCCCGCCTGCGGGAGAAAAGATATACATGCTAGGAACAAGAAGAATGACCTTGCCGGATGGACAAGAATCTGCGGAAAAGAGAAGGACACGAGTAGACAAAAGGAGTTACTCAAAATCTCAGCTTTTCAGGAGTGGGAAAACTCTTGGAAAATCCAGCATGCGGAGCAGCACTCGGGTCACCGAGCGCCTGCGGATCCCAAAATATGGAAAGCAGCATGTATAACTATCGACCAAAAGACCGGCAGACTACGAATGGACCTTAAAAGAACACCATCCGAACTCCACCAAAACCTGAAGAGGGCCCAGAGCAGTATAGCGATACAGATTAGAAGCGAGCATATCGGGCTCAACGCTTATCTGTACAGAAGAAAAGTCCCCGGAGTGGAATCCCCCAAATGCCAATGTGGATATCCGTCTCAAAATGCTAGGCACATGGTCATGGTGTGTCCTCAATGGGCAAGGGGAAGAGGGAGGTGCTGAGAAAGGCCAGAAATAGGTCTTTTGAGGCAATGATGAATAGCCCGGAAGATGTTGCCAGAATCACGCAGTGGATTCTAACCGAAGGATGGATAGAACAGTTTCGGCTTACTAGAGAAGTCGAGGCAGTGATGGACGACAGGGCTTAAGTGAGAGATAGGACGAACTCCACGTTGGACATAACAGAGAGAACGCACTTTCTAAAGGTGAGTTTAAAATACTACAGAGTTAAACTGTAAAGATTAGGGGGTTTTCACCGAAAGGTTTCCTCCTGTGTAAATAAAAAGTTAGACACCTGCATGGGCCACAAGAGCTCCCTATCAGGGTAATGAAATCAAATTCAAAATTCAAATAATAATAATAATAATAATAATAATAATAATAATAATAATAATAATAATAATAATAATAATAATAATAATAATAATAATAATAATAATAATAATAATAATAATAATAATAATAATAATAATAATAATAATAATAATAATAATAATAATAATAATAATAATAATAATAATAATAATAATAATAATAATAATAATAATAATAATAATAATAATAATAATAATAATAATAATAATAATAATAATAATAATAATAATAATAATAATAATAATAATAATAATAATAATAATAATAATAATAATAATAATAATAATAATAATAATAATAATAATAATAATAATAATAATAATAATAATAATAATAATAATAATAATAATAATAATAATAATAATAATAATAATAATAATAATAATAATAATAATAATAATAATAATAATAATAATAATAATAATAATAATAATAATAATAATAATAATAATAATAATAATAATAATAATAATAATAATAATAATAATAATAATAATAATAATAATAATAATAATAATAATAATAATAATAATAATAATAATAATAATAATAATAATAATAATAATAATAATAATAATAATAATAATAATAATAATAATAATAATAATAATAATAATAATAATAATAATAATAATAATAATAATAATAATAATAATAATAATAATAATAATAATAATAATAATAATAATAATAATAATAATAATAATAATAATATTAATAATAATAATAATTGCTTGTCGAGTATAAATACTTTAGATAGACGTTAAATGATACTTATTTGCTTGTCGAGCTGAACTGGTAGAAACGTTTCGTAGAGCAAGCCTAGACAGATTTTCCAATACAGAGGAGCTTTCCTCTTACTATCTTACATAGCTCTAATCTATCATTTCTTGCACGGAGGTACAGCCCATAAGTATTATTCCATGTCGACCAGGGGGGGCTTGGCCACCACAACGCTTTCCTTAATTAGGCAACATCGCGAGAATGCACCTCGCACCCATTCCTACTGTGTTCTGTATGAGTTCTAATGATCAAAGCATTGATTCAATGATTCCCAACTCATAATACAAAATGAAAAATAATTTCTATTCTTATAATAACTAATACTTAGTAAACAATCCATTGCCATGATATTGTTGTCATCGGAATACATACAAAACACAGTAGGGATGGGTGCGAGGTGCATTCTCGCGATGTTGCCTAATTAAGGAAAGCGTTGTGGTGGCCAAGCCCCCCCTGGTCGACATGGAATAATACTTATGGGCTGTACCTCCGTACATTATTTTCTACAAGTCACTAAAAAAGTCCGTGGATTGGACTCGGCGAGAGCGTTGGAGTAACACCCGGCCATTTCAGCTTGGGTTATTTTGTTCAGTCGGGTAAAGCTTTTGTTTAAGTATTTGGAGATAGAAATCTTCGGTCATTTGGAACAAGAAAATGGCCATTTCAAAAGCAAGGATCTGGGTGCAGATCGTATCAGTGTTTTTTTGACGGATAAATAATGACAATAAGAAATCCGACATGCAGAAGGGAAAATTATTAGACTAATATTCCCTAAGAAGTTACAACATGTGATTGGGCAAACAGGGCCTGTAGACGTTGAAGAATTTTAAAAATTACAGCGAGGCACTATTCACAAAAGTTTGTTTTTGGTACTGATTATATGTAAAGCCTAGTTTTTTCATGCTAGAGCGCTGCAGTCCTTTAACTTTTCATATTGTCAGTAAATCTCAACCAGAATAAGAGTCTCCATTTTAATAAGTTTAAAGGGTTAATATGCGCTGTCCCAGAGCTCTTCCTCACTTTTTATCAGTTCTACAGCTTGAATCTTTGACTCTAACTTCCTCCGTAACTTCATCTCCTTTTTTGTAACCAGCTTTGGTGTAACTGGGATCACAGGTGAATAAGGCTGGTATGGACTGTATGGGACTGCGCCAGCGCTCCAGGTCATTCCTGTCCTAAGACTATCCGGCCTTTCAACTCTTTCTAATATAGTTAGAGTTGTACCTGATGAAATACCATTTGATGAGTGTGGACATTCTTCAAATTGGCGTAATGGAAGATCCCGAGGATAGGGGTGCAAATTCGATGGATCAGGCGGTTGCCGCGACACAACGTGTGAGTTAATCTGCCCGGAAACTTTATTGGTTCGAGCAGTCCGGGGAGTATCGGGCGATGATATAAGAATAGGAGAAGAAATCGATAGTGGTTGAGCTGATTTTTTTCGTGGAGTCCTAAACGAAGAGAGCAGAGATAAGGCTCGTGTAGTCGTGTTTGATCGCAATTTTAGCATTGGCTTTGCTGTATTTGATTCCAATTTCTGTTCGTATCTTACTTGTGACCGTTGGGAATAGGTAGGCTTCGGATTGGCTGAATATCGCAGTGAAGAGGATGGAAGCTCTCTAGAATCTTCGCTAAAAGCCTTGGCATCCTCCTCTGCCATGACATGAGCATAGATGGCTTCTAAATCTTGTGATAATTTCTCGCGATCAGCTTCAATAACTTGGATGTCAATACCAGGGTTAAAAACAGTAGATGGTAATTGTGAGGTGGCGTTGTTTCCAGAATTCCGAGGAAGATTCGGCATCCTACTGTGTGTAGATCGTGAAGCGCCGTAATCTTTGTCATTTCTATGAGAGGATAGCTCCATCATTTCTGTACTCAGTTGACCAGACAACATTTGCAGTCTCTTGCGCCGTCGTCGTGATAGACAGGAAATAATTAGACCAACAATGCAAACTGATATGAGATATGCTCCCACAAGGCTACCGATCTGACTGGGTAAGGCGGACTTTTTTCCTGGGGTTCCAGTTGTTGCCAGAGTATTGTTCACTGACAAAAAGGCAAATATTCGAGGGGTTCGCTGTAGTTTACAGCTAAGCATAGTGGGTCGTATGGTTCTAGCTCTAAGAATATCCGGTGGAAGCAAAATACTAACGACTAGCCCTGAGAAGGCGCGTGATGGAACACTGGTAAAAGGCTTAGCAAGATCTTTTATTCGAGACTGTTGCGAGCGGCATCTAAGTCTTACTTTCAAAGGGATCAGTCAAGGGCAGAGCTGGCAACAATTGTTGAGTAGGAGGCAGCGTTGGAGAGGCTGATTTTCGCCATGTTAGCATGCGTTCTTTGTCGCTACTAATGTCGGCGGGTAGAAAAATTCGATGGTTGGCCTATCAATCTTGACCATAAGCGCCCTCATTCCTAAGATGGCCGGGATTTCTCCAAACCCTTTCATTCATGAATTTAGGAGCTGTTCGATTGACATGTCAAAGTCCCAGCGGCTCGAAGTTACTAAGATGTGTTCCAAATAGTTCCAAGGAAATAGAGCTCTCTCGGTGATCGTACTTGGTATACAAGATTCGGAGACTTCTGATCGAGGGCTCGGGCGCTAGGCCATGGTAATCTTCAGTGACTGGACCGGAATGAACAAGCTATCCACGAGATCTTTTAATGAGAAAATGGGAGTTATAAGTTTCCAGCTTACTTGGAGAAGGACTGGAGATCTTTCTGAATCTCCCATATGTAAAGGGCACGTTTCACATTTTTATGAACGAGGTTTTAATGATTTAGCTGGTAATGTAAATTGAGCGCCAGCTCCTAGAGCTAGAAGCCGTAATTCATCGTAACATGAAAATGACTCCACGTCATGTAACAAAGTAGTGGGCCGTCTAAATATAACTGACCTGAATCTCACTCAGTGTATAACTATCGGCTTAGGTTCCATTCCTCATAGACGCCAATTAGGACTGTTCTTTAAGGTAACTGTTATTTGCACCCCCGGTCATATTTTAGCCCCTGGGGTGGGAATATCATCGGTTCCTGCCAGGAAATTCCGACAAGTTACAGATGAAAGCCTGATTACGGTCCCGGTACTAATCGGTTTACAACCAACTTTAGAGTAATTACAGGACACTCTATCTTTCAATGCACAAGTACATGTGGATTCATCTCAGTGTTAAATTTCAGGTTTGAGGCAGTTAAGGTAAAAAAAAGCGAAATAAATTAGAATAAATTACATGTCAACTAACTCCTTCAATCATCTGGACTCGTGGGTTCAGATCCATATTTCATCTCATTGGCGGGCAAACTCTTATCTGACTTGGTTGAACTTTCAATCACTCGCTTGAAGCCCCTATTGAATTATAATAAGGTGTGCTAGCATTACCAGTCAAGAAAGTTGAAATCTCCTTTATTAAATATTTTGAATACATTATCTATGCAGCCGCTAGGCTATGATACAAATGACACTTGTACGGTACATGGTGCAATGACTCAACTTGCATAGGGCACTCACACTGGAATATCGTTTGGAGACATAACTCAAAGTCAGGCGCCTTACAGCCCTTTCAACCCTCAACCGTTTCTATCTGCCGCAGGAACGTATTCCAGCCACCCACGACTATCAAGTGTACCTTCGTCATCTTCACATACGCTAACAGTCGAGAGAAGTGGTGTAAGAGTCTTGCTGGATTCGAACCAGCTTTCTCCTGTCTCAAGTGGGCATATGCCTCGGCTACTCAGACTCTACTTGGAAGGACGGGCTGGACAGTGTACCACTGCACCATGCAACCCTTCTGTTTTAGCTTAATCTGTGTGAGAGACTAGAGAAATCAAGAGCTTGAATAAACAATGTCGTAAGGAATTTTAGTAATAAACTAACTTGAAGACCTATCTTACGTAGGGAGGCATGCTACTTATAGACTGTCTTTTCCTGGGATCGCAGAGACCCAAGCCCCGGTCATCGGATCCCTAACTCCCTCCCGGTCCGGTGTCCCTCTCTCCGTTAGTCTCGCCCCGTGAAGCCTTTCCTCTTGGTCCCCTTTATCATCCTTATTGTGGACGATCACTGGGACCCTCTTCCGAAGTCTTCTCCCTTTGAGACCCTTTCCGGACCGACAGACGTCGGCCTTACTTCGGAGGTTACGTGGGGCTCTCTGCCTCCGGGAGCCTTGTCTACTAGCCACTTGGCTGGACCCTGCGACTAGCCTTCTGCTCAGGGCTCAGCCCGTAACAGATAATCGTCATTATGATGTTTGGGGGAACATATGACGTATCTGGACTGGTATTCCCGCGATGACTTGTCGCTGGAGTGGGGTCTCTGACTGCACGTACGCCTGGGTGATGTCTCGAAGCCAGACGAATAATGTGGTCGATCTACATAGGGCTGGCATGAGCGCAAGAATGATATGCTGACTAGCCCGTTTTATAGTGGGGCTCTGCATAAGCATTTGCTGTTTCTCCATATCGATGTAACCCATTACGGTAAGTCGGGACTTTTCGTATGGTTTGTCTGTCCCTTTTCCTTTAATTTGGTGGACCAATCTTGCCTTGAACATCGTTGATTTACCATGCTTGACTGTATTATTTGCCTTGAATCTGAAAACGCCATTGCCAATGAGTGCTTCAATTTCTGCTTGATCAGATAGCTCGAACGGAGTTCCTGGAGTCAGTATCTTCCCTTCCTTGCGTAGCCTCACGGATTGAGCTGCGTCGGCCTTCTCTTTATCACTTAAGAACATGGTGCCATTATATTGTACCTCTAGATTTGGAGCGAAACTTGGCTTATTATTAGATCCTCTCGGTCTACCTCGTCGGCGTGGCGCTACGGAGACATTTGCTTCTAGGTTGTACTCGTCATCGTCCTTGCGCTGTAATTCCTGGCCTTCCTCTATCGACACCTTGGCTGTTGGGATTTCGGTATTTTCATCCTGATAGTAGGGTTTGACTAATGTAATCCGGAAGATAACTGGTCTATTGTTGATCTCGACGGTACATGGAGTATCATCATCGTTCCGTGCAAGGAGCTTGTGAGGTCCAGTCCAACCAGCATCTTCACTCCACACGCGAACATAGCTCGTGAGAGGTAGCTGTAATGTATCAAGGATATTGGGCCCATTTCGCATGCCGAGAGCATCTTCCACTTGACGTTTGGCCTTAAGCTTTCGAATTTCAGCCATTGCTTTCTTCACAGCCTCGGCGCGCTGGGTGAGGCCTGTAGATGGCGGGGATATCTGAGTCATTCGTGGGTACGCGCCGAAGACTAACAATTTCGGGACAAGACCGTCTGGACCTGCGGCATCATTCACCGCTTTCACAGTCATTTGGGGGGCGTTTTCTACTGCTACGTTGGGCAACTCGATTGTCAAGATTTCGTATGCTCGCTTTACCGGCCCGTGATATTTCTCGACCTTACCGATCGAGTGATGTGCTTCCATAGGAACTTCCCCCACTTTGATGCTTAGTAGCCGTGCGTTGTCCACAAACTCGGCAGCCTTTAGGTTAGTTCCTGCATCCGTGAATAGAAAGTCTGGAGGTCCTAGGTAAGTATAAATCCACATAGCTTGTAGAGTCTCCCAGGTCGTCTTGGAAGTCATGTTCGGTAGAAATCGTGCTGCTTGAAACGCAGTTGCTTCGTCGACTGCGTGAAGAACTGGCTTGCCGGTTATGTACATGATGTCGACAACCAAACAAAAATTGAAGTCTAGATCTTCTCGCAAGGTGAAGCGAAACCGGCCAGGTGCTTTCGAGTGGATCTGACATTGGTGACAGAACTTGTTGATATGCTTTAAGGTATCCTCGTTGACGTCCTCGTATCCAGCGCGCGAGAGTAACTTGCTGAGTCTGTCGACTGCCGGGTGACCGGATCTTCGATGGAGCTGCCGGAGCTTGGTCTCAGTCAGATGGCATGCTGCTGCTGTGGCCTCTGGTCAAGGAGAAAGAAAGGGTGCCCCCATTTACGCATAACAGGGTACATCTCCTGCTTTCCTTTGTCGTTCGTATGGACGAGTACGTCCCGCGTGTTATCCAGGAACACGCGGTGTTTATCCATGTCAGTTAAGCATTGTAGAAATGGGGTATTTGCTTTAACGACTGTAAACGTGACAGTGCCGAGCGGGATCTTCACATCGACTGTTCCCAGGGTTGCCACGCGGGGGTTGTTACCGAAGGTTGTGCGATAGGTGCCCGCTGTCCTAGTGTCCATTTTGAGCTCTGGGATAATCTTTTGGAGAGCCTTAACTTGACTTTCTCCAGCTGTCGATACTCCGGCGGCTCCAGTGTCAGTCAAAATCCCCTGGAATATCTCCGAATCGTAACGGCTACCAAACTGAAACACAGAGCTTGGCTCTGATTGGGCCCGTTTAAATCGGCCATTGCCTGTTAAGGTATGTATGGTCGCTTGATTGTTGAGCAGGATAGCCGTATTCTGTCGATCAATGGTCCCGTAGCTGGTGTAGAACTGTTCAATCTTTTCTTCTGCCACGCGTTGAACATGTCAATAAGGTTACTTTCACCCTCATTTTGGTTCGCTTCGTAACCTTCATAGTCGATGATAAACATACCCAGGGTATCTTTGTCGTTCGGAAGTTCGTTCTCCGCCATGTACGTCCGCCAGCTCTTGATCCGCCCCTGACTTTCGCTCGGCGGGTGCCGAGTGGACCGGCATCCAGCCCTTTTACACACGACGCAGATCTTTTGGCAGCCGTTATTGCTACCAAATCCACCTCCCCTAAAACTTCCTGGGCCACCTCTTCCTTGAAATCCCCCCCTCTTGTGGTCTCCTCTTTCGCCGTACTTGCGGTCGACAAAATACTGTCCATTGTTATCTCCTTCATCATTGTCGTATTCTGCTTCCTGATGAAATTGCCCTGTATTCCGTGGGGCACAGTCCATATGGATCTTGACGGTAGACCGTAGCTAAGCGCAGGTATCCTCGAATCCGTCGTAGGGGTGGATAAGTGCTTGTGTGTAGGCTGATACGCCTTGACATGCAGCGTAAAGCTGTCCGGCGAGGCTGTGGCTTTTGTGACCATAGTTACATCTGTGAGCTTCGTAGATCTTTTGGAGTTTTTCGATAACCAGGTCAAGACATTGGAGACTGTTCTTGTCGGGATTATCCCTGATTACCTTGAGAAGGGTGAGAGCTCGCCATTCTATCAGGTGATTCTGCTCTTCTGTATTAGTGTGGAAACTTTCCTTCGTTTTGTGGACCATGCCATCGAAAGTCAGGTCATCAAGGTGCTCAACAAGGTGCCTGAAGTAATAGTCGTGGGCGGCGTCTTGCAGCATCGTCGAGAACGCATTCTTAAACTGATTTTCGCCAACCCCAGCGATTCGGCACTTTTCGAAGAAAATTCTCAGCTTGTTCTCGAGCACCTAATAATGCTTGGCTCCAAACTTGTCCTAAGGGTTGACATACAACTTGCCGAGATCCGTCAGGGCTCTCGAAATATTGGTACCTTCAGTAATTGTTCCTTTTGCACCGTCCGGGATGTATGTCTTCCCAGAGTCTTTGTCCGAATCGGTCCCCTTTCTGACTCTTTTGTTCTTCTTCCCCTTAGGTTCCTTCTTCCAGATGCTGTCACTCCCGTTATCAGAATCGTTGCTGCCATTGCCTTGATCCGCGAGATAATTGATATTTTCATCTCTTTCACCTTTGAGCGGAATATTTTTGCCCTTGTCAGTCTCCTTGCATTTCAGGTTCGTAAATCCACTGTCATCGTAGTCACCGTTGTCTATCGCGCTAGCTGCACTCCATATGCCTGTGTTGAAGACGATTGACTGGAATTCCACACCATATCCGATTATCTGGTCGAGTTCACGCTTCAGCCACTTAAGCAAGTCGTCGACATCATCATCGAGCCATGCTGCCAGCTGTTGGGCGATGGTCGCCCGTTTGTCGTTCTCGCATCCTACATATATCCCCCTGAACATGAGGAATATCTTGAGCCTTCTGAAGATGGGTTGATAAACCATGGCGAAGGTGTTAGGACCCCATTCAGCAAAGTCCTCTCGGAACATCTCAAGGAATATGTAATCAATGTAGCCTTGGTTGTAATTGTCGATCCATGAGATTAAGGTCATGTTCAGATCCGTAACAGTGTCTTTCTCAATATCCTTGGCTCCCGTATCCTTTTTCGTAATGTGTGGCTTTACCCAGTCGGCCTGAGGAAGTCCTAAAAACTCTGGTACATTAGTATGGCTCACATTGTCAATTCTGGCAGGGTCTTGGACGCCGGGAAGCCAGTGATATCAACTAGTGATACGGTACCTCGATCTTCGCACTACCGGAGCCCAACTTGTGGGACGGGCAGACGCTTCCTATCACGAACTGGTCGAACTTGCCGATGGGATCGTCTTGATTTGAAGTACCTAGCTGTCTGTGCTTACTGTCAAGTCAAGCACTGATCAGTATTGGTATGACAGGGTCAATCTCTGTGATATCACAGGTAATGAGAATGGGGTTACTGCTGTAAAATTGATAGTTGATTGTCTTTCTCTCCCTCAACATACGCCGCTGTACCTTCATACCAGTTGCCGGAACTGTGTTTCCCGCCCTCGGGTTTCACTCAGTCCTCGCTTAATCTGTACGCTAGTGAATGCTAGCGGCCGCACTAGTCCTGATTAGAAGACGCTAGTCTTAATTGGGAAGCATCTATTACTCTCGTTGATGGGTGCTGAATGTCAAACCCACTTTTTGACCAGGGTCTCGCAATACTCTGATACTACGGTATTAATCGTGTATAGGCGCTAAAATTCGACTTTTACAGGGTATATAGGCTTTTACTAACTTGAATTAGCATGACGATAAGTAGATCTCCCCACCTAAACTTTAAATTTGTATGGCAAAAATTTCACAACGAAATATTCGTTGGTTTTGCTTTTTTGGTCCATTATAGCCCTCTATTCACTTTTTAATTCATTAATACATTTCATAAATAAATTATACTTCTATCTAGCTAATAATTTACATATCCGCCTTCAGCTTCGTAAACGGCTCTGATTCTTCGGGGCATCGAATCTATCAGTTTCTCCAAGTCATCCCCATTAAACCCCAGATCCCACGCCTCGTTCACTATTTGACGAAGATGCCCTTGACTCCGCTGCCCCCTTGATCCAACGCTGGATAAAGACGCTCCATGTACGCTTTCATATAACTCCACACAGTTTCTATCGGATTTAAATCAGGAGAATATGGCGGCCACTCCATTAGAGAAATATTCCTCCTTTCAAACTCACGCATAGTTTGCCTCGACTTGTGAGGAAGGGCGTTGTCCTGCATCACATCTAGTCCTGGTTCCCGAAAGACCGCACTCTCTATGAGAGGCACTATCCTCTCGCAGTAACTGGCCGCAGTGATATGGCCCCACTCCTTCTCCCAAATCAGTCAAGGCCCCTTCTGTCGTCCAAAGAAAGATCCCCAGAACATCCACCCAACTCTCCTCCGCGTCTTGGCTAGGACACAGGTATCTTCGTACTCTTCCCCAATCTTTGACTTAAACTTAGCTCAAGGGAACTCTAAATCTTAGGAGCCTTTAAGGGACTACTGACCTTTCTTGTGACCCAACGATCACTTTGCCGACCATTCATAGCCCAAGTCTCGTCGGACCAGAGGACTCTCATCCAATGTTCCTTCCGCCAGTGGAGATGTATTCTGGCAAACTCATATCTCTTCAGTTTGTTGACTGAAGAGATAGGAGGTTTTAATCGTGCAATCCTGCGTGCATATCCCCTCTTTGCCAGTTCACGTCGGATCACATTCTCGCTCACACCAAAGTGCCGAAATATAAAATGTGCAAGTTGGAAAAATGACATCCGACGATTTTCCGATGATAAACAGACGAAAAATTCTATTTCATCGACCTGGGAACTACTTAGAATAGGTGGCCTACCATTGGAGTACTGAGGCTCGGTATTTTCAACGCTCATGGTGTATTGTACCTGTCGCCATGTAATCCCAAGGCGTTGAGAGATTTTGACGTAACTGTGTCCCTCACTAGCCAAGGTTCTAACCTGCACATGTTACTCTCTTAACCTTATCAATTTGTAGATTTCAGACTTACTTGAATACGTTGAGTTTGTGTTAGGCGTTTTGCATAAGTAGGAGATGCTGATGATGGAGAAGGTTGTTGAGGTGAATCCATCTTTGCGGCAATCTAGTACAGTAAATTAAAATCTTCTAAAGTAGTTGACTTAAGATTCAGATGCACTCACATGAAGTAAAAATTAGATAGATGAATGAAATAAAAGTATGCCGTTGAGCAAAATAATAGTAAATAGCTGACAATGATTTAAACGAAACGACCTCAGGTGTGCGCGAGTGAAGAAAGGTGCAGGCATGAAGGTGGGCGTTGGACTTCATATACAGATGCATATCTCTTATGCCTTAGGCCATAAGATTTTAAAATTTGAAGCTAACAGGGATACTGTGGATCTATCGTGAGGTAACCTGGAATATCACCACTTTATCTCCACTTTATCCCCGCTTTAACCCCTGTACCCTATAAGAAGCGGATCAACGAACAATACCCTATCATGAGAGTACAAATTTCTATAAAAAATATTTATCTAGGCCCACTATGGAAGGGATACTCGAAAATTTGTGTATTACATGTACTCGAAATCGCGAATGTTAAAAGGGAGGACCTTGGAGCTTTCATGAGACTAAGCTTAATCTGGTAAATTTTATAGCAGATCACGCGCTAAATACGACTTAAGTTAGAGCTAGTGACTAGCCGTAAAAATAAATCTTCAATATCTCGTAGCTCCCCCACCAGCTACAATCACCGCCTGACATCGCGTCGGCATACTTCCGATGAGATACTGCAAAGAGTTATGACTTATAGAATCCCATGCTTCCAGTATGATAATGCGAAGCTCAGCCGAAGACCGCTCCCGCCCATCCTCGAGTTCAGGATATTGATTTTCAATATAATCATTCATCTCGCTCCACACAGCCTCAATAGGGTTGAGGTCTGGGGAGTAAGGAGGCCAGTTTATGGGCTCAATATTTTTAACCCTTAAACTTTCCCGAGTGAAGGCCGCTTTATGTGGCGGTGCATTATCTTGCATGAATTGCAATTCAGGATTCACCTCCATGTAGTCAGCCACATAGGGAACAATGTGTTCGCAATAACTCGGCCCTGTTATTGAATCCCAATTTTTTTCCCAGAATAAGCAGGTCCCTTTCTGAGTTCCGTGAAAACTCCCCCAGAACATCCAGGCTGTGCTCTTTCTAGTCTTGCCGACGAGGCAGGTGTATTCAAGCTCGTCACCAGGCTGTATATTATTAGCCATCTAAATCCTAGCTGATGACACGCGCTACAAACCTTTCTCGTTATGTAAGCATCTCGATGTCTACCATCTGTTACCCATGTCTCGTCGCTCCAAAGGATCTGACTCCAATCGTCAATGGTCCAGTGACGATGATTTAGAGCCCACTCTAACCTTTTTATCATGTTGACCTCGGATATAGGTGGCTTTGCACGAGACAAACTCCTGGAGTAACCTCTTTCTTTGAGCGCACTTCTGATCGCATAAACCCCCAGCGCCCCAGCAACTAAACTCCATGGCAAGCTCTATATACGTCATCTGGCGATTCCTTCGAGAGAGTCGCACAAAAGTTTCTAGCTCATCAGTTTGGGCCTGATCCAGTTTTCGGTTTCCACCCGAATTTCTTTTGGGAGAGGTAGTGCCTCTATTGATGATGTGAATAACTTGTTTGTAGCTCAAGTCGAGGATATATGCAATTTCGCCTCGTTCGTGGCCAGCATTGCGTAAAGTAATTACCTGGAGTTATTTAGCTGAGACCTTTCCAAATCCAGTAAAGAATGACCTGAAGGCACTTATCTGCTGAAGCTCTTCTCGAATAGCTACGCCTCGCAGGAGATGTTTCCTCGATGTTCATCTATCGCTACAATTGGTACGATATATAGCGTTAGGGTCATTTAAAGCATGCCTCACTTTCAACAACGATTCAGTGTAAGTCGCTCGGATTTTTGACTGGTGTAAAACTAGACGTTGGCGATACATTCTTGTTGGATGACTGGATGGGGAGCAGGCGTTATGTCAGATGAATGGATAATTACTGTAAATTAGCCCATAGATATTACTAGGGGTAGACCCTGTACAAAGCCCAATAGACAGGGAATACCCTTTTGACATTCCGGACCCATGTATGAGAGTACAGACCTTATCATGGCTGACCCACATGATAGTTGGTTTTCATGTAAATATTTTTACTATTTGTGGAAACGATTTTGAATAATTAACGCCACGAATAGTCGCCTAGTAGGAGTGCTGCGTCGTTTCGCCATAACAATTAAAATATGTATTCAGAATATGTAATTTGTGTATCTAAATTTTAGAAGATGAAAAGTTGATCATTAAAACTGTAGTGGGGCGGGGCTACACGCCTTACTCACGAGTTAGGGTCATTTGTAACTCCTACTTTGAGAAAGGCGCAACCCTAATTTGTCACCGCTAGCGGGATGGCGACCGCATGCTTTGTGGAAAATTTTCAAACCCACAAATGTGCTAAAAAAAACCAACATCAGTCAATATACAACATATTCTCAATTCTATTACTCCATACGTATGGTATGATAGTTGTCAAAGAAAAAATACCGACGAAGCCACGTCTGTATGATTAATATGCTGAACTGCAACTGACGGGTTTTCCAAAGATAAACCAGAGGCACATCTTCTAACTAAATATTTACACCATCGAATATTGCTACAAAGGTAATTAATAGTTCTTTCTGGCAAAGAATACAGTCGACATCAGGTGTGTGGTGGGTAGCGATACGACACCTGTTACTAATATGTATTTCAGAAACATACCAGACGTGTAATATCTAAATGGATTCTCTGGACTCATATTGCTCCTCCTGCAAGGAGAAGAGACCTGTTACGGATTTTTCTTTAAGCCATTTTGGGCGCTACTACTGAACATGTAATCGGCATCAGGTACGTCTATAAATCAACTTTTGAAGTCTGTTACTAACGTGTTCTGCTGTGAAGACTCGAGTCATGCCCCGCACGGTGGGAGAAAACGGTGCACTAGCACCTAGGCAGACTCGCAATGCTGAGGTCTTATGGGCGATACACGACCCGCCAGGCGTCCGCGGCGAACTAAGGCTCAAATGGAACCTGTCCGCGCTGCAGCTGCAGCTGCCAATCCCCCTCCAGTCATCGGATTACCTCAAGCACCCGTCGCCGATGTATGTCTCCCGCCCACAAATCTGCCTCCACCTCTTCAACCCATCATCGCATTACCACAAGCACCTGTTACCGACATAACACTCCCGACGACATTTATACCTTCACCTCCTCCGCCCAACATCGACCCTTTCCTACAACAACCTGCCAATTAACCTCCTGCGCAGATTGCTATGCTCCCTCCACCATATCTATCACCAGAGCCTGCACTACCTGCACCAGCGGTCCGAGCTCCCAATGCTTTTAACTCTGTCTTTCAAGCGGTTCCCTCGCACGATGTTGGATGCATGGATATCGTTTGCCGGCACTGTTAGGCCCTCCACTTTGCCCAGGAAAGAGTCACAAGTGGCGAATTCGAGCTTTGTTGCAAGAAGGGAGATGTAGCGCTACCTCTTCTGCAAAATCCACCACGAGTGTTGCTGGAGCTTTTCACCGAACAGAATCCACGTGCGACCAGCTTTCGTAAGAAGGTTCGAAGTTCAACTCTGCACTAGCCTTCACTTCCGTCAACACCGGGAAAGATGATCGAGTGGACTTGCGCCGTGGGCTGACCACATACACGGCTCATTGAGAGCTGTACCATTTGCAGGGTCCAATGGTTCCCGGTTCGCAGGAAACTCCGCCATTTGCTCAGTTGTTCTTCTATGATCCTGAATACGCGGCAGACTTACGACGAGAGCGGGATCCACAACTCGACTCAGCAATACTTCTGGATCTTCACTCGATGATGATGGACGTAAACCCGCTCATTCGGATCTACAGAACAGCACGCGAGTGCTTGCAGGCACAAGATGGGAACTTCCGGATGGTCATTCAAACCGGAGCAGATCGTCGCCGTGAAAACCTCCCGCTCACGGGTGAGGTTGTTGCTATTATTCCGGACGAATACGACAAAGCCAGTTGTCGTGACGTGATTCTTGCAGTTCGCGAACCAGGCCGGGACGGACGTCAGCTACATCGAGTCCCAGTAACGAATCCTGTATACATGCCGTTACATTATGTCCTTCTGTTTCCGTACGGGGAACCGGGATGGCATTTGAAACTCTCACTGATGAACGTACATCGCAACCGTCAGCAGTTACGACTTGGACAGCAGTCGTTCTACCGCTTCCGTCTCCACCAACGGGTTGGTGAGGTCTCTCCTTTTTCTGGCAGGTCGGCTCTTCCAGCAGTACATCGTCGACTGTTATGTCGCCTGTAAGACTACCCGGCTTGACTGGGTTCGGCAAAACCAGACGAGTATCCGTGCGGCAGTCTACAACGGTCTTTCGGACGCTTTGATCCGTGAAGATCAATCCGATGTGAATGGACGTGATGTTTGTCGACGTTGTGTTCTCACTTCTTCCTTTGTCGTCGGTGATCGGTTTATGCAGCAATTGTTCCAAGATTTTATGGCAATTGTGCGCTTTTTCGGACGGCCTACCCTCCTCATCACGTTTACGGCCAACCCCAATTGGTCGGAAATCAATTCAGAGTTGAAAGAGGGCAAACGATCCGCCGATAGTCCGGACATTATTGCACTTGTCTTTAACCTGAAAGTCAAGCTACTTTTGAAAGACGTTCGCAATGGCGTTTTTGGTGTGTATCAGGGCCATGTGTACACGATTGAATACCAAAAGCGCGGCTTGCCTCATCTGCATCTCTTGCTGTTTTTGAAGGATGCGAGGAGTTATCTCACCGCTGGAAAGGTCAACGAGATCGTTTGTGCCGAAGTTCCGGATGAAGCTATGGATCCATCGGGCAAGCTACGGGAGTTGGTACTAACTCACATTCTACATGGGCCCTGTGGGAATGAATTTCTTAACTGCCCGTGCATGACCCGGAAATCCCCAAGTAGCCCGATGGTGTGTCAAAAGCGCTTCCCAAAGGATTTCACACCAGATACTACCGTAACCGAAGATGGATACCCCATATACATGCGTCGGAACACAGGTACGTTGTTTTTTTTAAACGCATATTGAATTCAGGCTAATAACTCATCAAGGGACGTATACTGTGCAGAGGAATGGCCGGCCCGTGACCATTGACAACCGTTGGGTGGTGCCGTACAGTCCGTATTTGCTCAACAAGTATCAATCGCACATCAATGTCGAGGTATGCGGATCAGTCCACGCCATAAAGTACATCCACAAGTACGTTTACAAAGGCGCTGATCGCACAACCTTAGCAATTACAAATACGGATGACGAAGTTACGCGGTACCTCCAAGCCCGGTACGTGAGTCCTCCAGAGGCAATCTGGCGTCTTTTTGAGTTTACAACTCACCAAGAGTTCCCGCCCGCCCAGCATCTCCAGGTGCATCTTCAGGGGCAACAAACGGTCTACTTCCCCGCCAATCTAACCGCTGATCAACTGGCCGAAAAGATGGAATCCTCCCGCACCACGCTTATGGGATATTTTAAATTCGATATCGACCATCCAACAGTTGAAGACTGGCTCTATTCAGAGATGCCGGCACACTGTGTTTGGAACAAGAGTTTGAAAGAATGGACCTTCAGGAAGCGCGGGGATAACCGAATCAGACGAATGTATCATTGTAGTCCGGTTGCGGGCGAGAGGTTCTACCTTCGGCTTCTGCTCACGGTCGTACGAAAGGTCAAGTCCTTCGCGGAACTTTACGACTTCGAGGGTGTTACCTACGAGTCGTACCATGCGGCTTGCATTGCGCGTGGCTTGGCCCAGAACGACCAAGAATGGTTCGGGTGCTTCGACGAAGCTGTCGTATTCGCCACTGGCAATGGACTTCGGACGCTATTCTTGACTTGCCTCCGTCAACGGGAAATTGCGGATCCCTTGGCTATCTGGAATAGATATAAGCACCACCTCTGTGACGACCTCGCCCACAAGCTACGTGGAGTTTCAGGGTATCCGCTGGACTTGGTAGACCCTCATTACGATTACGGTCTTTTTCTGCTTGCGGCTGGGCTCGCGGATCAACAGCAGTCTCTTGCAGACCATGGTTTGCCGATGAACGTTTGGTATTGGAGCCGGAGTCATGTCGAGTGGTCTGCCACAGTGCAGAGGGAAGATTTGTGCGCTCGCGCGGAGGCTATGCGTGGTCAATTGAATGACGACCAGCTAGCTGCATTCCTGGAGATCACCACAGCGATCAATACGGAACCACAAACGGCACACTTCTACCTGCAAGGTCGGGGGGATCCGGGAAGACGTTTGTGTACCAAACCATTTGCTACCACTATCGTGGCCTTTGGAAGACGGTGCTCTATGTGGCGTCGACAGGAATTGCGGCCCAGCTCCTACCGGATGGGCGGACCTCTCACTCTCAGTTAAAGATACCGATTAAATTGAACGAGGGGTCTGTAAGCGGCATTGAGGAGCAGAGCATGCTGGCTGCGCAACTCCGAAAGGTTGATTTAATCATCTGGGATGAGGTGCCAATGCAGCACAAGTACTGCTTCGAGGTAGTACATCGTCTGTTGGTATATTTGCGGGGTTCTTAGGAAGATGTTTTGTTTGGGGGGGTCCCTGTCATTCTCGGTGGCGACTTTACACAGATACTTCCTGTGGTGACAGGTGGGGATAGCACTGCCATCATTTCGGCGTGTATCCAAAAGTCGTTTGTCTGGGAGCGGTTGAGAAGACTCAACCTTAGGGTCAATATGCGAGTCCGGGAGGGGGTTCATGGCGTGGAATTTGTGGATTGGGTTGGGAACATCCCCTACTCCGAATCTCAACGTTACGAAGTTGAGATTCCAAGGTGTGTTCATCAGCCAACTGATGTTGTCAACCTAATCGATCGTTTCTATCCGCAAGAGCTGATGATGCGAGCTGGGACGGATCCGACTGTGTTTTGTGGTCGATGTTTACTGTCGACTCTAAATACGACAGTAACGGAATTGAACGGGATGATTCTGGGACGACTACCAGGACAAATACGGATGTACCAGTCAACCGACACCCACGTCACGGACGCCGACGTCGCCGAAACGGGTCTCGACGAGTTTCCTGCGGAAGTTTTGCGGAATATCGACCTCCCTTCGCTACCGCCGTCTCAGTTGTCTCTAAAGATTGGCGCACCTATCATGGTCCTACGGAACCTTGCACTAGCTGAAGGGCTGTGTAATGGAACCCGCATGGTCGTGACCAATCTCAGGAGGCACTGTATCGAGGCACGAATTCTTGGTGGTGACAGGGACGGTCAAAAATGCGTTCTCCCACGTATCGAGTTAATTTCTGACGACCATAGCTTGGGAAAAAAGCTAAAGCGGAAGCAATTTCCGGTCAGGTTGTGCTTTGCGATGATCATCAACAAATCACAGGGTCAGTCGTTCCACACTGTAGGGCTGGATTTGCGGACGCCAGTTTTCACCCATGGTCAACTCTACGTTGGTGTTTCGCGAACTTCCCGCGTCGAAGGCCTGAGCGTTCTGTTACCTACCGAAAACAGAGGCCGTACCCAAAACGTCGTTTACGAGCAAGTCTTGACGGTTATCCGATAGTATAAGAGCCGTCAATTCCGTATCCAGTGAGTTAACCAACAATCAGCGCGTAACATTTTAAGATCTATTACTAACGTGATTTGTGAAGGCATCCCCGATCTGACTCGCCCACCGAACTCCTTCTCGAAGCTCCATGCCCAGTTTGATTTAGGTTGTCGTGATGAAATACAACCGACATCAGGCATGTCTGTAAATTATGCTCTGAGGATTCTATCTAACAAAAATAAGACGGAGGTCCATATCCACCACCCCGAAGAAAACCGCCCTAAAGATAATACTCTAAATGTATGATTCATATTTTCTCTTGACAAACATATAATCTGCATAAGGTACGTTGATAAATCTTGGACCGATAACCGATTCTAACGGGTTTTAGAGGCTATATCCCGGATCTGCAGCATAGCATTCACCCAGCAGTGCAGTTGGTAGTCCCGCCGCGACAGTGCGTAGTGTTTCGTAATCTTTCCGAATCCATGGCTTGTGTGGTTGAATTCCCGCAGAATTCAGAGATCGTAGGCCGCTTTTAAAGTTAGATCTATAATATATCAGATACGCTAACTACCTAATTCTCAAATGACAAACAATTTTCTTGCGTTGTTCATTGGATAGTACTCATGCTCACAATGATTAATTGCTAAACCTCTTCAGGTGTTTTAGCCCAACTTGAATTCCAAACGTGTGTCCCGTAGGAAACTAACACTTGTAAACCTATTCTTGCAACCTGAAATTATCTTTATACTCTAAATCCACAGCCTATATCCCATCTGAAATTTATTACCAGCCATAGTCCAAGTCCCACTTCCGAAGCAACGCGAGGAACCCTGCCCCGGAGCGAAGCGCAGGGCCAGGACCTAGTGTACATGTACAGTGTTTCGACCCTAAAGATTGTTACAGTAGAAGCCCTCTTAGCTAATAGTGGGTCCAAGTATAAATATTGAAATGATTCATTGTAACTTGGACTTTTATATTTGCCACACTTACCCTTACAGGTCATTTTGGGTGCAGGGGTAAGTATTGCAAAAATAAACGGTAAAATATCAATGAATCTCTTCAGTATTTATATCGGGACCCACTATCAGCTTTGAGAGGTTCTACTTTAGAAGTTTCTGGATTTGTTTGTAGTGGTGTTTATTCGTGCTACGTAAAGTCCAAGACTACTATAACAGTAGGGCTCCTCTCTGACCCAGGCCACACCTTTTACAGTGCTCCTATCCCCTTTTACCTCGAACCTAAGATCATTGATACATTGACCCATGACGGGTAGCCATTTAGCTCAGTAATTACCCGTAGAATTCAACCACCTTTTCTACGGAACCTTCTGTTCAAAAAAAAATTGAAAAAGAGCAGCCATGGAAACCGGTACGCGGGAAAAAGTCTCAAAAAACCTGCAACTCCAGCCAGGCGAGGCCTAGACACCAGAGCCACACGAGGTGCGTATCCCCATCTGTATCTCCCTAATATTCCATAGTCCAGATATCCTCCTTATACCGACACCACCAGCGCTCAGGTAGTGGTACTCTTTCCTCGGGAGACAGTATAATGCCAGAATATCTGTAAACAGTGAGAATTCATCTTGGTAAAAAGGGCCAACTTAGTCTGATCCATCACCACCATAACGGGAGCTGGGTACGCCCCGGAAACTCGTTTGAATGACTTTTCCTCCGTGACCAAGTAATGCGTGTTTCTGTTGGCTCTGAAAATAAACTCCAGGTTCGTAGGGGACACCACGTACAGGTAGAAACGCCGTCTTCGTCCCCCTAGAAGTTTCTCGAAAGCAGGTCTGACAATGGTTTAATGCCTCTTGGGGCTAGTCAATTTACCTAGATCGGCATGATTTTCCTACACGTAAATTTGTTTGGCAATGCTTCGGTTTCATCAATCTCATTGCCGGTTTATTTGTACAAGAGACGCCGTGGAAACTCATCATGGGTCATGTTGTAATTATGGTTAAGATTTGTAGAAGTTTTGCCGCTAATATTTACAGCACTTGCCCCTGTATGTAGAATGTCATTTAGGAATACTTATGGGAGATGTAACGGCTAACACTTCATGAAGTATTGATAAAAGCCAAACCGGGACTATATTCGAGTTTACGCAGTCAACTGGGCGTCGAAAATTTGTTATTATTACTGTGCGAGTGTTAAGGGATATCCAGCCGGCTGAGCACGAATATATATCCATGTAATATTTATACTTTGGCTAATAACAGAATGGTCTATGATCTACACATGAGGTTATTTATCGACATCGTCGCGTGTCTTTTGACGCTAGTGATTGTGTACATCACCACGTCATGACGCGTCTGACTAGGGAGTCAGATAAACTCCGGATCCTCACACTGGGCTAGAGGCTGTGACAACTGTTGAGGTGGATGTTGTTGTAAGATGACTTCAGATTTGGACTTCATAGATCTGCTTTACAGCATTTTGACGTACGAAATTATTGACTTGTACCAAGTACTCTTCCAACCCCTCAGCAGAGCCACAGATCCAACATACTAGAGCTTCTCCGTAAAGAGCATCTGTAGATCCAAGCCATTGACAAAATTAAGTAGCGTGTGAGTGCTCCTTCCGTCTAAATTACTAGCTCACACCTCGCCAGCATCGTAGTTGTGAGTCTGGCGGGATGTCATTTAATTAAAGAACCTGAAACTTCTCCTATTACCCGCTCTGGCGTCTATTGTGATAATTGTCGATCAAATTCATCCTCCGAGTATTATTTCTGGACGTAATTTTTAATCACTCATGTTTTCTACCGCATACTGTTACGGGATGAACCCGTAAGACTAATACTGACTGCGCCAGAACATCCAAAGCCGCTTATTTGCGAGGCTGAAGTATGGATACCCACGAGGCTGGGACCGCCAAGACTAATATCCCCGACGCTGAACATTTGGCATGGCGAGGTTACTCAACTATTTGTGAAGTTGGAACCATAGAAGTGATAGTTGGAAGCAGGCTGGGGAAAAGATTGTGAGATGTGTACATATATGTATATATGAGGCCATAGATACTCACGAAGTTCTTTCGGTCGATTAGAATAATTAATTGATTTTTACTTTTGGACTTGCTCTGGTGTTTGTCACCATGAATTGATCCCGCAACACATATAGCTCGTATCGGTTCCAAACCTGGAGAAGGCCAAATTCAGGATTTAATATTGTTTCCTGCAATACTTTCATGATAGGGTATTGTTCGTTGATCCGCTTCTTATAGGGTACAGGGGTTAAAGCGGGGATAAAGTGGAGATAAAGTGGTGATTTTCCAGGTTACCTCACGATAGATCCACAGTATCCCTGTTAGCTTCAAATTTTAAAATCTTATGGCCTAAGGCATAAGAGATATGCATCTGTATATGAAGTCCAACGCCCACCTTCATGCCTGCACCTTTCTTCACTCGCGCACACCTGAGGTCGTTTCGTTTAAATCATTGTCAGCTATTTACTATTATTTTGCTCAACGGCATACTTTTATTTCATTCATCTATCTAATTTTTACTTCATGTGAGTGCATCTGAACCTTAAGTCAACTACTTTAGAAGATTTTAATTTACTGTACTAGATTGCCGCAAAGATGGATTCACCTCAACAACCTTCTCCATCATCAGCATCTCCTACTTATGCAAAACGCCTAACACAAACTCAACGTATTCAAGTAAGTCTGAAATCTACAAATTGATAAGGTTAAGAGAGTAACATGTGCAGGTTAGAACCTTGGCCAGTGAGGGACACAGTTACGTCAAAATCTCTCAACGCCTTGGGATTAGATGGCGACAGGTACAATACACCATGAGCGTTGAAAATACCGAGCCTCAGTACTCCAGTGGTAGGCCACCTATTCTAAGTAGTTCCCAGGTCGATGAAATAGAATTTTTCGTCTGTTTATCATCGGAAAATCGTCGGATGTCATTTTTCCAACTTGCACATTTTATATTTCGGCACTTTGGTGTGAGCGAGAATGTGATCCGACGTGAACTGGCAAAGAGGGGATATGCACGCAGGATTGCACGATTAAAACCTCCTATCTCTTCAGTCAACAAACTGAAGAGATATGAGTTTGCCAGAATACATCTCCACTGGCGGAAGGAACATTGGATGAGAGTCCTCTGGTCCGACGAGACTTGGGCTATGAATGGTCGGCAAAGTGATCGTTGGGTCACAAGAAAGGTCAGTAGTCCCTTAAAGGCTCCTAAGATTTAGAGTTCCCTTGAGCTAAGTTTAAGTCAAAGATTGGGGAAGAGTACGAAGATACCTGTGTCCTAGCCAAGACGCGGAGGAGAGTTGGGTGGATGTTCTGGGGATCTTTCTTTGGACGACAGAAGGGGCCTTGCCTGATTTGGGAGAAGGAGTGGGGCCATATCACTGCGGCCAGTTACTGCGAGAGGATAGTGCCTCTCATAGAGAGTGCGGTCTTTCGGGAACCAGGACTAGATGTGATGCAGGACAACGCCCCTCCTCACAAGTCGAGGCAAACTATGCGTGAGTTTGAAAGGAGGAATATTTCTCTAATGGAGTGGCCGCCATATTCTCCTGATTTAAATCCGATAGAAACTTTGTGGAGTTATATGAAAGCGTACATGGAGCGTCTTTATCCAGCGTTGGATCAAGGGGGCAGCGGAGTCAAGGGCATCTTCGTCAAATAGTGAACGAGGCGTGGGATCTGGGGTTTAATGGGGATGACTTGGAGAAACTGATAGATTCGATGCCCCGAAGAATCAGAGCCGTTTACGAAGCTGAAGGCGGATATGTAAATTATTAGCTAGATAGAAGTATAATTTATTTATGAAATGTATTAATGAATTAAAAAGTGAATAGAGGGCTATAATGGACCAAAAAAGCAAAACCAACGAATATTTCGTTGTGAAATTTTTGCCATACAAATTTAAAGTTTAGGTGGGGAGATCTACTTATCGTCATGCTAATTCAAGTTAGTAAAAGCCTATATACCCTGTAAAAGTCGAATTTTAGCGCCTATACACGATTAATACCGTAGTATCAGAGTACATCTTTCCCTTGTATATTTCGGATATTAGTGTTTAGAGGGTCGGATGGTGCAGTGGTACACCGTCCAGGCCGTTCTCCCAAGTAGAGTCTGGGTAGCTTGGACACATGCCCCACTTGAGACAGGAGAAAGCTGGTTCGAATCCAGCAAGACCCTCACACCACTTCTCTCGCGATGATACTGTATTCGTAGAATGACGAAAGCATGCTCAGATAGCCACAGGTTTTTCTCGCTTTTCCCTGTGGTGGGTATTCACGGAAGAGGTTACATGTCGTAAGGCGTTATTCTCGTAGTGGTATCTGCAAATGAAATCTGAGTATGAGTGTTCCAAACGTCAAAATGAGTCGTTCTATAACAAAGAATACGTATCTTCCGAAAAATACCTACGTGGGCCTTCAGGCGCCGAAATAGGATAATAGAAAAATTTAATTTTTAATTTTAGTGTTTAGAATTAGCTTATGCGATATCCACATTCCCTATTGGCCAGCACTCTCCAGAGAAGTCGCCCACTGGAATTCACATGTGGGGGAAGATGGAGAAAGGGGAAGAAACGTTCTTCGCTGAGTTAACGACATATTTCACGTGCTGATCAAGATGATCTTCACTTCATTTTGAATGACAAGCTGACCGATCTAGGTTCTCTTACTCTCCATGTTCAACGGCTTACTGGATTTATCATTAATATGTTTGGGCAGTATCTTTTTGAATGATGTTTTTTAGTGGGTCTGCATGATAAATCGATCATCGTATAATAGTTGATAGCGATGAGCTCTGGTAAGAGCTTCTTTCATTTAAGGTTTGTAGTAGACAATCCTTGGAGGTTGCCACCAGTTAACCTCGGCGTCGTGGTGCATGTCACAGTGATGATGAGCAATGTTTGTAAATACAGTATAGTAAAGTAAGGGGCGAGATCGAAGTCGTGGGGATGGTATTGGGAAAGACTTACTGTCTGAAGATTAGATTCCTTTGACCTATGGGCAAACAGGACCAAGATCTCTGTTATTCCTATAGGTCCTGGAGAGTAGTTCGGATAGTGTAATGGTCTGATGACTGTGCAGTTCATCGGGAAACACACTAGTAGACCGCGTCAAATGACCCGCTCGCGACAGGAGAAATCCGGTTCGGAACTGTTAGAACTACAGTCGTCCCTCTCTAACTCAATAGTGGGTCCCGGTATAAGTGTTGAAAATATTCATTGAAATTCAACCATTTACATTTGCAATACTTACCCCTGCACGCAAAATGACCTGTAAGGGTAAGTGTGGCAAATGTAAAAGTCCATGTAACAATGAATATTTTCAACACTTATACCGGGACCCATTATCGAGTGAGAGAGGGACGACTGTATTGGTCTTTGTGCGTAGTGACATGGAATCTACTTGGTTCTTGTGATTGTATGTACAGGCTCCGGCCAATAATATATGATCACAGGTTCGAATTACAATATCAGGCCTTGGTTGATTGGTAACTATTACTGTTTGACAGTGGCGAAACCAGGATTCGGATGTCGTTCTCGACTTCTGCGATAAGTTAGAGCCATTACAGCTGCTCATGTATTGGGAGTGGGAGAATATTTCAAGTCGTATTGTGTTGATACACTAGTACAATTACGTCGTATGCTAATTAAACAAACTTATTTAGACCTTTTACAATTGACTGTTCCCAGTCATGAATCGTGTAGCATTGTGCTTACTGAGAGCAGCTGTTGATCTATTGCTTTTGGTCAAATATTGTATTTTTTACGAACGACATGGACTCATGTCTGTATTGTTAGTTGTAAAGGTAATGGCTGAGTGTCGACTACAGAAGTGGATTTTTCTATGAAAACGTTACCGGTAATTGAAATCAGGAAGGATTACTAAAATTTGAGACCAATTATACATCTCGAAACTTGAGGAAGGCCTTTATTTACAATATGTTTCATAAATTTCGCTCTGCACAGATTTGTGCGCAACTTCAAAACTGAAACTCAAATTCGAAATAAACGAAAGCCAAGATGACCTCAATAATTTAATTTATATGGAGCCATCACGTTATTAAACAGTCTTATCACTTTCATAACCAAAACTTTTCCATCCGCGTACTAATTTATCAGAGGTTGTTATCTGTTTCGCTAATGTTTCTTGTGGGCCGCTCATGACATCATTGAAACAAGGCTGAATTGTACCAGACCTAAAAATTCGGCTGTTTTTTGTTATCTATGTAATTTCGCGTGTAATCTCCGATGTAAAGGGTGAGTTTGGTACAATTGATGAGGTTGCGTGTGTAATCTCCGATTAAAAGAGTATGTGTTGGTAGAGTAGAGATGATATTCATGAGACGTATTTTGCCGCACAGACTTCTGAGATTCGGCTTTTGAATAGTCTTCTTTCAGGCTTAAAATATGCCAAAATTTGGCTGAAGTTGTGGATGCAATCAGGAAATAGTAGTGTGTTTTCTCTCCTTGTATAACTTTAAAGAGCTGCCTTTGCGGCATTATTCATGGACCATCGTAGACAGATCATATAGTGGCATACAGCGGGTAATACTGTTAAGTAACTTTGATAGATAGATTCCATAATGCTTAAGCGGAGAGAACTCAAGCTGAGTGTTTGAAAGTATGGCGCATTACTAGGCGTGTGGTTGTTTTTGTTTGTTACAACCAATTTAAGTTTTGTGAAGCAGCCCAGGGGTGTCTCTGTAAAGCCAGAGATAGAAGCGAATTTTCAACTTGGAGGTCTAAGCTCGGAACTGCCGGGTCCCTGAGCTGCAGAGCGTCAAGCTGAACCATCGTGCAAAAAATGGCTTTCGAGGAGCGTCAAGTGTATGCTTATGCATATGGGTCAGGCATTTCTTTTGTAGCATAGCCAACTCCAGCGTAATTGAGTAAAAGAAATTTGTTCCGGATAGGCGGACTCTTTCTCCAGTCCACAGCTTCAACCACCCGGTAAACCCACACAGCATCAATGGCCCAGTTGGAGAAAAAGCCCAAATCTTCACTGTAGACGCGGTGGTACGTCTGAATCTGCCAGCCTTGCCCGGGATCGGTCGAAAAACACCTCTTCATGGCATCATAGAGATCTAAGCCCATTTTCTTGGAGAAGGGGCGTGGAATATTTTTTACGGTTAGACCGCGAGTTAAAATGTGGCCATGAATTATTTGCGGAGAGGTGATTGAACAGCTGATGAATTCGGTAAAAGAGAATGGTTTCGAGGGTTTAGATAGACGCCTCGGTTCAGGAATACTACTAAATGGATATGAAAAAGTCACCAAGAAATAATCTTGGGTTAGGAGACTTAATCCATTCGTAAGATGATCAATGTCATGATTTGGATCGCCTGTATACTGTTCGATTTTTTCGTCAGTGATACTGGAGCTCAGAGGTTGAAGATACTTATGCTTACCTCGATTGGGTACTTTAGATGCGAATTCAGGGACTCTATCAGGACGAGTAAAAAGTCAGGGTTGCATAGCGAATTGTGTGAAGGGGGATTGACATTATTGAGAATCAGTTTAATAGTTATTTCCTGACTTCCCATTGTGAATAATGATAACGTATGCACGAGATTTGATCTGTCTTTCGAGCTCAATGAAAGAAATTAGTAACCTCAGATATTTGAACAGTGGTGTTGTTCCTGAAATTTTGATCACTTGACAATAATCGGATGTAGGCAAGCAAGTTTGCGGCCCTGAGTTGTCCACGAGGTTTGTATGCCTGTACATGGCGTTCATCAGTGCAGAATAACGAGAACACCTGTTGTCTGAATATAATTACATGGGTTAAGATTTATAAAGATACACCACCCATGATCAATTAACTTGTATTTGGACATTCAGGTTAAATGATCGACATCCTTGATCAAAGATAAGCTATCCATGGAGGATGGTTAATTCGGCATCCCAGTCAACCTTCTCATCGATTTTATTCGTTGATCGATTGCTAAGCGAGGTTTTGAGTAATCAGATCAGATCTGACAACGATTCAAAATCCGAATTGAAGTTATGTTAGGATACTGAATTAATGAACTTCCTGTCCGTGGGATGTTTTCTGCACACCATAGCCTCTCATTGTGACGATGTGGGGCAAGACTGAAATAAGGCACCTCATTGGAGGATTTAATTGGATTGGCCAATGAAAACCCTTGTTAAAGTCTTACCCCATATCGTCACAACGAGAGGCGACTGTGTTAGTACAGTATTCGACATGTCTCAGAGGTAATTATTTAGACATGTTGGAATAAAATTTGAAGTCTACTGGATGAAATTTTAATTTGTTTCGTAACAAAACTTGTACAGTTTGTATCAAAAATTATGTCTCCGCCATACTGTGGACTGTACTGATACCGATAGATTTATGAAGGAAAATTTACATATACAGTCATCCCTCGCTAACTCAATAGTGGCTCCTGGTATAAGTGTTGAAAATATTCATTGTAACACGGACTTTAATATTTGCCACACTTACCATTACAGGTCATTTTGCGTGCAGGGGTAAGTATTGCAGATGTAAATGGTTGAATTTCAATGAATATTTTCAACACTTATACCGGGACCCACTATTGAGTTAGCGAGGGACGACTGAACAGTACAATCTTGCTACAGTAAAACTTCTCTAACCCGATAGTGGGTCCCGGCATAAGTGTTGAAAATATTCATTGTAACTTGCACTTTTATATTTGCAACACTTACCCTTACAGGTCATTTTGCGTGCAGGGGCAAGTATTGCAAATATAAAAGTGCAAGTTACAATGAATATTTTCAACACTTATGCCGGGACCCACTATCGTGTTAGAGAAGTTTTACTGTATGTCACTCTCGGCTAAATATTATATGGTGTCTTGAGAAATCCACATTAAGGATAATATCAAGGATTTCGATAGACCTATCTCAAGATTCTAATATACAAAGTGTTCCTGATATGAGGTTGGACCCCCTTGAACTCCAACTGCCTCTTCACATCACTTTGACATGCTTAGAATGGGTGATCGAAGCTTATCCTCTGTTGTACACTTGTACCAGGCCTCTAGTATAATTCGGCGATTCTCTGCTTTACTCCGCTGCCTCCCCCGCTCAAACTCTGGATATACGTTTTGAATGTGTAGTTTCATCATACCCTACACATTCTCAATTAGATTTAGATCTGGGGAGTATACTGGCCATGAAATAGGTTGAATTCCATGTGCCAAGAGATAATCTCTTGCGGGAGGTGCTTTGTGTACTGGCGCATTGTCGTGCATAAATAAATGTGCACGACCTGTCTCTTGCCGTCTGTTTCTGTGCCAATTCACAACAAGGGGAAGGATGTGTTGGCGGTAGCCTTCTGAGGTCATCTTGCCCCAGTCGGCTTCCCAGCAAAAACAAGGGCCTCTGTCGATTCCGGCGAAACTGCCCCAAAACATCCAAGAATTATTCTTACGGTATCGATCAACGACACACGTATTGTCATAAGCCTCTCCTTTCTTCTTAGACTGTGAGTAATCAAAAAACTTTTGGATTTATATAGGAATTGCTTACTTTTCTAGTCATATAGCTCGGCATAATAGGTCCGTCATTAATCCAAGTTTCGTTGCTCCAAAGTACTTGCGATCACTCTTGTTCTTGCCATTGAACGCGTTGTTCTGCCCATACTTTCCGTGCCATCATGTGATTCTCTGATAACGGCGGAGACCTTGTTGGAAGGCATCGAGAGTACCCTCTTCCTCTGAGTGCACTACGGATTGCACTTTGTCCGGCAGCCCATGAGGAGAAATGAGCCGACAGTTCTAGATAAGAACATTGTCGTGCCTCGCGAGAACTGCAGATGAATTCTTCCAACTGATCGATTTGGTTAAGAGAAAGTTGAGGAGGGCGTCCAGTCCTTAATTTAGGAGATGCACGACCAAATTGAACAGTGTTCTTGACTTGTGAATATGTTACTCTTAACTGAGTCGCAATTTGTTTGTACATGAATCCCGTCCGATACCGTGCAAGTATCTGGGGGAAATCAGTTCGTATAAGTGCCTAGTTCAGCACCAGAATTCTACACATGCCTCAAGTCTTTGATCTCGACTGAGATATGAAGCACGAGTTTGACCTTGTAAAGTGGCTTGAGTGTTCATGATTAGAGGATAGTAATTCTAATAAAGTAGATTCTCGGGAGGCTTGTGCTAAATTGCGAATGGCGTTCGATAACTTTATCTTTTTCTAATACCTGTAAGATGGTTTAATTAACAATGATGCAGCCGTAGATTATACGAACAAATACCAAAAGTGGCTCTTCCGATGAATTGAAGTCGGTGTGAAAGTTTAGATCATTTTATCTCGTCTAACCTAGAAAATTGTACAGCATGGCTAGCATATATCCATATTATAGCCCCTGTATATAAAATTCCCATCTGCCTTCACTTAACCCTGAGCCCCTGTAATAGTAGGTCTCTGCTTAATTATGGAAAAGTTTCATCGTTATTTTACCATTCATATTTGCAGTACTTATCCTTGCACACGATAGGGCTTGTAAGGATAAGTCTTGCAAATTTAGTAAAAATAATGAAATGAATTTTAACAATAATTAAACCAATACCCAACATCGGCTTGTATAGGTTCTGCTGTACAACCGTGAGTGTCCTCATTCCCACTAACAGATATGACACCTGATCCAAGTTCGGTTAATTCTGCATCCCAGTCAGTATTCTAATTGATTTAGTTCTTTGATATACCGCGGATAAGCGAGCACTTGCGTGATCAAATATGATCTGACAACGAATCAAAATCAAAGTAGAATACTGAGTGGGTATAGGAGGTCAAAGTTAAGTGAAGTCGCCTGTCATTTACAAGGGTTTTTTTGCCGATATTTATCCAAACATAGTAATTTATCGTGATGATTACGTTTAAGCGAGGCTGAATATGGTAAAGCTTCAAACTCCGTTCAAAAATTAAGTGAGAGAAATTGAGTTCGACAAAAGTGAAGTCGCCTGTCTCTCTCCACTTTGTTTCGCACTAAGCCTAAAAAATCGAACTCATACGTCATATTAAAACTTGCAATTCAGATTTGCTGCTGATACAGATTTTTAAGCCTAATGTGAAATAGGACCCCTGTTTGCATTCAATACTTCCTCGCATCTTCTGGCCATACTCCCAATCAGTTGTGTGAGCTTTTCCTCTGTTGTACTATGATGTCATGCCTCTAGCACAATGGGTCGAATCTCCGCCCTGTTCCGCTGTCTCGTCCGCTCAAACTCCGGGTATCGTTTTTGTATGTAGTATTTCATCATACTCTATACAGCCTCGATCGGATTTAATTCAGGAGAGTTAGCAGGCCAGGGCATACATTCAACTCCATTGGCATCGAGAAACTCCCTAGCCGGATGTCCCTTATGAATAGAGGCGTTGTCGTGCATAAAGATGTAATCATGGCCCGTCTCTCCTCTCTCTTCTCTCATACAATTACCTATCCTTGGGAGGATATCCTTAAAAGGTCATACTTCCCCACTCCCGCTCCCAAAAGACAAAAGGACCTCGTTTTGTTCCCGCGAAGCTTCCCCAGAACATCCAAGGGTTGTTCTTGTAACGATCGATAACACAAGTGTCATCAAAGTCTTGGCCCATCTTTTGTCAATATTAGATTCCGAGATATTTTTGAAAATGAATAAGATTAGACTAACCTTTCTGGTAAAGTATCCAGACATTGTTCGGCTATCGTTTATCCATGTCTCGTCACTCCAAAGAACTCGTGACCACTCTTGACGCTAATTCAGATGCTGTTCGCTTCACCGTATTTGGACCGCACGATGATTCTCAGAAAGCGGGGGAGAGTTACGTGGAATTCGCCGCTTGTAACCTCGTTTTCTGAGCGCATTCTGAATTGCGTATTCTCCGGCACTCCAACGACGAATGTGGAGAGCCAGTTCAAGAAACGACATTTGCCTAGTTTTCCGCGAAGAAAAATTAAATGCTTCCAGCTCATCAACCTGGGCTGAGCATAAGTGCTGTGTAAGTCCTTTCCGAGGTTGGGGAGAGGCACGACCAGATCTGACTGTATTCCGAGCTTGAAGGATGGTGACTTCAAGTTTATCTGCTATTCCTCAATTAGAGAGTCTGGCTCTGTGGAGTGTGAGTATCTAAATGTTGTTATTTTACCAGGAAAGTTTTCTTGTAACTGAATTTCTGTTATCACCTGCAATCTTTGATCTCAGGTAAGATAGGGCGCGCGTCTGGTGATAGGTGGAGTAATTTGAGTATTCATTCTGCTAAGGTTTTTGTTAGCAATGAGGTACATTTATCTGTTAATTAGAAATTACATATTTGTATTGATCGTATGAAGCTTATTGTATTTTCCATCGCGCTAAAGATTTGGTAAAGTTTGAGAACTGAAAGAAAAATGTTGTTCCAAATGTTAAGTGAAAGTTGAGGTCAGTAGATATGAACAGATCCGAATTTGGAAGAAAGGACAAAAAAGGAAACTTTGGATGAAATGAAACTTGGCACAGAAAATTATGTAATAGTACTGGGATGCCCTGTTTTAAAGACTACACCGTGCCTTCACCGCCTGCTGTTTAAGGCTTACAACAGCCCTGCACGCCAATCCATGTCAATTAAGCGAAGACTTCACTTACCATTGACCCCTTGTACAAAGTTGACATAAGTTCGCCGGATATGTAGAGTATAACTTCACATAGCTAATAGTGGGTCCCAGTATAAGTGTGAAAAGATTAATTGTAACTTGAACGTCAATATTTGCAACACTTACCCTTACAGGTCATTTTGCGTGCAGAGGTAAGTATTGCAAATATTGAACTTCAAGTTACAATTAATCTTTTCAACATTTATACTGGGACCCACTATTAGCAATGAGAGGTTCTACTGTATCCTGATAATGCAAATGTTCGTCATTCTTCTTTTCCCGTGGATCGCACCGCCCCGTTTAAATGTTATTGTAGGTCGGCCCCACTAAGACGTCATACATGTACCGGCACTTTAATTTTTTAAATCATTCTAATGTATACAGACTTTAGGCTTCGACACGAATGACACTGATACGGTCCGTTCATCGTTGAGAATGCATAATCTTTGTTCTAGCAATTGTGGATAGCGTACGCCTTTTGAAGCATTCCGCTCTAACAGGGAATTTTAGGGTGCGTTGCTGCATGTTATCCGTAGACCTAGTAAACGTTATAACGACTGGTACGGTGCATGGTGCAATCACCAAACTTGACTTGAGGGGCACTCACACCCGAACATTATTTGAAGGCATAGCTCGACGTCAAGCGCCTTGCAGCCTCTTCAACCCTCAAGCATTTACGTCTGCCACAGGAACGCATTTCAGTCACCGACGGCAATCCAGTATGTCTCAGCTATCCCGACTATCCTTGGGTGAACGGCCCAAACGGTGCATCACACGACAATCCAACCATTAACGTCGCGTGTGCAACTGGAACTGCATTGACGAAAGATCAACTAACCACCACGCATGTCATGAAATCCAACACTGCGATTTCTTCATAATCTGATAATACCACATGAGCTGCCACACGTTAATTGGATCATTTCACAAAATTATCATCTATTCGGCTGATAAATTCGAACTCTTAATCTTCAAATGGTGCCAGCTGTAAACGCCCAGTGTTCGCAAATCTGGGAAAGCCAAGAAGATTCACATTCTGATCGCACTAGTATATATGCCTCACATTCCTCAGTCAATCCTACCCGAAGTGACCCCTTTTCAAATCCGCCGCCTTCCACCTCCCGAAGTATCGAACGACAAACTCTACAGTTAACTTCGTCGACCGGACGATCACGTTCTTCTGCGTTGCTTCGGCGTCCCTCTGTCTGCAGACCCACCATGCTATGAATACCCGACGGAGGAAAAAGTCGAAGGGTACAAAGATGGAGAGGTTTTCATGGCTTTGGAAGGCCAGGTTATGGGGGTGGATTTACGAGAAATAGAGGAATAAAAAGAGTTTGGCATGGTAAAGACGAGACGGTTTTCTGTGGGAAGGTTTCAGATCGTGTGTCGAAATTTTTGACGTGAGAATGTCAAGAATGCTGAGTCATATAGCGAATCTTGGCACGAACCAACATATTTAATCACTGTACTATTACCTTAAACCATCACCATGTTGGAAAATAATCTGTGATATCCTACACACTGCTACTTAACTCTAATTTAGTATTCTGCTATTGTGATATTCAGTCTTAATCATCACTTGCTGTCTTGACAGGGGAGTTTTGTGGGTGCCAAGGTTTTACAAATCGGTCAAGGTCTGCCACTACTTTGTAAACTGGTTGCGATTCCTTATTGGGAGCGAGATATGTGGCCTCGGTCGTGACGACGATACTCGGCGTAAGTCGACATACTTTGGGGAAATCTCTTTGCTATGTGGATGTTCGCAGCGATGAGGAAGGGACGTAGCGGGGCGTCGAACCATTGTCACTTGAATGTCCTATTTGGTTTTTTTATTTTTCCTGTTAATAAGCAACTACTGGCAGAGAAAAACTCTGAGGAATTACTGTTTCACGGGGGGTAGGTTAAGGTATAGGAGTAATGGATTAGGACTGGATAATGTTAGAGGAGTCAGTGGGGTTTGAGTCTCAGATGTTCAGAGAAGTTCTATGTGTTTGGGAAAACGTCAGTTACGGTCGGGTTTAGTCGGAGGATTTACGGCATTTGAAGGGGAAGACGGCTTGTCAAGATAGGAGAGAGAGATGGCGACTAATGCTGTCTTAGACGTTGATGTAAGAGGTGTTGATTTCTTTAGGTAGGGGAGAAACTTGTTCATGTCATCTTAGACTTTGGAGATTGCACTGTTAAGCCCAGATGCGAGTAGAGGGTAAGTTTTCCGCTTGCACTAAAACCTCGCTTTTGAATATTATCCCCACTAGTCTTATATAATCCCTGCTAGTCTTCACACCAAAAAAAATTGAAATTGTTGGCCTGAGTGATCAGGCTTTTTACTGGACTGCTGCTTTGATCTTTTTCTCCCCCTCCCTCACGTATGCACTCCAATATACATCGTTGCTGTTCCTGTCTACAGAATCATCATCATTTTCATCTAAGAGATTCAATAAATCGTTACTCTTAACATTTAGCATATCTCATAGGCCAACTATTCTTTTAAAGATGAGCCAGGTTCAACCAGCAGCTCACACAAACAACGCCAAACGATTAAACAGAGATCAGCGTCTCCAGGTAATCCCAATTTTCATGGTAAACAAATATCTGAGGTAACTCATCTAGATCAAAACTCCCCATGATTCGGGAATGAATCAGACAAATATTGCAAGACAACTCGGCATATCTTGAAATCAGGTCAGACACACCCTTTGTACTCCGTACATTGAACCCAAGAAAGCTGCAGGCCAGCCCCCAGCACTGTCTTCTTCTGACGTTGTCCGGATTGAGGCTTTCATAACATCATCCTCTGAAGGTCGTCGAATGTCATGGTTTGACCTTGCCCATGGCCCCTTTCTGGATTTTGGAGTGAGTGAAAGGGTTATTCAAAACGAGCTAAAAAAAGGGGTTCCAGACGTCATCCAGCGCTGAAAAAGTCTCCCCTTTCTGAAGAGGTTAGAAGGAAGCGTCGGATGTGGGCCGAAGCCCACAAGGACTGGACTGTTGAAGATTGGATGGCGATTCTTTGGACTGATGAGACCTGGGCCACAGACGGCCAACATAAGAGAAAATGGGTAACGCGAAAGGTTGGTACCTTTGTACCTCAACTAACAAAAAATACCGATCTAACTCTCAGTTCAAGATAGGTGAAGAAGTCAACGCCACCTGCGTAATGGAAAAGGTGAGAAAGAGTCTTGGCTGGATGTTTTGGGGAAGTTTCGAAGGGATAGAGGAAGGTTCTTCCCTTTTCTGGGAGAAGGAATAGGGGTCTATTACCTCAGAATCATACTCTCAGAGAATTGTACCGCTGATTGATGGAATAGTGAGCATGAGACCATGGGTTTCTGTGATGCAGGACAATGCTCCTTCACACAGCGCAGCGGGAACAATCGAAGAGTTCCGGGAGAGGTTCATTACTCCGATCAACTGGCCTCCGTATTCTCCCGACCTGAATCCAAACGAGCACGTATGGGATAGTATGAAAGATTACATACAGTACCATTACCCGAGATTGGAAAGGGGAAGGAAGCGATCCTACGATGAACTTCGAGGAATAGTGTAAGAAGCATGGAATGACGCGACTAAGCCGGATAAGCTTGAGAAGCTTATCAGAAGCATGCCAACGAGATGTGAGGCAGTCATACTTGCTCAAGGCGGGCCTGTATAATATTAAATCTGCTATGTAAAGTAAATCTGCATGTACATGTTTATCTGAAATCGATTAAATTCAAAAAATGTTATCAAATCGAGTTCAGCTTGTGAACTAGTGCCAGTGGTGAATACCCCTGTCGGGCAAAAACACCATACAAATAATCCCTGTCAGAATGTTTGAAAACCTTATCTCAGAAAAGATGCTACCTAACTAGGCTTAAAGGATCCGATTTCGCCCCACCAATTGGATCCACTGGTGAAAACTTAACCTGGGGATAGAGTACAGTTGTCCCTCTCTAACTCGATAGTGGGTCCCGGTATAAGTGTTGAAAATATTCATTGAAATTCATCCATTTACATTTGCAATACTTATCCCTGCACCCAAAATGATCTGTAAGGATAAGTGTTGCAAATTTAAAAGTCCAAGTTACAATGAACATTTTCAACAATTATTCCGGGACCCACTATTGAGTTAGAGAGGGATGACTGTAATAATCGTTTTCGATTTACTTATTTATAATTTATTGCGGAGAGAATTTCTTTTTTTGCGACAATCCTGATTGGTCGTAACGGGGTAGGAGGACATCATTTCAGCTGACCACCCAAATCGGCAGAATACGGACAGAAATAGAATGCTCTGATTGGTTGGTGTGATAGAATAGTAGTACATGCGGATGACAAAGACCCATCAGACTAAATGTGGAAACAATGTGAAAATACTATCACGCTGATTGGGCGATGGATGCACGCCTGCGTCATGTCGCCATATTATTCCAATAGACAATTTATGGAGACGGCTGAAAAGAATAAGGCTCTCTGATTGGCCGTGGAGAACCTAAGACGTTTGGACTAGATGTAGATACGATATAAGTCGCGATCACGATGATTTGCTAACGCCAGCGGGGTTGTGACTGCAGGGTATAATAAAAGTGCTCGAAATCCCACCTGAGCTCCATGGTCTCTGTCAACCGTAATTCGACTACACCACAAATACATTACTCTAAGCATAAGATTAGACCGTTATCTCAAAAATTATTACCCACATCAGGTACGTCTGTATATTTGTTTATTGCGTAAACAGAACTGCTCCGTTGTGTGTCAAGGAGAGAACCCAGGCGTCCCCACTCTCAAAGGATGCTCTTTCCGACGATTCTTGCCTCAAAAGTAAGACTCAGGTTGTCGTGACAAAACACATCTTAGAAATCAGGTAAGTCTAGAAATTACGTTTTAATACCTGTTACTGACATGTTTCAAGTAGTTACACCAGATGGATTCTCTAGAATCACAATGCTCCTCCAGAAAGAAGAAGCAACATCTCACAGAATTTTCTATAAATCGAAACAGGCTTTATTATAAAGCATGTAATCGGTATCAGATATGTCGATAAATCGTGGTTTGAGATCTGTTACTGACGTGTATACCGGAGAAGAAACAGGCCTTGCACCGGACAATGGGGGAAAATAACGATCAAGCACCTTGGCAGACGCGCAATAGCGCAGTTGCTGGGCTTACGGATGATGCACCACCTGCCAGCCGTATTTGGCGAACAAGAACTCAAATGCAAGCTGCCCGGGCTGCAGCCGCTAATCCGCCTCCCAATATCGGTCCTTATCTACCATCAATTATAAACGTACCTCTCGCACCATTAAATTTGTCCCATTCACACACTCCACCTCCTTCTCCATCACCGGATCTAGCAATCCCTAAACCAGCGGTTTAAGTTCTGGCCGCTTTCAGGTGCGTCTTTCGAGCTGCGGATTCTCACGATTTTGGTCAGATGAAAATCGTGTGCCCTCACTGCCAAGCTCTCCATTTTGACGGTGAAAACATAGCAGGCGAGGAGTTTATGCTTTGTTGCAAGAAAAGGGATGTATTCCTGCTGCTTCTACAGCGTCTGCCACAGATTTTGTTAGAGCTTTTCACCGACTGGATTCAACTTGCGGCCAGCTTTCGTAAGAAGATCCGCAGATACAAATCTGCTTTAGCTTTTGGGTCTACGAACACCGTAAAAGATGATCGAGTGGACTTGCGGCTGTTGCTTACCAACGTCCTCGACGTCAAGTCATTTTCGGAATTCTCCGACTTCGTAGGTGTCACCTACGAGCCGTACGATGCGGCATGCATTGTACGCAGCCTGGCCTAGGATGACCAAGAGTAGGACAAGTGTTTTGACGCTAGCAGGTCTGCAACCGCACACAGTATAAATATTTCTCATCTTCCTATAACCTCTTCATCTCTAGCTCAAACTTCACACAAACACATTTTATTCCAAACGTTGTCACCGTAGAATGATTATCCAAGAACAGGTACGTCTGTATATCATGAGTAAAATGTTTCACCAAAATGTTTTTTGGCAGTACACCACATACATTATATTAAATGAACCTGTTTCGACCTCCTTAATTCGACAGAATTTTGTCGTGAAGAATAAATATGACGCCGGTCACGTGTATGTGCCACAAGTCATTATCTATTATCGACATGTAAAGAAAAGAATTTCGAAACTTACACACGATTCAACTATGCTGCAAAGTAATATTGCTCTAGAAGAAAGAATTATTTCGTCGTCACAAAAATTATAAACATTGACAAGTACTTTCGCACATAACATGAGAATTATCGTTCACGCTATTGGAATTAACACTTGACGTACAGACTATGAGAGAAATAATCGGACGCATATCGAATCACACATGGGAAGTAACAACTCTTTCGAAATTATAACCATATCTTCACGGTTATCTTCAAAAAGAAACATCCTTCAACAATGAATATCTATCAATTGTGTATCAAGGTCTGGCACCATCGTTTCACAGAAGAAGACTTTGTCACTTCATCACTAATAGATGAAGATAACGCACAAGCTCAAAGGTTCCTTACATAATTGTTATTCCCACGGTCTATCCTCGAATCACCTCACGTTATTGGATATCAAGACTTGAGTGCGTGATTCCCGCACTACGGCCGCAGGCTAAGTGCCCGATCTATAATCGGTCCTCTTCAATCACCTATACAATCGAAGATCTTCCAAGTTCTAGTACTCCACTCTGACATTACTCAATCCCAGAGATTACCTCTTGATTTCATCTTCCTTCGACAGAAACTACATGTCTACATTTGACTTTACAAAAGTCGGACACTACCTTGACCTCTCACCTATTTAACTTAGACTGGGAATGAACTGACGACCATCCTCTAAACATCTTACAACACGCATTGAAGTCACGCCCTTCACTTGATACTTAAGTTAAGGAATTAAACTAACCCTTCCCCTATTTACATGTCACTCGGATGGATCCCAAACATTCATCTATGCCGAAACTGATCTTGAAAATTAAACCTACTGATACCAAAGTTTGACCTAAACAAAACACACGTCTTTTTTCTTCCCAAGCACCGGATAGAAGCTACTCACTCCACGCTTCTCATTTGACTTTTTAAGAGGCAACATTTTCCCTTCCATTCCACGTGACTTACGCTGACTTCCGTAATTTCAAATAACTAACATCTTCCCTCCGCTTCACGTAGAAAGAATAGAACTCATTCCTTTACCTTGATTAATTGCTTCATCCCTTAAAGTGTTTTTGGCCTGGCTTGCACTCCCATTTAATTTTTTTGTTGTCCTGTAGGAAACCAACATCTACCATCTACTTCGAGTGAGTTGAACCCGTTCCACCACATAGTTCTCAAGTCTACATTCTACATCTCACTTGAAACTCATTGCCAGTCAAACGGTCAAAATTCCACCTCCGAAGCAACGTGAGGAACCCTGTCCCGGAGCGAAGCGCAGGGCCGCAGGGCCAGGACCTAGTTTATGTCAATTTCTCTCTGGCTAGCAATAGTCAGGGAATTAGACGATTGCTACGGAACCACCCCACCCCACTTTAAATAGACTCGGGTGCGCGGTGGCCGAGGCGCAACAGTGCAGGAAGCAAAGCGAGGACGCATTTAAATTTTCTTTTGTTATTCTGGGGGGCTCCGCATCTCCAACACATGTTTAATAGTCTTATATTTTTCTCGGTCATTAAAGTGGGACGAGGTATCGGTAGTCAACCTGATCCGACCCGGCTTCACTCGCGTCGGACTCCACAGGAGTACTCTATTGCAGGGGTAAATAGTGAAGGTAACCCCTGAATGCCAATATCTGACAGGGATTATACGATATGCCATTGGCTGCAATATTTTGACCATACCAAATCCGACAATAGCTGAACCTTATTTGTATGGGAAATTTTGCGTGATAAAAGAAGTGTAGGAGATCCCTGTAACTCGTTGAAATGATGATATTCTATTCAAAAGTGCTAGCTTTTATCAAGTGTGAGAATTACATCTCAGACTCTATCATGCCTCATTACATCGCCAAGTCTGAGGGAGGAGTGTGAGAAATAAGTTTCACCTCTAAACATACGCTAGAGTGGAATTAGGGCGTTAATATTAGTTTCATCAGTTGTTATGTGGTCCGTGTTATCTCAGTCGCGATTTCTCAACGTCGCGCTCATCATCCCATCACGTCTCAGGTACGCGACATCTTGTGTTAAGAACTTTTGTTTCAGCTCTGGTTTATCAACAGAGGTTTCAGTCAGCGACTCATATGCCAATTTCGAGTCGGACATATTACAGTTTGTTTTAATGCTAGAATGCTCATGAAACTAGAAGAATATAGATATATGTACCTTAGAAGGCTTTATGGGGGGACAGAGAAGAAGAAATACCAGATTTGACATCCCCAAATTCATCATTGTTGAACTCGTTTTTATCGTTATAATTTATCTCTTTACAACTTCTTGAAAAGGCAGGAACTTTTCTAATCTTCATTTAACTTTTATCCTCATCCTTTTCTCACTTTTCACCTCACAATTTCTGATATCAAGTATTAAATACATTTTTACCAATAATTAAGCATCATTAATAAGGAATCGATCCTCCTCTTGCTCTGATGACTGCCTGGCACCTTTCTGGCATGCTCTCTACAAGCGTAGCCAGTTGCTCCTGAGAAATTGACTCCCATGCCTCTAGGACTGCATTACGGAGCACTTCCTCAGATGGATTACCAGAATCAAATTCTGGGTGGTGCTCTTCAATATGGGATTTCATCATATCCCACTCTGACTCAATTGGATTCAGGTCTGGGGAATATGACGGCCAGACTATGAAATCTACCCCCCTTGATGACAGCTCTCTTTTCGTACGTTGAGCAGAATGGGCAGGAGCACCATCCTGCATAAAGAGAAGAGGGCCGTGAGAGTCAATTGGTTGTGTTGCCGCGTGGATTAAAGGAACAATCCTCTGGCAGTAACTCTCCGCTTTTATAGTCCCCCAATCCCTACTCCAGAAGAGGGCAGGGCCCTTCTGGTTCCCATAAAAGGAGCCCCAGAACATCCAACCACGCTTTCGAGGACCTTTCCGAACCAGGCAAGTGTGATAATATGTCTCCTCGGGCTAAAAAATTAGATTAATGCAGTTAATACATGACTGAGATCTGGACTCACCTTCCTCGAAACCCATACTCTTGTGTGACGTTCACCAGTGACCCAAGTCTCATCAGACCAAAGAATTTGGGACCACTGTTCAGGTGTCCAAGAAGAGTGTTCTTCCGCCCACTCTAATCTTTTCCTCATATGTGCAGGCGTTAGAGTAGGCTTCGCTTGAGCAATACAACGCTTGAACCCTCTTCTCTCAAGAGCACTTTTGATTGCGATTTGGCCACAATTCCAGTGGGAAAACTTAGCAGCAAGCTCCAGGTGGCTCATCTGGCGGGCCTCACTTGAAGACGTGACAAACTCTTCAAGCTCAACTTCCTGCTGAGCGTTCAAGGCGTGGGATCGGCCATTTCGCTTTTTGGGCGTCAGACATTGCCTTGCAAGGGCATATTGTACCCTTCTTTCGGTGATACCGAGTTGATTACCAATGGCGAGATGAGTAAAACCAAGGCCACGTAACGTGTATATCTGGACTCGCTGATCCTTAGAAAGCTGGCTCCGTGATCTTGGAGTAGTGGGAGATGCTGGGGTGCTCATTTTTCTTCGCAGTTTATCGTGAGGATATAGGTTATTCGATATGTCGTGTCAACCGATTTAGTGTGGTACGAGGATGCTGTGCAACTATCGAACATAAGAGAGAAGGTTCAAGGAAGAAGGAATGCCTCGGTTGCCTTATTGCCTTAGTCTAGCCATTTTTGTAGCGCTGAAGTCGGAATGTCAGGGATAGCCCATGTAAATTACATAGAATGTGGGGCTACACTTCTTACCCCTGTAATAGAGTAGGGCCACCACAGGTCTGTCGCGTATAATTTCAAAAAAAAACCCCCCCCCCACCCCACTTTAAAACTGACATAATTAATTATGTTTTGATGAACGGGACGTACAGTACAATCTCGCTATAACAATGTGGGGCAAAACTTAACCAAGGCTCCCGATTGGAGGATTCAATTGAATTGGCCAATCGGGAGCCTTGGTTAAGTTTTGCCCCACATGGTTATAGCGAGATTGTACTGTATTATGTTCAAACCGACACTTTACCTACATTTTCTAATATTATCGAAAATTCATGATCACATCATTCTATCTGGGAATCAATATGGAGGGTAAATATATATAGTGGAATAGATACTTAATTCAGCCTAATAAATTGTGTCTTAATCATCTACAAATTATCTTCTTGAGCCACTGACATAATAGCAAGAGAAGTATTTGGACATCTATTTCTACCATCTCCAGTTACCCTGCAGCCCTTGCACCTCACTTTTTCTTGCCCTGCCTGCACGCAAGATAAACAATGTCGCAGCGCTGGACTCTGGCTTTCAAATTGACTAAGAGTTCTTCCAGTTGGCGCTACCGTCTGTCGATCAAGTTCTCGTTGATGTGCTCTTCTTGCTACCTGTTTAAGCTAAGGCATAACCGGCGCTCCGCGCATACGATTGAGCTGCAACTTTTAAGAGATCAAATGACGCATATTTGCCTTCTGCAGACAAAGGTAATGCAATCAAATCCATTGGATATGAGATATTCTCCGGATTTTTATGTTATCGAAGTTTGTGATCAAGGGAGTTGAGGTTGAGGTCGGTCGACGTGTAGTACTGACGAGAAATTTACTTCGCGTTCTATCATCCGGTTGTTTTGTAAAAGAGAGATGGTCAAATTTATTACTGACTCGTAGGGAGCAAATTGAGGTGAAAGGTGCTATGAAATATAAATTTACATGTTTGATGGGTGATATTTATCTAGGCCACTGGTAGCAAAGGGAGTAATGTATACCTTAGGCGGCTTTTTGTAAAGTTGTTATTGATTTAGAGAATCGGTAGTTTACTTTAGTGATCAGTGATGTTGAAAACATTACCTAAAATCTACCCTCACCAACTTATCCGTAAGCATTAGGCTACGTTGCTAGAGAAACGGACATGAAACAAACTAAATAACCACAGTGACCTATTATCCATTAAAAAATAATTATGTCAGTTGTAAAGTGGGCGAGAGATTCGGTAGCAATCGTCGGGAATTAGGTAGAAAGATTCTCTAGGGATCAGCTCCCCGTAGCACGCCTCTTGGGTGGAGGGCATTTGCCTGATACGTCGAGAATTCAAATCAATATCGATCATCGCCTGTAACGCTGCTCCTGAATCGATCTAAAACCAGTTTCCTAACTTACAAAGCCTCAGGAGTTACAGTGTTTCAACCCAACTCTCTTGATACTTCTAGAATCGTAACCAACTGCTAAATTAGACCGTTGAACGACGGCGTTGACGGCTTCAATGTTTGGCGGACAAGAATTGTTCAGTTCTGGGATAAGGATGAAGAGAAATCAAGCATGCAGCTTTTGCTTGTCGCAGATACATCTATGCAAGCAGTTTCGCACCTGAGAATTATCTCAAACCACAGTGTTATGTAAATAGATAAATTTTACTTCAAAAAACAACTGTGAATTATATTGACCCTGGAAAAATTATGTACCCCGTGCTGTCCTACGAGAACGATACCGACTTTTGACACCTCGAGGCTCACATAGACAAACACCTTCCTTATCTTAATCCATAAGAATCAAACAAATTTCCACTGCCTCCATATAAAAACGTGAAGAATGCATATTTACGAAACAGTAAATGAGTATTCCAATGGTAAAACTACAAATCTCGGGTGCTCGGTAGGCCGAGTACGGGTAGCTGTGGCCGTGATCATTAGCGGATCACTAAATTCCTCACCCTCACGAATCATAGTGTAGACAGCAAGGTAAAAGCACCCAGGCCGGCTCCTTGAATTCCATGCCATGATCGCAGAACGAATCATTATCGCGACGCGAGCCGACCCAAAGACTTCTCGAAAGAGCTCCTCCAAAGATGTAGGCATTTACTATCACGAACTCCAACCGGAATCGGCTATTAGGTCGACATACAAGAACAGTACTGCGCCCGTGAACGCCGTTGCCGTGGGCTCAACACACATCTTTGCAGCACAAGTTGAGAAGGCTGTTATTCATGTCTATTCAAGAGCGCGCGGCAATCAGGAAGCAATAATTTCTTTCCCCGAGCGTGTTCACAGCTTGTCTTTGTTTGGAGAGGAAGTCTTAGTAGTTGGATTGGCCGATGGACGAATCATTCTGTGGGAGGCAAGTAATTTGTCTTCTCCTTCATCGATCAGTTGGATGCTAATCTGTTTAGGTCGCTTCAGGAAGACTGGTGTCTACGGCTGCGGCGCATCTCCAAGCTGTGTGCACAGTAGCGACAACACGCTCACATCTTGTCAGCGGCTCTGAGGACTCTAATATACATGTGTGGTCCATACTAAATCTCTTATCCCTAGCTTCCCCCACTGCCCCTGAGCCCTTGCGCTGTTTTTCTGATCACAAAGCTGCGGTAACAAGCTTAGTCCTCGGTCACAGCGCAAGCGACACGAATATTTGTGTCTCCGCCAGCAAAGACAGGACAATCATTGTGTGGAATTATTATTCAGGTCAACCTCTTCGCATTTTTCTCCTCTCGTCTATACCTCTCTGCCTGGCGATAGATCCCTGTGATCGAGGTGTATATCTAGGTTTGGATGATGGAACGATTCAATTAATTGAGTTTTTCCAATCAGATTCCATTAAGCATCCTTTATATGATACCACGCTTCATGCTACCCCTCTACAAGTAACAAGTCAACCCTGGAAACTACCCACTGACGCTGGGTCAATCCATTGCATCTGTCTCAATTATGAAGGGACGCAAGTCCTCACTGGACACACTTCCGGCAAGGTTTTTCAGTGGAATGTCGGCTGTCGCCGATTTGCATCTGAGGTGGGGGATTTTGGTCTGCCAGTCACAAATATTATCCTCGAGTCGCCCTTTCCTACTCAAAAAACATGCGAAATCAGCACCGTCGTTAAGCCCAAGCTCGCCGAAAGTAATTATCTCCTAACGAGTCAGTTCACTGGGTATCAAGGCTCTTCAGATTTTGAGCGTGCGGTAGCGGCACAAGGAATTCCCTCGGATCTCCTCGAACATGCCATTACAAGGTTCTACAGCACGTCATTAACCGAAAATCATAAGCTCCAAGAGGAAAATGATGAGCTATGGAAAATTGTTAATGAGTTGCGGGAAGTTCAGAAAAAAACTTGGGATAAATATTCGTCACTTCGGACCGGTCATGCTTAAATTCAAGCTAATTTAGTATCCTCCCGTGAAGAAATATCTCAAAATGTCGCACGAATCAACCTTGATTCAAAGATTTAGTCGGGTAATTTAATAAGAAAATTTGAGGAGGGCTGTCAAGACAAGAAAATTTAAGATGTTAGACCCAAACAACACTTTTCGCCCAGCCCGCAACATTTCACTCCCTGAAAATAAACGGGTCAGAAAAGGACCGGTACGTAACCTAATTTCTGGGTTTCAGAAGACATCCCAGTTTGGATCAGAATTACCTGACGCACTGAGTACACATTTAACCATGGCGAGCCCGTTCACTTTCTATCCATGTATCTAGAATTCCTAATTACGCTGACGGATGGACGTGACATTTGCGTTGTTTCAGGAACTACCTGTTCGGTGAACGATACAGAGGTGTGGCCTACTTATGTAAATGTTTGGACTCGTATGCACGTCTATATGTACGCTGCACCCCTAATCGATTTGCATAGTTGGATCACTTAAGTCGTGGAATAATTCCCCTTTAAAATTCATCACACAGACTTAGAGCGTTACGTGCGTTAGGCGTTGAGGTCGAATGCACCACGAATTCGAAATTTCAGCTCCTGACTCTAAGCGAAGCGCGTGGAACCGATAAATGCACTTTTCATCGTATATCAGGTCTCACCAATCCGGTTGGGTGTTTAATCGAGAATTTCCATGTCAGGAGAATCACTCAATGTCATAGAGATTTACCATGAATGACAACGTTATAGAATTCTGCTATTCAAAACAGTTAAGCTTACATTTGAGTTTGTTGGGGCTTCTAGAGCAGGACTCCAACAGATTCATTGCTCTAAGCTCCAAATGTGAATTTAGCGAATTTTTTTGACTAAAAATGATTCCTTACGCTATGAGGTTGATTTTACACTCTTAATAACGTTGTCTAAAGTTGAAGGGAGAAGCGAGGCGGAAGTCTCAACAAGTGTAACCCTGTCGTAGTGCCGGCAAATGCCTATTTAGCTAGAGTGTTCAGCGTTAAGAATGTATCATCTTAGTTCTAGCGGCTGAGGATAGCGTACGCTTTCCGAGGTCTCACGTCCCAAGAGGGAACTTTAAAATGCATGGATGCACGTTATTCACAGACCTAATAAACGTTACTAAAGATTAAGATTTAAATAAACTAAGGCAGCTTATCGTGCTATGATACGTTGTCATAAGATGCTAAAATGTGCAAAGTCGCGCCAACACTCCAACGCCAAAAAAAAATATGTGCGAAACTTTATGCACGGTAGTTGTACAGGGGTGACAGAATCGCTCAGTGCAGGAAGTTACTGATGCAAATGGATATGTGTATAAAGTTGGGGAGTATAAAAAATCAAGTAGCAGATTCAAGATTTAAGTAGATATGGTGGAAGCGTATACATTTCCTGGGAGAAATAACTTTTGTTTAAAAGTGTATAATTTTCTAACCAAGAAATATTGTGGTTGAATAATTTTGTAGATTGGGTATGATGTATATTTGGGCTGTTCTGTAAGAATATAAAATAATATTAGCCGAAAATCATTATAATTTGAGCTACAATAAGAACAACACTTAAGAACACAAAATACATAAATTATGAATATACACAAATAACACAAATATAGATTATATACATAAATTATACATTAATTTTTTTTATACATAAAATATACATAAACATACAAATTATACAGCTGAATAGATTGGGTATAAATAAATAAATTATAAATACAAGGGTTAACAAGACTAAGATCGGCAAACGTATGATGCAGATCAATAATATTAAAATTAATAGTACAAGAAGTACTAGCACTAGTCTGTGCATGGGTTCTAAATTAATACAGCACAGACCATCGCAACATCTTTAAGACTTAACTCAGATGAGCACAGACACAACAACCCTTGGATATTAAGATCATCAGTCATAGCAACACCTATGTCAAAGAGTTTCTCTCTTAGCCAAAATATCTTAGAACATTTTAGAGGGATTAGAAACTAAGTTATTTTGGGACTAGCTAATGGCTTCATGTATAAATAGAGGAAGTTTTCCTTCAAGGGAAAAAAAAAAACAAGCATAACAAATATTCCTCTAAATATAGATCTTACCCAATACACAAATATTCACATCTAAAGTATTTCTTGATTACACATACACTGCCAAACATAAAAAATTATTCTCACGGTAAGTGTATACGCTTCCACAAACAATTAAACCTTGAATCTGCTACTTTATTTTTATATGTTCTTCGTTGTATTCTTTTTGTCAGGGGAAAACTTCCTCTATTTATACATGAATGTAATAACTAGTCCCAAAATAACTTAGTTTCTAATCCCTCTAAAATGTTTTAAGATATTTTGACTAAGAGAGAAAACTCTTTGACATAGGTGTTGAGATGGTCTGTGCTGTATTAATTTAGAACCCATGCACAGACTAGTGCTAGTACTTCTTTTACTATTTATTTTAATATTATTGATCTGCATTATAAGTTTGCCGATCTTAGTCTTGTTAACCCTTGTAGTAATAATTTATTTATTTATACCCAATTTATTTAATTGTATAATTTGTATATTTATGTATAATTTGTGTATAAAGATAATTAATGTAGAATTAATATTAATGTAGAATTTATGTATATATTCTATATTTGTGTTATTTGTGTATATTCATAATTTATGTGTTTTTTGTGTATATTCATAATTTATGTATTATTTGTGTATATGTATACTTTATAGTACTCTCATGATAGGGTATTGTTCGTTGATCCGCTTCTTATAGGGTACAGGGGTTAAAGCGGGGATAAAGTGGTGATAAAGTGGTGATATTCCAGGTTACCTCACGATAGATCCACAGTATCCCTGTTAGCTTCAAATTTTAAAATCTTATGGCCTAAGGCATAAGAGATATGCATCTGTATATGAAGTCCAACGCCCACCTTCATGCCTGCACCTTTCTTCACTCGCGCACACCTGAGGTCGTTTCGTTTAAATCATTGTCAGCTATTTACTATTATTTTGCTCAACGGCATACTTTTATTTCATTCATCTATCTAATTTTTACTTCATGTGAGTGCATCTGAACCTTAAGTCAACTACTTTAGAAGATTTTAATTTACTGTACTAGATTGCCGCAAAGATGGATTCACCTCAACAACCTTCTCCATCATCAGCATCTCCTACTTATGCAAAACGCCTAACACAAACTCAACGTATTCAAGTAAGTCTGAAATCTACAAATTGATAAGGTTAAGAGAGTAACATGTGCAGGTTAGAACCTTGGCCAGTGAGGGACACAGTTACGTCAAAATCTCTCAACGCCTTGGGATTAGATGGCGACAGGTACAATACACCATGAGCGTTGAAAATACCGAGCCTCAGTACTCCAGTGGTAGGCCACCTATTCTAAGTAGTTCCCAGGTCGATGAAATAGAATTTTTCGTCTGTTTATCATCGGAAAATCGTCGGATGTCATTTTTCCAACTTGCACATTTTATATTTCGGCACTTTGGTGTGAGCGAGAATGTGATCCGACGTGAACTGGCAAAGAGGGGATATGCACGCAGGATTGCACGATTAAAACCTCCTATCTCTTCAGTCAACAAACTGAAGAGATATGAGTTTGCCAGAATACATCTCCACTGGCGGAAGGAACATTGGATGAGAGTCCTCTGGTCCGACGAGACTTGGGCTATGAATGGTCGGCAAAGTGATCGTTGGGTCACAAGAAAGGTCAGTAGTCCCTTAAAGGCTCCTAAGATTTAGAGTTCCCTTGAGCTAAGTTTAAGTCAAAGATTGGGGAAGAGTACGAAGATACCTGTGTCCTAGCCAAGACGCGGAGGAGAGTTGGGTGGATGTTCTGGGGATCTTTCTTTGGACGACAGAAGGGGCCTTGCCTGATTTGGGAGAAGGAGTGGGGCCATATCACTGCGGCCAGTTACTGCGAGAGGATAGTGCCTCTCATAGAGAGTGCGGTCTTTCGGGAACCAGGACTAGATGTGATGCAGGACAACGCCCCTCCTCACAAGTCGAGGCAAACTATGCGTGAGTTTGAAAGGAGGAATATTTCTCTAATGGAGTGGCCGCCATATTCTCCTGATTTAAATCCGATAGAAACTTTGTGGAGTTATATGAAAGCGTACATGGAGCGTCTTTATCCAGCGTTGGATCAAGGGGGCAGCGGAGTCAAGGGCATCTTCGTCAAATAGTGAACGAGGCGTGGGATCTGGGGTTTAATGGGGATGACTTGGAGAAACTGATAGATTCGATGCCCCGAAGAATCAGAGCCGTTTACGAAGCTGAAGGCGGATATGTAAATTATTAGCTAGATAGAAGTATAATTTATTTATGAAATGTATTAATGAATTAAAAAGTGAATAGAGGGCTATAATGGACCAAAAAAGCAAAACCAACGAATATTTCGTTGTGAAATTTTTGCCATACAAATTTAAAGTTTAGGTGGGGAGATCTACTTATCGTCATGCTAATTCAAGTTAGTAAAAGCCTATATACCCTGTAAAAGTCGAATTTTAGCGCCTATACACGATTAATACCGTAGTATCAGAGTACAACAGTGATTATTGTATTTTATGTTGATTTATATTCTTGAGTGTTATTCTTATTGTAGCTCCGTTTATAATTATTTTCGGCTAACATTATTCTCTATTCTTACAGGGAGGCGCTAGACCGCACCACCATTTTATGCTAAACTGCACCATAATTTAAAATAATTATGGCTCCCGTATAATTCCATTTCCTAAAATAAAAGCGGTCAACTCGGCAACCTCCGTCATTCCCTATTGAGACAATGCACAAAATCTCTTACTATTTTTGCTACTTTGTTCACTCATACTCTACCCCCAGGATAAGTTTTCCGCATGCACTAAAACCTCGCTTTTGAATATTATCCCCACTAGTCTTATATAATCCCTGCTAGTCTTCACGCCAAAAAAAATTGAAATTGTTGGCCTGAGTGATCAGGCTTTTAACTGGACTGCTGCTTTGATCTTTTTCTCCCCCTCCCTCACGTATGCACTCCAATATACATCGTTGCTGTTCCTGTCTACGGAATCATCATCATCAACAGCATTTTTATCCAAGAGAATCAATAAATCGTTACTCTTAACATTTAGCATATCTCATAGGCCAACTATTCTTTTAAAGATGAGCAAGGTACAACCAGTAGCTCACACAAACAACGCCAAACGATTAAACAGAGATCAGCGTCTCCAGGTAATCCCAATTTTCATGGTAAATAAATATCTGAGGTAACACGTCTAGATCAAAACTCTGCACGATTCGGGAATGAATCATACAAATATTGCAAAACAACTCGGCATATCTCGAAATCAGGTCAGACACACCCTTTGTACTCCGTACATTGAACCCAAGAAAGCTGCAGGTCGGCCCCCAACACTGTCTTCTTCTGACGTTGTCCGGATTGAGGCTTTCAAAACATCATCCTCTGAAGGTCGTCGAATGTCATGGTTTGACCTTGCCCATGGCCCCTTTCGGGATTTTGGAGTGAGTGAAAGGGTTATTCAAAACGAGCTAAAAAAAGGGGTTCCAGACGTCATCCAGCGCTGAAAAAGCCTCCCCTTTCTGAAGAGGTTAGAAGGAAGCGTCGGATGTGGGCCGAAGCCCACAAGGACTGGACTGTTGAAGATTGGATGGCGATTCTTTGGACTGATGAGACCTGGGCCACAGACGGCCAACATAAGAGAAAATGTGTAACGCGAAAGGTTGGTATCTTTGTACCTCAACTAATAAAAAAATACCGATCTAACTCTCAGTTCAAGATAGGTAAAGAAGTCAACGCCACCTGCGTAATGGAAAAGGTGAGAAAGAGTCTTGGCTGGATGTTTATGGGAAGTTTCGAAGGGATAGAGGAAGGTTCTTCCCTTTTCTGGGAGAAGGAATGGGGGTCTATTACCTCAGAATCATACTCTCAGAGAATTGTACCGCTGATTGATGGAATAGTGAGCATGAGACCATGGGTTTCTGTGATGCAGGACAATGCTCCTTCACACAGCGCAGCGGGAACAATCGAAGAGTTCCGGGAGAGGTTCATTACTCCGATCAACTGGCCTCCGTATTCTCCCGACCTGAATCCAAACGAGCACGTATGGGATAGTATGAAAGATTACATACAGTACCATTACCCGAGATTGGAAAGGGGAAGGAAGCGATCCTACGATGAACTTCGAGGAATAGTGTAAGAAGCATGGAATGACGCGACTAAGCCGGATAAGCTTGAGAAGCTTATCAGAAGCATGCCAACGAGATGTGAGGCAGTCATACTTGCTCAAGGCGGACCTGTATAATATTAAATCTGCTATGTAAAGTAAATCTGCATGAACATGTTTATCTGAAATCGATTAAATTCAAAAAATGTTATCAAATCGAGTTCAGCTTGTGAACTAGTGCCAGTGGTGAATACCCCTGTCGGGCAAAAACACCATACAAATAATCCCTGTCAGAGTGTTTGAAAACCTTATCTCAGAAAAGATGCTACCTAACTAGGCTTAAAGGATCCGATTTCGCCCCACCAATTGGATCCACTGGTGAAAACTTACCCTGGGGGTAGAGTTCGAGAATAACGCATTATGATGCTGCCCCTATTTCGCAAATACCCACCACAGGGAAAAGCGAGAAAAACCTACGAATATCTGAATATGCTTTCGTCACTCCACGATCACAATATCATCGCGAGAGAAGTGTTATGAGGGTCTTGCTTAATTCGGACCAGCTTTCTCCTGATTCATGCGATGAAAGTGTTCAAGTTATCCAGAATTTACTTAAAAGATTGGCCCGGACGGTGTACCGCTGCACCATCCGTCCCAGCTACCGCAGATTTGTGCAAGCATCCATTTATTGAATGGATAATGTCCCCAGGTTTTGTTTTCGGGTAATCCTCACCTTTGAATCATAGGAGTTAATCGGCTCTCGTCTTCCTCTTAGTGCCAACTACATCAGATACTTCCTATTCTTGCTGTAACCATATTATGAACAAAAATTATGGAGTCGGTCTCCATTTGATCTGCTTCGGCCTCTTGTCCCTGTTGGCTTAGATTTATCACGTGTTGCACCTGCTCCCACACAAACATCCCAAGGTGCTGTTAAAGAAAACTAAGAGGATATGTTAAACACTGTAGTCAGGGAGAATAGTCACGTTAATCGACGCTTGAAATTATAAGCTTCTAGGAATCATAGTATAGAATAATCAAAATATAGTTTGGTTTCTTAATGAGACGAGGGGATGTGACATGACAAGATTCGTAGCAGCCCAAGATCACACATAGAGAGCGATAGATACCGTGTAACATCTCGAACACTCCATTGGTTCTGTTACATGTTTTTCATTTTCTTGTGAACTTCGTCCTCACAAGTTTCGTCATTAGGGTCATCGCGCTCCAAAGTCATTGCTTCTCCCATCCAGATTATGAGCAGATAACGTCCCAGAACAGTAAATAATAATTCTAGGGAAAAGCAAAAAGTTCAATTAAGTGAATAGCGGGTCAAAATAACGCTCAAAATATAGCAGAATGATTCTCAAATTAAAGGTCCTCAAAAATTGGTATCAAATCGTCTGAAATGAGCCTTTTGCTTCTCTCTGCTTTGCTTGTCGGAACTGGTCGCGGTACTGCATACGACCAAATGTTCCAACAGCTATAGTGGTAATGAAAAGTATAGTCCATAACCCGGTAATAATCAAGCCCATCGGAAAGATTAATATGGTCAGTCCAGGTACAACGAATGGCGCATCGGGTGCAACGACAAGAGTCTGGATGGGAGGTGCGAGCTGGGCTTTGGTCGGAACAATTTGATCTGCAAATACGCCATTAACGAAAGTGGCTTCATCGTCAGAAAGTGAAGTGTTGACCGCAACACCAGTTGTATCGATTGCAGAGAGAGAAATTGTCGGGACTAATACTTTTTGAAGGTCATTTCTATGTCTGTCAGTTAATATTCATGGTAAAGAATTTCATTTACTTGCGTTCCTGGTTTGCTACCGATCAAGGATTTATTAATCTGGCCTACAAAAGCGAATGTCTGCAGAAGTTTAGGTGCCGCAGCACGCTTGTTCTGCTGTTGCTCCATGTCTGCTCTATCAAGGCTGGGGGGAACTTTGAAACTATCCCTCGCTTTTAGTGCACTTGCGTTGATTGGAGATACTGTTGCGCCATTGTAGCTTAATCCTACTTGAATCTTCTCACTCGGCACATTTGCAAAAGTGCCAGTCGGCTTAGCCACTTCGTATAATTGTAACTCGGCCTCGAAAACTCCTGTTCTGTTGTCCAGGTAGGGAAGATTGTAGCAGACAGCTATACCAGAAGGATTGCTTACTACTCCATTCAAGTTTTGTAGTGACGATTCGCAAGCCGTTCTTGTAGTTTTTTCCCACTCTGTGATATTTGCTCCCGATAGACCTGTTCCTACTGGTGGCTGCTGTCGTTTGCTTATTTCCACCATCCCGTCTACATATCTTGACAGACCAATTTCTGGGGAATCTCTTGTCCAGAGGCCATTCGTTAATACTGGACTGATAGCGCCAACATGGCCTGCCATGAGAAGATAGACAGCGGCCAACATTCTCGGGGTTTTGAAAATCTTTCCAGTCGATAATACTGTTAACGATCGAAACTTATCTCTTGATGGAGTCGAATAGCAGCTAGATAGGCAAGAAAATAGACAATTGATACGTTGGTCCAGCCAGAATGAATAGAAAGTTTGTTATAATTAAAATCGTCTGTCAACACAAATAAAATTATAATGGAAATTAATGGCTGAGGACTGGGTACGTCGAGTTTGTTATGGGCGGCTAAAACATGCCTCGTTCGATCAATAAGGATATCGATCAATGCTGCTGCAACTAGTCACCTGAAAGTTCGGATGAAGTTTGAGCAGAGCACGCTTGTTACAACAATTGCATTAGAAGAACAATGGATAAGGCCCTTGATCTTGTTGCATAAGAAAGACCATGATTGCGGTAAGCTGTAACATCCAGAGAGTTTCGCGCACGTCGCGGAACTCTAAACACAATATGCAAAAGCTGTTGGCTTTCGTATTAAAATTCAAGATTAAGTTATCGCTGATTCAGAAAAGTCTCAAATTCTATCCATAAGCAGGACAATTACACCGTAATGTTCAAATCGCCATATCCATGATAAATTTTGGCACGTTATTTTTTGTAACCTTCTCACAAGTGAGGTGCTGCAGTGGTTGACGATGGCGTTTCAGTGGAGTTTTGATCGATAGCTTAGTGGCTCAACGTTCGCGTACGTCTCCGATCATCGACTAATTTTGTGTTTGCACAAAAATGACTAATTTCAAGATACACATTTCTAACTTTGCTCTAGATTATCTCCCTATCGATATTAAGGGAATTCCAATGATTTGGGCGACGATACTTTTCACGTTGTTGCTGTGATATAAAAGACTTCGTATTTACTTAAAGTAGCTTAATGGGTTTCCGTCGATACGTAGTGTTCTCAGAGTAGAGACAGACTCTTTAATTCATGATCACATCTATAACATATTACATTAGATGTTGAGATTTTAAAAAGCTTCCAGATATCTTCAGTTGCAGTTCACCGCACTTCAAGTCAACCAAAACTCAATCCTCACATCCAATGATCATGAAGCCCCGTATCAGTCCTGTTACCAAGATAATATCCTGCGAGTTAGGTAGAGAGAGTCAACAAGCAGAATCATTTCAAATTATGAATCTGTCGTCTCGTAGAGCAACAGAATCTGACTCGTGTAAACGTTGTCTCCCTTCTTTTCAACTTCGACTCGAGTTATTTTTATCAACCAACCAGCCTCGATGACACTATAACGACAAGCCGCCTTGGCATATTTACATTAATAATGTACCCCTGTATCAAAAGTGTAAGAATATAGAATAATATTAGCTGAAAATTATTATAAACGGAGCTACAATAAGAATAACACTCAAGAATATAAATCAACATAAAATACAATAATCACTGTTGTACTATAAAGTATACATATACACAAATAATACATAAATTATGAATATACATAAATAACACAAATATAGAATATATACATAAATTATGAATATACATAAATAACACAAATATAGAATATATACATAAATTCTACATACATATAAATTATACATATAAATTATACATATAAATTATACATATAAATTATACAATTAAATAAATTGAGTATAAATAAATAAATTACTACCACAAGGGTTAACAAGACTAAGATCGGCAAACTTATAATGCAGATCAATAATATTAAAATTAATAGTACAAGAAGTACTAGCACTAGTCTGTGCATGGGTTCTAAATTAATACAGCACAGACCATCTCAACACCTATGTCAAAGAGTTTTCTCTCTTAGTCAAAATATCTTAGAACATTTTAGAGGGATTAGAAACTAAGTTATTTTGGGACTAGTTAGTGGCTTCATGTATAAATGGAGGAAGTTTTCCCCTGACAAATAGTACAACGAAGAACAGCCCAAATATACATCATACCCAATCTACAAAATTATTCAACCACAATATTTCTTGGTTAGAAAATTATACACTTTTAAACAAAAGTTTTTTCTCCCAGTAAATGTATACGCTTCCACCATATCTAATTAAATCTTGAATCTGCTACTTGATTTTTTATAGAAAGTATGTACAGTGTTACCACCTTAAAGATTGTTAGTTTGCATAAACGACAGGCATTAAAGTGGGTTTTCTTGAAAATCTTTAGCTTATTAGGAAGCGATCATACCTCTTTGCCGAGACATCCTGGAAACACTTTACCGCATTAGGGACAATATACCTTGCAAAAGCTCTATAGATAGGACTTTTATCTTGGCGCCCAAATTTTGTTAAACCTAATGTTACTTTTAGATAATCTCATTTTTTCTTATCTACAACTGAATCGAGCTACCGTATATTAATAATGACAGAGTTAATAGTTAAAAATACATGAAAACAAAGCAGGATCTTCTTCTGCTTCCATAACAGCCTGACACATTGCAGACATGCTGACAACGAGTCAACTGAATTCGTCAGATGAGACTGAATCACAGGCTTCTCTTGTCACTCTTTTAACCGTCTGCTGAGATGTTTGCCTTCCATTGTCAAACTCTTAATATCGAGGTTGAATATAATCCTTCATCGATTTACATTCAGACTCATTTGGGTTTAAGTCGTGAGAGTAGGGTGGCCAAACGATGGGTTCTACCCGAGCTTGGAGTAAAGCTTTCATGGCATTCCGTGCAGGATGCCAGGATGCACCATCATGCATCAGTAAAAGTGATGGTTTAGCTTCTCGTGTTGTTATTATCCTTGGTAACATCCACTTGCAGTAGGTCTCCAAGTTCAACTTCCTTCAACTTTGTTCCCAATCTAGAAAACTACTTTTTTTTGGTTCACTTGGATAGACCCCGAAAAATCTGGCCGTCTCTTTGAAACCTACTGAGAAGATAAGCACATCTCGGCAAACTCACCAGCCTAGACTTCGTGGAAAACCCAAATTATCAATAAGCTAACTGACCTTTCTGGTTACCCACTGCGAAAATTACAAGTCCAACTCGCGCACACCCGAAGAAAAGTGTGCGATAGAACTGTCATCGGCTAAATGCATAACTGCGATATCTATGATGTCATGGGCTGTGGTTGATACATTTGATATAATCGGCCCGAGCTTTAAGCGAGCGAATTAGGGTATAAATGGAGGGTTTTCTGTCGCACATTGTAGATCATTATCAGATATTACCACATCTGACTATTCTATCTTATCAGATCAATTAATCAATCATCTACATTCAGATCCATATCAAACTCTAAATACTTCATCATAATCTCCGCTCAGCAACCTTCTCTGCCATACTCGCAAGTCAGGCAAAACTCCTACCAATTTTTCCAACACCTACAAACGTGTGTACTGACCACCGTTAATCCAAAATTCGGCGGTCCACAGGAATTTATTCCATTGCTCAATGGTCCAACTTAAATGTGACCGAGCGAAAAGTAACCGTCGCCTGTTATTTTCTTCGCTGAGCGGAGGCTTACTTTGGAAGATACATCGCTCATATCCCATTCTTCTTAGAGCATTCCGATTAGCTTTCTTACAAACATTCCAGTGAGGGACCTGCGCCGTGGTAAGTTCCAAGTAGGTCATAAACCGACCGACACTTGAACTGCAAACAAAATGTTCAAGCTCATCAGCTTGAATCCCACTTCGGAATGGAGGTCGACTGGGACTCCTGAATTCTGAAAGATCCCCACGTTCGCATGCGTATTGAAATTGCCTATGACTTAGCCCCAATTCATGAGCGATGTCAAAATATGAAAGCCCATGCCTTCGAAGTGTCTGGATTGCGACCCGGTTATCCCGATTAAGATTCTGGCGACGAGGTCTCTTCGAAGACTGATGGGTGTGATGATTCGTTTTGATAATTCAATGACAGGCTCTGAATTGGAGTTAGAAGTGGGAATTATAGTGGTCAAGTGTTCGTGGCTGCAAAGATTGGAAGGTAAATGTAAATCGTTTTCCGAAAATATGATTGTAAGCTCAGCAAATGGTTTGAAAGGGCACCAAGTGTGTGATTTAGACTGAAACTACTAGCCCATTTTGGAATTATGAGCGGAGAAATTCAAGGATAAGGCTTATAAATTCATGATTTAAGGTTTAATAATCTTTAGGTTTGAGACACTGTATATGCCGCACACATGAGTTACAGTAGAACCCCTCTTAGCCAATAGTGGGTCCGGTATAATTACTGAAGAGATACATAGAAATTTTACCGCTTATATTTGAAAACTCACCCCTGCACGCAGAATGACATGCAAGGGTAAGTATTACAAATATAAAAGTCCAAGTTACAATGAATCTTTTCAACATTTATACCGGGACCCACTCTTAGCTAAGAGGGGTTCTACTGTATTCTAATGGCAATTTTATGGGTGGCGTTATACCCACCACCACTTTTTGCTAAGCCGCACCACTGTCCAAAAAAAGGTGGATCCACTACTGCAGATCACATCTCTGCCGTGTATACAGTCGTCCCTCTCTAACTCAATAGTGGGTCCCGGTATAAGTGTTGAAAATATTCATTGAAATTCATCCATTTACATTTGTAATACTTACCCCTGCTCCCAAAATGACCTGTAAGGGTAAGTGTTGCAAATGTAAAAGTCCAAGTTACAATGAATATTTTCAACGCTTATACCGGGACCCACTATTGAGTTAGAGAGGGACGACTGTAATTTATTCAATGATAATGACGTAGTTCTTAAACGAAATTATTGTTTGTCTGCATACCTAAAGTACGGCTGAGCTTGTGCGTGTAGGAATATTACGACACGGCTAAAACTTTGCATCAATGGATCTCGCAAATTGGGAATTGGATTTCACGTTACTCGTAGTCACAAAATACTATTTTACGTGAATTTGTCTGGGATGAAGTATTCAAATTTATAAATTACAGTTACTGGTAGTGACAAAAAGAAAAGACGAAAGATGCTAAAGGACTTTTGTTTGCACAATCTACACATACGGAATGTCTCTAGCTCTTTGAGGACAGGTGCTACTGTTGTGTCCTTTTGACTGACATCCTCTGCACAGCAGCTTTTTGTAGCTAATTTGAGTGCAAAGACTACAGTGTGAAAGTCTAACTCGAGCCTGTTCGAACTGACTCAAAATTCTGCCCGTGGCTGCAAATTGGAGGCTCGTATTATTTCGGCCTTGAGCACTTCGCTCTGCCGCTTCGGCTCGTCTTCTGGATGCTGATTACGGCCGAGAATAGGCGGAGGGGGGGTGAAGGCACTTGGCTCGGTTGACATTGCAAGGGGAATGGGAAGGTTTAGACGCCGGATGATTGTGGACACAATGCTGAGGGTTTTCGCAGACTAGAGCCCAAGTAACATCGGTATGTTCTTGAGTCTGAAGAGAAAATTTGTCGTCTATTCAATCAGTGAATTATCCTGACGCACGGGCAAAAGCTTCACCTGTTTCGCAGATGTTATAATGGCGATTTCGAGCGGTCTCATCTGTTACATGTGAAGGGGCTCGGCCGGCACGCCTTCAGTCAATGAACTTCATCCAACGACTGGAGTGCTTCCTAGATTTTCTGGATTGCACAAATGCATATCCAGCGGCTGTTGCGTGTTGTTGGCAGGCCGAGAAAAGGGACTCCTACGAATGAGAGCGGTTCTTGCAAAAGGAAAGTGGTTCTATTTCTTCCATCTTTGATATTCAGAAGGGCGTTGGCAGATTGAAATTTTGAGACATGTAAGCTGATGTTCAAGGCTAGCAGCGAAGAATGGAATCTCCGGACACAGCTGGACTCTAAGTTTTTACATATCATAGACTGATAATTAACGATTTTCCCTTCTTTGTTGGCCGGGCAATAATTTATCCAAATAGGAAAAGATAGACTGCAAAGTTGCTTAAAATCAATTTCATAATTTATTCCTTGCTTACTCTACCCCCAGGGTAAGTTTTCACCAGTGGATCCAATTGGTGGGGCGAAATCGGATCCTTTAAGCCTAGTTAGGTAGCATCTTTTCTGAGATACTCTCATGATAGGGTATTGTTCGTTGATCCGCTTCTTATAGGGTACAGGGGTTAAAGCGGGGATAAAGTGGAGATAAAGTGGTGATATTCCAGGTTACCTCACGATAGATCCACAGTATCCCTGTTAGCTTCAAATTTTAAAATCTTATGGCCTAAGGCATAAGAGATATGCATCTGTATATGAAGTCCAACGCCCACCTTCATGCCTGCACCTTTCTTCACTCGCGCACGCCTGAGGTCGTTTCGTTTAAATCATTGTCAGCTATTTACTATTATTTTGCTCAACGGCATACTTTTATTTCATTCATCTATCTAATTTTTACTTCATGTGAGTGCATCTGAACCTTAAGTCAACTACTTTAGAAGATTTTAATTTACTGTACTAGATTGCCGCAAAGATGGATTCACCTCAACAACCTTCTCCATCATCAGCATCTCCTACTTATGCAAAACGCCTAACACAAACTCAACGTATTCAAGTAAGTCTGAAATCTACAAATTGATAAGGTTAAGAGAGTAACATGTGCAGGTTAGAACCTTGGCTAGTGAGGGACACAGTTACGTCAAAATCTCTCAACGCCTTGGGATTACATGGCGACAGGTACAATACACCATGAGCGTTGAAAATACCGAGCCTCAGTACTCCAATGGTAGGCCACCTATTCTAAGTAGTTCCCAGGTCGATGAAATAGAATTTTTCGTCTGTTTATCATCGGAAAATCGTCGGATGTCATTTTTCCAACTTGCACATTTTATATTTCGGCACTTTGGTGTGAGCGAGAATGTGATCCGACGTGAACTGGCAAAGAGGGGATATGCACGCAGGATTGCACGATTAAAACCTCCTATCTCTTCAGTCAACAAACTGAAGAGATATGAGTTTGCCAGAATACATCTCCAATGGCGGAAGGAACATTGGATGAGAGTCCTCTGGTCCGACGAGACTTGGGCTATGAATGGTCGGCAAAGTGATCGTTGGGTCACAAGAAAGGTCAGTAGTCCCTTAAAGGCTCCTAAGATTTAGAGTTCCCTTGAGCTAAGTTTAAGTCAAAGATTGGGGAAGAGTACGAAGATACCTGTGTCCTAGCCAAGACGCGGAGGAGAGTTGGGTGGATGTTCTGGGGATCTTTCTTTGGACGACAGAAGGGGCCTTGCCTGATTTGGGAGAAGGAGTGGGGCCATATCACTGCGGCCAGTTACTGCGAGAGGATAGTGCCTCTCATAGAGAGTGCGGTCTTTCGGGAACCAGGACTAGATGTGATGCAGGACAACGCCCCTCCTCACAAGTCGAGGCAAACTATGCGTGAGTTTGAAAGTAGGAATATTTCTCTAATGGAGTGGCCGCCATATTCTCCTGATTTAAATACGATAGAAACTTTGTGGAGTTATATGAAAGCGTACATGGAGCGTCTTTATCCAGCGTTGGATCAAGGGGGGCAGCGGAGTCAAGGGCATCTTCGTCAAATAGTGAACGAGGCGTGGGATCTGGGGTTTAATGGGGATGACTTGGAGAAACTGATAGATTCGATGCCCCGAAGAATCAGAGCCGTTTACGAAGCTGAAGGCGGATATGTAAATTATTAGCTAGATAGAAGTATAATTTATTTATGAAATGTATTAATGAATTAAAAAGTGAATAGAGGGCTATAATGGACCAAAAAAGCAAAACCAACGAATATTTCGTTGTGAAATTTTTGCCATACAAATTTAAAGTTTAGGTGGGGAGATCTACTTATCGTCATGCTAATTCAAGTTAGTAAAAGCCTATATACCCTGTAAAAGTCGAATTTTAGCGCCTATACACGATTAATACCGTAGTATCAGAGTAAGGTTTTCAAACACTCTGACAGGGATTATTTGTATGGTGTTTTTGGCCGACAGGGGTATTCACCACTGGCACTAGTTCACAAGCTGAACTCAATATGGTAACATTTTTTGGATTTAATCGATTTCAGATAATCATGTACATGCAGATTTACTTTTCATAGCAGATTTAATATTATATAGGCCCGCCTTGAGCAAGTATGACTGCCTCACATCTCGTGGGCATGCTTCTGATAAGCTTCTCAAGCTTATCCGGCTTAGTCGCGTCATTCCATGCTTCTTACACTATTCCTCGAAGTTCATCGTAGGATCGCTTCCTTCCACTTTCCAATCTCGGGTAATGGTACTGTATGTAACCTTTCATACTATCCCATACGTGCTCAATTGGATTCAGGTCGGGAGAATACGGAGGCCAGTCGATCGGAGTAATGAACCTCTCCCGGAACTCTTCGATTGTTCCCGCTGCGCTATGTGAAGGGGCATTGTCCTGCATCACAGAAACCCATGGTCTCATGCTCACTATTCCATCAATCAGCGGTACAATTCTCTGAGAGTATGATTCTGAGGTAATAGACCCCTATTCCTTCTCCCAGAAAAGGGAAGAACCTTCCTCTATCCCTGCGAAACTTCCCCAAAACATCCAGCCAAGACTCTTTCTCACCTTTTCCATTACGCAGGTGGCGTTGACTTCTTCACCTATCTTGAACTGAGAGTTAGATCGGTATTTTTTGTTAGTTGAGGTACAAAGGTACCAACCTTTCGCGTTACACATTTTCTCTTATGTTGGCCGTCTGTGGCCCAGGTCTCATCAGTCCAAAGAATCGCCATCCAATCTTCAACAGTCCAGTCCTTGTGGGCTTCGGCCCACATCCGACGCTTCCTTCTAACCTCTTCAGAAAGGGGAGACTTTTTCAGCGCTGGATGACGTCTGGAACCCCTTTTTTTAGCTCGTTTTGAATAACCCTTTCATTCACTCCAAAATCCCGAAAGGGGCCATGGGCAAGGTCAAACCATGACATTCGACGACCTTCAGAGGATGATGTTATGAAAGCCTCAATCCGGACAACGTCAGAAGAAGACAGTGTTGGGGGCCGACCTGCAGCTTTCTTGGGTTCAATGTACGGAGTACAAAGGGTGTGTCTGACCTGATTTCGAGATATGCCGAGTTGTTTTGCAATATTTGTCTGATTCATTCCCGAATCGTGCAGAGTTTTGATCTAGACGTGTTACCTCAGATATTTATTTACCATGAAAATTGGGATTACCTGGAGACGCTGATCTCTGTTTAATCGTTTGGCGTTGTTTGTGTGAGCTACTGGTTGTACCTTGCTCATCTTTAAAAGAATAGTTGGCCTATGAGATATGCTAAATGTTAAGAGTAACGATTTATTGATTCTCTTGGATAAAAATGCTGTTGATGATGATGATTCTGTAGACAGGAACAGCAACGATGTATATTGGAGTGCATACGTGAGGGAGGGGGAGAAAAAGATCAAAGCAGCAGTCCAGTAAAAAGCCTGATCACTCAGGCCAACAATTTCAATTTTTTTTGGTGTGAAGACTAGCAGGGATTATATAAGACTAGTGGAGATAATATTCAAAATCGAGGTTTTAGTGCATGCGGAAAACTATTCTGGTGTTAGATTATATACAGTATCTCAGCCCTGAAGATTGTTACTTACTAGCGTTTAATTTGTACGCCATAAACGTATAAACTTCAATGGTCACGTACAAAATTAGCGTTAGCTATTAACAATCTTAAGGGTTGAGACACTGTACTCTGATACTACGGTATTAATCGTGTATAGGCGCTAAAATTCGACTTTTACAGGGTATATAGGCTTTTACTAACTTGAATTAGCATGACGATAAGTAGATCTCCCCACCTAAACTTTAAATTTGTATGGCAAAAATTTCACAACGAAATATTCGTTGGTTTTGCTTTTTTGGTCCATTATAGCCCTCTATTCACTTTTTAATTCATTAATACATTTCATAAATAAATTATACTTCTATCTAGCTAATAATTTACATATCCGCCTTCAGCTTCGTAAACGGCTCTGATTCTTCGGGGCATCGAATCTATCAGTTTCTCCAAGTCATCCCCATTAAACCCCAGATCCCACGCCTCGTTCACTATTTGACGAAGATGCCCTTGACTCCGCTGCCCCCCTTGATCCAACGCTGGATAAAGACGCTCCATGTACGCTTTCATATAACTCCACAAAGTTTCTATCGGATTTAAATCAGGAGAATATGGCGGCCACTCCATTAGAGAAATATTCCTACTTTCAAACTCACGCATAGTTTGCCTCGACTTGTGAGGAGGGGCGTTGTCCTGCATCACATCTAGTCCTGGTTCCCGAAAGACCGCACTCTCTATGAGAGGCACTATCCTCTCGCAGTAACTGGCCGCAGTGATATGGCCCCACTCCTTCTCCCAAATCAGGCAAGGCCCCTTCTGTCGTCCAAAGAAAGATCCCCAGAACATCCACCCAACTCTCCTCCGCGTCTTGGCTAGGACACAGGTATCTTCGTACTCTTCCCCAATCTTTGACTTAAACTTAGCTCAAGGGAACTCTAAATCTTAGGAGCCTTTAAGGGACTACTGACCTTTCTTGTGACCCAACGATCACTTTGCCGACCATTCATAGCCCAAGTCTCGTCGGACCAGAGGACTCTCATCCAATGTTCCTTCCGCCATTGGAGATGTATTCTGGCAAACTCATATCTCTTCAGTTTGTTGACTGAAGAGATAGGAGGTTTTAATCGTGCAATCCTGCGTGCATATCCCCTCTTTGCCAGTTCACGTCGGATCTCATTCTCGCTCACTCCAAAGTGCCGAATTATAAAATGTGCAAGTTGGAAAATGACATCCGACGATTTTCCGATGATAAACAGACGAAAAATTCTATTTCATCGACCTGGGAACTACTTAGAATAGGTGGCCTACCACTGGAGTACTGAGGCTCGGTATTTTCAACGCTCATGGTGTATTGTACCTGTCGCCATCTAATCCCAAGGCGTTGAGAGATTTTGACGTAACTGTGTCCCTCACTGGCCAAGGTTCTAACCTGCACATGTTACTCTCTTAACCTTATCAATTTGTAGATTTCAGACTTACTTGAATACGTTGAGTTTGTGTTAGGCGTTTTGCATAAGTAGGAGATGCTGATGATGGAGAAGGTTGTTGAGGTGAATCCATCTTTGCGGCAATCTAGTACAGTAAATTAAAATCTTCTAAAGTAGTTGACTTAAGGTTCAGATGCACTCACATGAAGTAAAAATTAGATAGATGAATGAAATAAAAGTATGCCGTTGAGCAAAATAATAGTAAATAGCTGACAATGATTTAAACGAAACGACCTCAGGTGTGCGCGAGTGAAGAAAGGTGCAGGCATGAAGGTGGGCGTTGGACTTCATATACAGATGCATATCTCTTATGCCTTAGGCCATAAGATTTTAAAATTCGAAGCTAACAGGGATACTGTGGATCTATCGTGAGGTAACCTGGAATATCACCACTTTATCTCCACTTTATCCCCGCTTTAACCCCTGTACCCTATAAGAAGCGGATCAACGAACAATACCCTATCATGAGAGTACACGGCCTGAACATAAGTCGGTTACCCACATTACATTTTAGGGCCTTTTTGTGATTTATTGTTTGAATAAATTACCAATAGGCGCTAAAGTGACATGGTGAGAACCCGTTCGCGATCAGGCCTTTTACTGTGGTGCAGCGGTGAAGTATTACTGCATGACACTAGGCCAGGACTCCCCTGACATGTACACTAATACTAATAGGGCAACAGGGGGACGCGAGCTTTAAGATCATGAAAACATAGTGTTTCTACCGTAGAATAGTGCTACGTAGAGCCTTTTATCCACTCTACCACTTATTTTCATTAAAAATGGCAATTATAATTACTTCTCTCTTAACTCCTTTTCCGTAAGGGTATAATTCATCAATTCCGCACCCTCCTATTCGTCGTAAGAAAGCGGCAGATCTCACAAGGGATCAAAAACGCGACTGCCAACTCCTTCACTAAATTGGGTGGAAATACGCGCAAATTCGTGTAAAGGGTCGCGGGGGTAATACTCTCGATCAAATTAGTAGAGCTTGTTGATCATCACGTCCTATGCCAAAAAAGAAATGTGGTAGGCCTCCTCTTCTAATGTATGCCCAAATTGAGGAGCTTGTCGAGTTCGTGTGCGCCTCTGCAAAGAACCCACGAATGAGCTCTACACAATTAGCTCAAGTGATGGAATTTGGGCTTAAAAAGAATGCTATTCGTACTGCTCTTGCATGTGAAGGCTTTCATCGTCGCCTTGCAATGCGAAAGCCGCCGATTTCAAAAAAGAATTAACAAGTCCGCCTTGACTGGGCTAAAGAGCATGTTAACTGGACGATGGATCAATGGTATCGAATCCTTTGGACCGACGAAACCTGGATTACTGGTGGAAGACATACACGTACCTGGGTAACAAGAAGGCCAGGAGATGAGTGAGATCCTACCTGTATTGTCGAGAAGCATCAACGCAAGAAGGGATAGATTTTTTGGGGCTGCTTTCATGAGCATACAAAGGGGCCAGGGATCTTTTGGGAAAAGGATTGTGGGACGATTAATAAGGACTCGTACCAAGCGCACACAGTTCCTATTATTCATGGGTTTATCGAGATGATGAGAAGAGAGGGAATTCACCTTGTTTTAATGCAAGATGGCGCCCCAGGCCATGCAGCCGCAGATACTCGGGAGGACTTAAGGGAGAGGGGCGTTTTTGTTACATACCGGCCTCCATTTTCTCCAAATCTCAACCCGATCGAGAGAGTCCGGCACATTATGAAGAACTATCTACAGGATAATTAACCTGAGATTATTGGATTTACTCAACTGCGAGAGGCAGTAAAAGATGCTTGGGATAAAGCGGGAGAGGAGGCCTTTCGGGCCTTGATTGAGAGCACGTCAGAGCGTTGCCAGGTTGTAATTGACGCAAAATGACACCATACTAAATACCAATGAAAATGCTCTACGTCGCGCTATTCTACGGTAGAAAACACCATGTTTTCATGATCCTAAAGCTCGCGTTCCCCTGTTGCCTTATTAGTAATAGTCTACAGGTCAGGGGGGTCCTGGCCTAGTGTCATGCAGTAATACTTCACCGCTGTACCACAGTATATGTTTATGTATTGCACTAACAATTCGCTTCAGACGTATTCTTATTATCGGGGTCGATCTAAATGCACTTTGCACTCGGATGAGAAAACTACATCCCTAGCTCACCTCTACCAAATAGGAAAAGTGGAAAGCAAAATGTGCAACTTCCGTATTAGGAAGAAGCAGACAATGGAGCATCTGCTGTTACACTGTCCGTACTTCTCTACAATGAGGGACAGGGAATTTGAAGGTCTGAAGTCTATAAATCAGCACATCATGTTCAGACCAGAGTTGGCAGAGAAAAACTAATTGAGAAGTCTAAGTATATGCAGCTAATCAGAACAGTAGGGAACCAAGCTCTGATTCTGTAACAAATTTGAATCATGACTTAATGAGTATAAAACCAGAAATTTTATTTGAAAGATTAGATGTAGATCAGGGAAAAACAAACTTTATACCCACAATAAATTGACAGAACTATAATTTTATTTATGGTCAGAGATTATGATTGGGTTTTTGAATAGAGTTTAAGAATGTTGGATAGTCTAATACTATGTTATGAGCCTGTAGACTAGTGCTAAGGGGAGTTAAAGGAGTTGAGAATCGCGGCTAAAACCTTCATATGCATTTAAATCAATTGTCATAACTAGATGGTTGAATACAACATGATTTAAAAAAAAAAAGGGAAAACCTGCATAAGCTGATAGTGGGGCCCGAATTAATTAATGTTGAGATTTAAAGAATTGTTGATACATAATTTTGCAACACTTATCCCTAAAATCCACTTTGCGTGTGTGGGTAAGAATTGTAAACAGATACTGTAAAACAACAATAAAAATTTTCAGTAATAAAACTGAGATCCACTATCGGCTCATTCAGGTTCGACTGTGGTTGTGTACGTTACTACAAAAAATCAAGTAGCAGATTCAAGATTTAATTAGATATGGTGGAAGCGTATACATTTCCTGGGAGAAATAACTTTTGTTTAATAGTGTTTAATTTTCTAACCTAGAAATATTGTGGTTGAATAATTTTGTAGATTGGGTATGATGTATATTTGGGCTGTTCTTCGTTATGTTCTTTTTGTCAGGGGAAAACTTCCTCCATTCATACATGAAGCCACTAACTAGTCCCAAAATAACTTAGTTTCTAATCCCTCTAGAATGTTCTAAGATATTTTGACTAAGAGAGAAAACTCTTTGACATAGGTGTTGAGATGGTCTGTGCTGTATTAATTTAGAACCCATGCACAGACTAGTGCTAGTACTTCTTGTACTATTAATTTTAATATTATTGATCTGCATTATAAGTTTGCCGATCTTAGTCTTGTTAACCCTTGTGGTAGTAATTTATTTATTTATACCCAATTTATTTAATTGTATAATTTGTATATTTATGTATAATTTATGTATAAAGATAATTAATGTATAATTTATATTAATGTAGAATTTATGTATATATTCTATATTTGTGTTATTTATGTATATTCATAATTTATGTATTATTTGTGTATATGTATACCTTATAGTACAACAGTGATTATTGTATTTTATGTTGATTTATATTCTTGAGTGTTATTCTTATTGTAGCTCCGTTTATAATTATTTTCGGCTAATATTATTCTATATTCTTACAGTTACGCTCATGGGTGTATGCTGTAATCCCTTAGAAGGTCCCCGTGTAATTATTGTTGAAATTTATTCAAGTTTTGACACTTACTTTTGTAAAAGTGGTGTTTCTTCGTGCTTTGTAGAGTCCAAGACTATTATAACACTAGGGATCCTCTCTGATCCGGACCACACCTTTTACAGTGCTCCTATCCCCTTTTACCTTGAACCTAAGATCATTGATACATTGACCCATGACGGGTAGCCATTTAGCTCAGTAATTACCCGTAGAATTCAACCACCTTTTCTACGGAACCTTCTGCTCAAAAAAATTGAAAAAGAGCAGCCATGGAAACCGATACGCGGGAAAAAGTCTCAAAAAGCCTGCAACTCCAGCCAGGCGAGGCCTAGACACCAGAGCCACACGAGGTGCGTATCCCCATCTGTATCTCCCTAATATCCCATAGTCCAGATATCCTCCTTATACCGACACCACCAGCGCTCAGGAAGCGGTGCTCTTTCCTAGGAAGACAGTATGATGCTAGAATATCTATAAACAGTGAGAATTCATCTTGGTAAAAAGGGCCAACTTAGTCTGATCCATCACCACAACAACGGGAGCTGGGTAAGCCCCGGAAACTTATTTGGGTGACTTTTCCTTTGTGACTAAGTATTGCGTGTTTCTGTTGGCTCTGAAGATAAACTCTAGGTTCGTATGGGACATTACGTACAGGCAGAAACGCCGTCTTCGTCCCCCGACGCTTACTTTTACTCTGGTACAAATAGGGATATGCTTTGTCTCTAGTCTTATAAAAATTTATATGGGAATAGTGATGTAATATATCTTTATATTCATCGAATGACAGTAGAATCTGTCAAAACCCATACTGGGTCTTCGGCTAAATTATTATTAAGATATCATTTAATTGGGGAATCGGTATTTGTACCTCACCTTTTCGGTATTTGTACCTCACCCCTAGCTGTAGCCAATCAGAAGGGCAGATTACAACCAATCAAAAGAGATAGGAAAATCGCAAAATCCAAAAAAGCATGGACTGTAGAATGACACCCATGAAAATCGTCAAAAACTGTTCTTTGAAAAACTTGAAAAATTGAACTATTACTCATTTAAAGGTCTACGTAATTGAGGGCCTACGTCATTTGATATGTGAGGTGGAGCTTGAGGGCATGTTCGTATATTGTGGCCCTCAATTACGTAGACCTTTAAATGAGTAATAGTTCAATTTTTCAAGTTTTTCAAAGAACAGTTTTTGACGATTTTCATGGGTGTCATTCTACAGTCCATGCTTTTTTGGATTTTGCGATTTTCCTATCTCTTTTGATTGGTTGTAATCTGCCCTTCTGATTGGCTACAGCTAGGGGTGAGGTACAAATACCGAAAAGGTGAGGTACAAATACCGATTCCCTTTAATTGTTGTTACTTACTCTTGCAACAATAACTATATCACTACGATAAAATTCGGCTCCCTGTCAATTAAAGTGGGTTTTACAGGGTATATACGCTTTTATCTAACTTATTTTGGTATCGTTAGCGAAATACCCATGCCAAAACTCTAAATATTATATGGTGAAAAGTTCAGGACGATGAAATCGGCTTCCTATCTACAATCCTAGTAAAAAGTTGAAATTTCTGCTTATGAACATTATGAAATGTATAATATTGATTAATTACAACCAAGTGACTGAGAAATTACATGTATTTTCTGATTAGAAAGCCCTTAAAATTTTACATGTCCGCCACCAGCATCGTATACAGCCTTGTTTCTCTGCGACATTGAATCAACAAGATTCCACAAGTCATCCTCATTAACTGCCCTGTCCCAGGCTTCTCTAACAATAATTCGTGTTTTCTATTCTGTCCGCCGCCCTCGTTCGATCACGTCAGGATATTTGTATTGAATATAATTTTTTATCATATTCCATACATGTTCTATTGGATTGAGATCTGGAGAGAGCGGTGACCATTCTAGAGGAACAATATTCCTTTCGCTTGGTTCTCGCTGTGTTCGGGCCGCCGAATGGGAGGGTGCGTTATCCTGCATCACCACTAAATCAGGTCTCATTGAGACTATACCATGGATGAGAGATACTATCCCCAACTGTAGCGTACGACGGTTATCGAACCCCATTCTTTCTGCCAAAACAAGCAAGGCCCTTTCTCACTCCCAAAAAAAGATCCCCAAAAGATCCATCCAATTCGCCTCCAAAAATTGCTAACGACACATGTATTGTCGTAGAATTCATCTGGCTGAGTCAAGGGATAAGAGTAAGAACTTAAAATAAGAGGATATTTGAAGGCAATACCAACCTTTCTTGTGATCCAACATCTAGTATGCCTACCATCAGTCACCCAGCTTTCGTCAGTTCAGAGTACTCGCATCCAATCTTCTTTCCCCCAGTGGAGATGATTTCTAAAGAAATCATACCGATTTCTCAAATTTTCTGGGGAAAGTGGAGGTTTCGGAGCGGCGATCCCTTGAGTATAACCCCTCTTTTTTATTTCCCACTCAATTACTTTTTCACATACCCCAAAGGGCGGGAAGACAACATTTGCTGCCTCAAAGTAAGGCATTTGACGGCCTTCTTGAGAGGAAGTTATGTAAGTTTCCACTCCGTCGATTTGTGCACTACTGAGTAAAGGGTTCCGCCCACTAGACTTTTTGGGGGTGAGCTTAGTAGTGCTCATAGCATATCGAAATTGTCTATGGGTGATTTTGAGTCGTTCTGCAATCATTTTGTAAGAAAGACCCTCTTGGGCTAATGTTCTTACCTGACAAATCTTAGAATTGGTGCGAAAGCATTATTATGATGTTAAACTCACTTGTAAACGTTTATCTCGAGTCAAACGTAGCGCATATTTAGGAGATATTGGTGATTGTGGAGGTGTCTGGGGTGGATTCATTTTTCCTTACTGAAAATTAATTTAATTGTGTGCTAAACTATATTACACACAATTGTTGAGTCGATTATAAATGGGTGGCTATGCATAGCTTTCACTAGAATGTGAAAGTCCTGATAATCTAGGCAGACATAACTGCAAGTTTCAGACTAGCTGGGGTAGAATTCCATTAGCGTGATAGTGCATAAATTGATCCTTGTATGATTCCTGAAGCGAGATTTTACCCTGCTATTCCAAGGCGACGAATTTTATCGTAGTGATATAGTGCAGATACATGCCATTTTGCGCTTGGGTAGGCATTGCAAATATAGGTAGTAAATTTTCAATGAATATTTTCAATAATTATACCGGGAACCATTGTGAGTTTGACAGGCTCTACTGTAATGTGTATGTAAAAGAAAAGAATTAAAGCGAAGTACATTAAATTGATTTTTAATATCGTGGGAAGAGTGAACATTTGTCATCGAAAGTGACGATTGTCGATATGGTCGAGACTCCTGGTCAGATAAAGTCGCTACACCGGAGCCTAATTGTGCGGTCTACACTCAAAATTACACTAAGAAGTTCGTGTTCCTAAAAAAATACTCATTTTTCTCTATCAAGTTAGCTAGAGAATTCATATCAGGCCCAGAAAAATTGATATGTCGAGGTTTGTCAAAAGTGAGCCGTCAAAAACCTAGGCAGAAAGTAACCAATAAATAGCGGCACCAGAACAGTTCTTGTTGAGGGTGTTGCCTGTTGAAAACGATGCGATAACCGGGCGAATTCTGCGGGTCATTTATGGATCCATATTGGATGACTTGATCAATCAGGATAATCCAAAGAAACTAAATTTCGACGATATTTTATCCTCAGCTCATCATGAGCCTCAATCATTCCCCGAGCGTTCGAGAGTCCAAAGTCGAGGTCCAAGTTTGTCCCTACAAAACCGGCAAGACTCTAGGCGCAGGGACATATTCTGTAGTCAAAGAGTGTGTTCACACCAATACTGGCAGATACTATGCATCTAAAGTAATAAATAAAAGATTGATGGCCGGCCGAGAACATATGGTATGTTAGTACACCCGGCCACTGTAAGCAGAGCTTGACAATGTCGCAAGGTTCGTAATGAAATAGCTGTCCTTAAACGAGTATCTATGGGCCACCAGAATATTCTTACTCTTGTTGATTACTTTGAAACATTCAACAATTTATATCTCGTCACCGATCTTGCTCTAGGCGGAGAACTTTTCGACCGGATCTGTCGAAAAGGCTCATATTTTGAGTCAGACGCTTCAGAACTTGTCCGTGCTATTTTATCTGCTGTTGCATATTTACATGATCACGGAATAGTTCATCGAGACCTCAAGCCTGAAAATCTACTATTTAGGACCCCGGAAGATAATGCTGATCTACTCATTGCGGACTTTGGCCTCAGTCGGATTATGAACGAAGAACGATTTCATGTTTTGACCACCACTTGTGGGACACCTGGTTATATGGCACCTGAAATATTTAAGAAAACTGGCCACGGAAAACCGGTAGATGTATGGGCTATCGGCGTAATAACTTATTTTCTTCTATGTGGCTACACGCCATTTGACAGAGATACAAATTTAGAAGAGATGCAAGCTATTCTTGTCGCAGATTTTAGCTTTACACCCATTGAATACTGGCGAAGTGTCAGCGCCCAAGCCCGAGAATTTATTAAACGATGTTTAACTATCGATCCGACAGAACGTATGACTGCTCATGAGGCTTTGTCTCATCCTTTTGTAGCGGGCCCTCAAACAAATGGTGATCTTCTCCCTGTAGTTAAGACAAATTTTAATGCTCGGCGGAACTTACATGCCGCAATCGACACTATTAGAGCGATTAATAAATTGCGTGAGTGTCAGAAGAGTTTGAAAGATGACTTTATTTATCAAGATCCGCAAATAGGTGCAAAGCCACTTCCGCGGACAATTTATCGTCCATTTTCCGGCATGGAAGATACTGGGGATAACTCAAATGAGGGCACATTTAACCAAGAAAAAAACATTGATAGCACACAGAACCATTCCGTCTATGTAGAAAAACAAGAGCAAGAAGCTGTGACAATCCCTGCAGGTTTATGGAATCCAGGCATATCTGGACGGTGAAAAAAAGCATGTCTAGTTTCAGCCTAGAATACTTTTGAAAATTTGACATCCAACTGCAAGTGAGCATCAAAATATCCTCCAGCTTTATAATTTACTTCCAGGCCTCAGAGTGAGGATTTTAATCTCCCTATTGATTAAAATCTGACTCTTACCGAGTCAATAGAAAGCATTATTCCTTTAATTCGCGCGAAGATCATTTGAATATGCCATCAAACTTCATGTCACCCGCTGATAATTTGCGGGAATATAGGTACTGCTACGAAAACTCGGTCAGCTTTTTACCCTTTCTTTAGATAAATATAAAATGATGAAATACTTTGCCGGGATATATATGTACATGTATCCTTTATCTGTGACTAAATTTCACGTTTTCTATCATAAATTTCCGGCCCAGAATATTTCAAAAAAGAATCGTTTCGATCTTTGGAAATTGCATGTCCAGCGGTGTCAAGATCTATTCCAAGAGCATTAATGAGAGCTTAAGACATTTATCAAACCAATTTGACAGTGAAAAGAAGTCAGCTCATCAGCGAGGGCTATTTAGGCGTGGGATAATGGTAACACAGGGCCTTTCTAGGATATACATTAACTATCATCAGACTCCTATATTACCTTCGCTTATTGGTTAACTTCTTTTCACAGTCCGATAAAAATTTTTTGATAAGCTCCCATGGACGCTCTTAGAATATAACCCGACTGTACTTATTCCACTCTAATCACAAAAGCATATGACTCCGGGCCTACACCAATACTCTACATATTTAGAATATCTTATTCCGAAAATATATCACAAACCAGATGAGCTATTATTGGAGTCAACCCATAACTGCTAAGGATATTATATCGATAGTTTCTTGCGATTGGTTTTTATCTCTACCATCAGGGAATAGTCATTATCCTTCAAAGAGCTGGCAATCAACTATTAGTCATGTTGATGAAAAGGAGTCTCATATTACCCCAAAAGGTGAACCTACCAAAGCTTGCAAAATCAGGTTAAAGTGCTATAGGCAAAATGATGTGGTACACTCCAGGCTTTGATCTAAAACAGCAGAAGAAACGCAAAAACCCCACAAAGCACGCATGCCCAAGCTTGAATGTCACCAGTTGCCCGTCTCCTCTTAAACAGAAAAATCCACATGTTGATGGACGATTATCGTATGTCGCCAACCAACTGCAAAGAACCCCCCAGCTCGTGATTTGATCGAAACTATGGTTGAAAGAGCTGAGCCGCTGAGAAGTTAATGATACACGACTGAGGCACAAATCTCACGATAAATCTCCACATTCTTTGACGCTGGGTATCGAGGACCATGTTCCTGTGCGGTGAATGCTCGCATGTAGAGTAGCCTATCGACGAATGAAAAAAAGTCAATGAGATAAATCACAATAAAATGAGCTTTTTTTTCGTCGGGATTTCCGGCGTTACGCTCTCCGTTATCTAGAACTTACACTCGGAGCTCAGCCTGTCATTTATTTACTCTCATCGATATTAGTTATCTCTATGTCTGAATCTTGACATTGGTTGTTTGACTTGCCTCCAGTCACAGAGCATAGTCTACCCCTCAGAAAGCTCTTCGATGTCTAAAAAAACACAAGCGATATAATATTATCTTGAGAGTGCAGCGCAACTATTATTGTTCCTCCCTTGCATAGAGGTCTGGTCGCTTTATTTTTCGTGCAATTAAGGGGCTATTTATGAGTCGAGCCCAGGTACAGAATCGCCAGACTCACAAGTACAACTGACCCTTCAAGTACTACATATCTAGAGGAAAACTACAGATCAAGGCAGGAAAGATTGCGGTTGCACGAGTGAAAAGATCAAAATCTGGACATCAAGATACATTTGTATTGTGTGTCGGGAACGTAGAGCTCCTATTTTATGGGTCGGGAGTTCTCACACGAAGTACTGTTTACGTATTTAAAATTGCAGATGCTCTTCCAAGCAAAGCTTAGCCTGATGCACGAACATGAGCTTACTTAGTCATCCAGCTTTGCAAGATTTGTCTTCTAACATAGCTAACGAGTGAGATAGTATTATAAGATCTTAATTTCAACCGAAGAGGCATATCATTTAACATTACCGGCGTGTAGAAATACATTCAAGTGACGAACATTTGACAACTCGATCCAAGAATAGATATGAATGCGGGTACTCATCCAAGTCTACACCAGCATATCTCTACCTAATATGATTATCATACCTTACTCTACTCGATTAGCTACGGACAATTAAAGAGCAAAATACCACAAATGGAGGAAAATAAGTCTATGAATGAGTCTGGTATTATAAAATTATTATTGATTTCGATAGCTAACTACATCTTACTTACACGGGACGAAGAGCTACACATTATATGCACTAGACTAGAAGATTTCTAAAATACAAAAAAGGATTCTAGATGCTTCTCTTTATCTCTTTAGGAATCTCATGTTGTCTCGCATATTCTAGAATATACCAGATTTTGGTAAGTCATACTTATCAGAGATAATGTGGTCCGGGCATTATGGATTAAAAGGGAAGATGCTATTATCGTAGAAATAATTGTGCAGGAGGAACCAGGGTACTAAATACAGCCATGTTCCTGCCTTAGCTATGATAATCCTTTTATGGTCTGACAAAACTGAGAATATTAGTGGAAGGAGAAAAGTCGCTGAAGTCTTCAAGTATAGGGTTGAACGCGAGAGTCTCAGAGAGCGTGGATCTCTAAATATTATCTAGACATGATCAAGGCAATTTCAGGGAATCCTTTGAAATGTAAGTAAAACTCCACGAATCCGAGAGATACTCAGAAACCTTTAGATATCCGACAAATTTTGTTGGTCCTTTCGAATGTCTAATGGAAAATAGATTCAGGAGATGCTTTTATACTTATCTTCTGAGAAATCGAGTGCGTACTCTTTCATATCCAATTCAAGTCTCACTTTATCAAGGATGTGAAGTGAATGGTTGATGAGTTTCTTGCTACTCCTAACTGCGTCTGGGTGGTTGATATTCGTAGGCTGTAAGTATAAAACATCCAGTAAACAAGAGATTCTTTAATATGAGTCGAGAAATTAAAGAGGCTATGAACGACATCGAAAGGCATGAAGATATAAATACATGTGATCTATCTCGAATGCTGGATTGGCTAAATATTCCTGGCCTCAGATATGCCAACCTTGCTCAATTTTCCGATCAACTTTGATTTTATAAAGTTCTTGATCGTACTGAGCTGACTTGGTGCGCGTCATAAAAGAGGTACTGGCAAAGGTGTTCAGTTCAAAATTCTCATCATACATACGTATATGGATTCCGCGATGTAGTATGCAGTGATAAGCTGTCATTATCTCCTATATAAAGGGCATGTTTGAAGCGGCTAGAGGAATGCAGAGAGGTGTAAAGCTTTGAATTGGATTATCGACAATCTACTTCAATATTCGTCGATTATCAATTGAGATGTTCTGAGGGCCAGAAGTTAGTGTTGTTCTAGATTCGAGATTAGCCTGATACGATGAAGTCAATTTGGCGGAAACAGTCCGTCGTCAATGCGTCAAATATTTCGATAATGTTTTTGTGATGATTTTTTTTGGATTAATATCTTTTGAATTCGAGAGCTTTTTTGTCAACCCAATCAAAACTCACATATTTGTACAAGGCTGATATAAATATGCATGTGCCCCTGGGCGCTAATGATGCAAGGGCTCCCACATGCGACCAGACGAGCGACAAGGCTAGTTCATACTAAATATATGGCTATTATTATTTCTTTACATCCTTTTATAACTATTTACATGTTCTTATGATCATCTACGGTTTGTAAGTTTGTATTATTGTTGTTTAGGTCTGCGGGCTCTGATGTATGATATTGGCGCTTATCATGTTTTCCATTCTGTGTAAAATTAGATGACATATTGTGTCTGTAAGACGGCATGGGGAGAGGACCGAGTCGAAGGGAGAACGGTCGAAAAGATACGAGGCGAACTTGTACATAAAGATACAGTCATCCCTCTGATAACTTAACTCCCAGTAACTTAAATCCTCTGATAACTTTAGGGATTAGGGAACAGACAATTTCGTATGCACCTCCCATAAATTAAAGCCTCTGCTAAATTGACAAATTCCCTGCGACCGATCATTTAAGTTATCAGAGGGATAACTGTAGATTAGATCCTTCGGGAAAAGAAAATTAATTCTTCTCCTTCTGGGTTACGAATTTTTCACGGTCTAAATTTGTCTTACACTTTTTGATATATCTCTTTTATGGAACTTTTGGCCACATTTGTATTAATATCTGGTATTTCTGCAGTTTCCAATACTACAAATTGTTATTAGGAGATGAAAATTAGTTCATTGCGTGACGGTGTATATTGGATATCTTTCTATTGCAACAAGCATAAAATTTTGATTAAACTGTCTCTAGCTCGTCGGGGTCGCCCTTGACAGTGTGCAACAGATGCTCTCAGGTGTGGTCAAGTTATACTCCATTCTGTTCTAGACATGCCATCATATATCCACAGGCTCTTCATATCTCATATGCTCTTATCGAAATCTTCAAGACAGAAGATCAACGTAACCCATTCAAAACGTCTAGTGCGACATGGATATTCCGACAGATGGATTAATCTTCGCGCATAGACGGAGTGCCATCAGCATGGCATAAACATTTGACCAGACACCATCGTCAAGTCAAAGAACTCATCTACAGAATAGCTTGAGTTAATGGCTGATCGTGATGGGTGAAGGAGAATTAATACTAATAAAGATTTCACTAGAGAAATGAAGGTATTGGCTTAAACTGGAGCCATGCCCATCGGAAACCTCATCATGAATGGGGACCACCAGAAACCTTGGATAAGTGAAGTTCGAGCTTCTCACGTCGCTGCCTTTACATCAAATCTATTTTTGTGCCAAGTTTGAAATCATCAGAGGCCGAAACAATAACAGAAGCCCATATCCAGGCTCTTTTTTTTCTATCGATCTCCAACAGACGTCTTGCGTTCTCCGTTAATATGAGAGATATGAATGAAACTTTGATAACGGTAGCCTTAAGGATTTGTGCGAACAACACGGCTCATTTTGGCATTGAGGGGGAATTCTGCGGAAGACTGTAGAGGATCATGGCTTGATGTCTATCATCGAAGTGCGTCTATTCTCGACAGCCAACCAGAAATTTAGACCCGTTGGCTCACCGATCGGCCGCTGGGCTGATTGTCAAATATCTCATGTAATAGCTGGATTTTAGATACCATTGGTACAGAGTGCTCGTGCGGATGTTCTTCTCCATAGTAGTAATTGAAATGGTTCTTAAATCTTATTATTCTTCAGCTATATGGACCACCTGGTCCTAGATCTAATGCTCTTTGCCACGACACGGTAATCACCTTTTCTTCTTTTCCTCCCACTTGTCACGGATCCTCCAACCCTTAGTTTTGACCCACACTTCAGTCACAACGTCATAGTCAATATCTACATGTCGGGATTTTTTTTCTGAAAGAGCAGTACCTCTATCGAGTTATGATTCATCACGCTCTGGAGATGTTCCAGGGAGCGGGAACTCTCTGTACAGGCCGTTTGATTCGGCCAGAAGGGTGCTAGTACGGTGTCATTTGACCACGGAACTTTTATTCGAGTAGTCTTCGGCCCTGGGTCAATCAAATACTTCATGGGAGTAGACGTGGGCCATATCTCTTTCCATTTAGATAGTTGTAAATCAGATGGCTCACAAAATCGGCACATAATTTGGAGCCTCCGTTCCATGATGCTAGAACGGATTCGGATCATTTGATCGGCCAGTAAAGCAAGCCAGTACCTACAGGGTATCATGGGCAGTTAGTTTTACTTGCATATTGTATTGCAGACCTCAATATTTTGAATTTGATTTCAATTAACCCATTCAGGTACCCAATGGGCCCATGCAGGTGTCTAGCTTTTTATTTACACAAGAGGAAAACTTTAGGTGAAAACCCCCTAAACCTACCTGGTAAGAATCTGCTGGTTTTTGAAGTTAACCTTCAGGAAGTGCGATGTACTGTTCTGTCCAGTACGGATATCCTCACGTCAAACTCCTACCCATCGCCTTGTTCTTTTCTCCTCTCGCTCCTTCACCTCTCTTTCCACTTCCCCAGCCAATCGAAACTGCTCTAACCATCCCTGGTCTAAGATCCACTGCGTTATTCTTCCAATATCTTTCAGGTTGTTCATCATTTCTTCGTTACAAATAAGATTTGAGCCCGATGTGCTCGCTTCTTATCTGCATGGCAATGCTGCTCTGGGCCCTCTTCAAGCTTTTGTGGATTTGGAAGGGGGTCCCCCTAAGGTTCAGTTTTTCCCTGCCTGACTTGTCTGTGTAAATCTTTGCTGCATTCCAGACTTCAGGATCGGCTGTAGGTCTTTTCCTTAGGTTCATATTTCGACTTTGGTGTGGCCAGGAGTTTTTCCACTCTCGGAATACCGCGATCTTTCCCAGCTCTTTCTGTCCCTTAATGGACACTTCTCCGCAGCAGATCCTAGACCACTCTTCTCTATCCCTTTCCTTGGATAGAGACTCTCGACTACCTTTTCCTCCCGCTTGTTGCCTGACCATCCGGCAGGACTTTTCTATGACCACTTGGACCGATGAGTTGCGAGTGAGCCCGGTATGCTGCACCCTTCTATTCTTTAAGTAGATCTCCATCGGTAAGATGGAGGTCTCATGTTCCAGCACTCTCGTGCTGGTCGACTTGTAGGCTCTTGTGACAGTTTGTAAGCATTTTGTTTGGATTGATCTTGATGGTTTTACTATCCTTTTAGGAATCTTGTTTTTTGCCCCGGCCATGGCCCATGTCGGGGACCCGTACGTGAGAGCCGGTCTCACTATCGCGGTATATAGTACTCTAGCTTTATGGAAGGTTGCCCCCAACGTCGAGTGTACCAGTCTGCTAATTGACCGGACATGCATCTCAGCATTTTGCTGGATCTTCTTTACGTGTGACCCCCAGTGCAGCTTGGGGTCCAGATAGATTCCAAGGATTCGAAGAGATGTCTGAGGATTAGTAAGATGCCCTTGGATTTTTATTGGAGCTTCGAGGTTGTGTCTCTTTCTTGCTCTGGTGAAATGCATTAGCTGGTATTTTTCCGGCGCAAATCTTACCCCGTGCTTCTTTACCCAAATCTCACACGCCTGGTGCTGTTGCTCTAATTTCTGGCAGTTTTCTTCTGTAGAGTCTGACCAGGCCAAAAAATTTGTGTCATCTACAAATCCGACAGCGGTTGAGTTTGGTGATTGCAATAGTGGGAGTAGCGTGCTCACAAAGAACAGAAAAAGTATTGGTGAGAGTGAGGAGCCTTGCGGTATCCCTGTTAGGGTGGGGATCTGGTCTCCTCTAAATGAGCCAAGAACTAAAGAAATGGTTCTCTCTTCGAGGAAGGATGCTATGAAGTTGGTAATCCATCTTGGGAACCCCTTCTGTCTCAAATTATGAATCAGACGTTCATGTGATACATTGTCAAAGGCACCAGAGATATCTAGACTCAGAAGAGAGGCCACTTTTCTCTTATCTTGACCCCAGATTGCATAAATTTGCTCCGTGAGAAGCTCTACTGCGGTGATTGTTGATCTTTGTGGTCGAGCTCTCATCTGTTCTTCTGGTTATAGGTTGTATTGTTCCGCAGCCTTGCAGATCCAGTTAGCGACGAGTTTTTCGAGTACTTTTCCCATTGTATTCAGGAGAGCTATGGGTCTATAGTCCTTCGGTGTATCATATCTTGGTTTTTGAGGCTTTCTCATCACTATGGTCATTGACCTCTTGAAGGCTTTTGGATGATATCCTATCGATAGACATGCGTTAAATAAGTCCCTCAGGAGTTTACTCAATGTTTTCTGACAATACTTGAGAAATCTATTTGGTATTCCGTCCGGGCCCGGTGCTTTGTCACTCGGTAGCTTACTCATGACCTCTTCAATTTCACTCTCGTCGATGCTGCTAGAGATCGTCTCAAGTTCCTTTGGATAGACGGCAACCTCTATGTCTTCTACATCTGCATTTAATGGTCGGGGGAAGAAATGTTGCGCCATAGCCCTGGCTTTATCTCTGTCTTCGGAGAGGGTGTGTCCTTCATCGTCCTTGAAGTCAGGTATCTGAGGAAGTCTTCGCTTCTCCTTGAAATCTTTGCGAGCCCGCTTTGCTAGTTTCCAAATTTTCCTCGGGTCCTTTGACGCTTCCGATACCGTTACTCTCCAGCAGATTAGCTTGTCCTTTTTTATCTGGGTCTTCTTCCTGTTGGTTGCTTTATTATAAGCTATCCAGCTCTCCTCTGTCCCTTGCTTGGTCCATATTCTTCTCGCTTTGCGGGCATCTTTAACTACTTGGGAGCATTCTTTGGTCCAGTATAGTTTCGAATACTTGGATTGCCTGGATTTGGGTATCTCTTCCGAGATAGTCTCTTGTATGGCGGTTGTAATGGCGATGATTCGCTGATCAATAACCCCTGGCGTTGCTAGTGGACTGCCTTCTCTAGTAAGGAGAGCCAATTCCTCTTTTAGTCTAGCATTGACTATTTCCCAGTTTGCGTTCTTCCATTGAGGTTTAGGCTGTTCTTCCACTTTCCGTTGTATTTCTATCCAGAGTTCCGTTTGCACCGGTATATGGTGTGATGATGCTTCCAATTCAGTTGAAGTTTGGCACTTGACTACCATCCCTTCCAGGAGTTTCGATACGAATATGAGGTCCTGAGTGCTCTAGCTACCTCTACTTTTCCACGTGACTGTGCCCTCAGGGAAGATAAGCTCCATATTTTGGTAACTTACCGTGTCTATCAGGGTTTAGGCTAGTCTATGGTGGCTCAAGACAGTTTGTCCTCCCCAGATATGATGATGGAGATTGAAGTCTCTATTGAGGACGTGTTTACTGTCACGGAACGGCCCGCTGAAGCTAGTCGTTTCGGCTTGAATTCATTTAGTTCTTTTGCATAAATTTTATTCACATATTGTCTTTAATTAATTGGCGTGAGTTTTCATGCATTTTGTCGATCTTCATCAATGGCTTCAATAACGTTGATAAATTATTTTGCCGATCGTCACTAATTACTTAATATTGTTATTATTGTTGGATTTTTCCTGTTGATCGTTATTAACGATTGAATTCCAGGCATTGCATAGTTCTATGGAATTTTATTTCAATCGACGGTATTTTGGGTGTTCTACAATATTCACTGGCGTTCGATGGGATAGGGTTCTAGTAACCAGTACTAGGGAATGTACTAGGTGGACTCATGTATAAATAGTGGCTAGGCCTTCTAGTTGAAAGCCCTCCAGCATTCAGTCTTGTACTTATTCTACGCATCCGGTTTAGTCAGGATTAAAGAAGTCAGGTTATCCACATCTACACTTGTCTTTTGTTACACAAGCTTATGTGACATTATCTGCTATCGTCAGTGTCCCAGAGTTCCAGGTATTCAGTAGTTCAAGAGATTGTTCACCAAGATCAAGCCCAAGCTAAACCACCAAGATCCAAGTACAAGGAGTCACGACATTTACCTTCCTGGGCCAAAACTTGTGGGATCCATTGAAGAGTCCCCTGCTCTTGGCTGCTGTGGGAAAGTGGGGAGGATTTTATATGTTGTGGACCCAGGCCTAACCTGCATTTTTCTGGAGGCTGATAAAGGCAATATCTCCTCCTGATTCCTCTGGTACTGACTCCTTTTTGCATTTATCTGCAGCTAGGCCTTTGCTCACATAAATGCATATTCGCCCTCTGTCACCTTCCGGAAATACCAAGTGATAAGCTGGGTGTTTTATTGTTGTATTTTCTTTGGGGTTGTACCATGGTTCTTGCATCGCCACTACGTGGTGTTATCTGGGATCCAGTGAGTTAAGGAAGTGGTGGTGTACTTAATCCTTGCTTTTATTCACTTTGTACTGTATGATAGTCCATGTGTTTGTGTCCTTCATTGTGACATGGTGCACAGCGGTGCTACGCTTTCCTCTGCTTGGGTTTCCCGTGTTACAGGCTGGGGGCTGGGGGCTGGGGGCTGGGGGCTGGTGGCTGGTGAATGTAAATAGGTTTTCGGTGCTCGAGTTTGGCCAGATTGCTGGAATTTTTCAGACCGCCTGAGCCTTTCGTGGTCTTCCGGTACCCCGACGAATGCCGATGTAGCCTACTCCTTCGACAATTTGTGGGCTTGACGTGGCCGCTCTCTTTTTGTTAGAGCCAACAATCTGCCATTCGTTATCCTGGATTATTGATGTGGAGATGGGTGTCGTATATCTTCCAGGGTCCTGGATTCTATTCCGAGTTGCCCTAACCCTTGCAGCTAATTTGATGGGGCAAGTCTGGTCCCAGGCCGCGTGTTTCCGGCCGCAATTGCAGCATCTGACTTCTTGTTTTCTGCTCCTTCCCGAGTGTTGTGCTCTCCTGCACAACTTCCACATTTTGGATGTGTAGAGCAGGATTTGGCGATACGTCCATATTTCTGGCAGTTGAAACACTGCATGGTACGGAACCCATAACGGAAGATTTCTGTAGCCTTCAATTTGTATTTCCATAGAATTCCTTTGCTTATTGCCTTGTCTGCATGCTCTGCGTGCTCAAACCAGATAATAAACGATCCTGATTTTTTCCCTGGTAGTTGGTGATTTTTAAGCCAAGTCGCTCTTTGAATTATGATTCCAGGAATGTGTGCTGCATTAAAATTTTTTAGATCTTTAACACATTCCGAGCTTTCCGGTAGAAATGATAGTGGCATATTATGTACTAACACCTGATAGTTGGTGTTGGCTATCTGTGCCGTGGTAGCCAGTTTTGTGCCCATTTGTTTTGCTTTTCAATTATTTACTTTGTTGCATGCTCTGCGTGAAACACCTTGACCTGTCCATTTACCATCTGGTGGGCCCCGATGATCTCTTTGATTCCTATCTTTTTCACCAATTCTTCGCTAGACAGCTTAGCTATCTGTTTCTTCTCTTCTTCATCCTGAATCCTTATCACCGTGCCTGCTACTTCCGGTCTACTAGCCACTTTAGCCCAAGATTCTCCAGTGCTTTGGATAAGCTCTTAGGATTGAGCAATTGACGCCTGAATGCTTTTAATTCCCTGTAATATCTTAGTTGTTATCGGCTTATCGTCTGCTTGGAACGTCTTTGGGACAGGGTGGGGGTAAACTTTCAGTCGGAGGAGGCTTTCAATGTGCTTTACAGCCTCCTCTGGCATTCCCATAACTGCTCTAGGGGGTGAATTACCCTCCTTTAAGGCGAGTTTATACTTTTTCAAGTTTTCTGCTATTTTGGGCAGTGCCTTTCCGGCACCACCACCACTTCCCGACGCGTTTCCAGTATATTTGCAATTGGAATCTTCAAAGGGGTCCTCTGCCAGTCTATTGGACGCGTAAGTTTTACTCATTTCGAAGTTGTCGATTATTCCGTTTGATGTTTTTCTAGACCTCAATATTGTTAATAAAAAGCGCTAATTTTGTCTACTTAGTAACAATATTTAGGGCTATAGTACTACATGCAAGTAAAACTAATTGCCCCTGATACTCTGTACAGTCTTCCATCTTATATCGCATATATTTTTTTTAAAATCATGTTGTTTTCAGCCATCTAGCTATGACAATTAGTTTAATTACACTTGTAGGATTTAAATACGATTCCCAACTCCTGTAACTCCCCTTGGCATTAGTCTGTAGGCTCATGCCATGGTGAACCTATATCGCATAAACTCGGTGATGAGATATTCTATTCCCTGTGAGAATTTGTTGTAAATCGGAGGGAACCATATTTTTAACGCTCCTAAATTTTCATGTCGCTTATTATATGAATTCCCTTGTCATATGAGACGCACGGATCATCATACCCTAACCTGTAACTCTGTTTGTTTTTACATATAAGTCGCGCTTTGCGATCATGTCAGGATCGTACCTCACGGAGGTTCAGATACATCTCAAGGGTCAGATAGTGCAGTGGTACACCTACCGGACCGCTCTCCCAAGTAGAGTCTGAGTAGTTAGGACACCCACCCCCAACTTGAGACAGGAGAAAGCCAGTTCAAATCCAGGAAGGCCCTCACACCACATCTCATCGTCAGGATGACGAAAGCATATTCAGATCACCAGAGGTTCTCACTTTTCTCCATGGCGGGTCTTCGCAGAAGATGGTACATGCCGTAACGCGTTATCCTTGTGGTCGTATCCGCCAAAAGAAATCTGAGTAGGAGAGTTCCATACGTCAGACTGAGTTATTCTGGGAAATGTGCATATCTACCGTCATCATTCGCGTCACAGCCCCAGGCCGCAGTTGTCAGATTGACTTGAAGGATCCAAAAAATCAGAGTGCGCGAACAGAGGTGTGCGGGATACGTGCGGTGATCTGAACTCCGTCGTATGCTCGTGTCTAATCATACACGAGGATGCGATCGGACAGCGATAGCTGTAAATGATGAAAGTTATTCATGAAATTCTTACATGTACAAATTTCTCGTCTCCTGTCTCGTGATACGAATTTATTCAGTCAACGACATTATGGTATGGGAAATTGAAGGTCCCTGTAGTCCCCTTCGGTTATTCTTTTTGCCACTTGTGTAAAACAATTTTAATGGAATTAGGGACAAAAATATTTATCAAAGGGGACTACAGGGACCTTCAATTTCCCATACCATAGTGTACACGGGGTATCAGGGGTAATTAGTTTTACTTTCATGTAGTATTGTAGGCCTTAATATGGTTACTATTTATAGACCGAGTTAGCGCTGTTTAGCAACAATATTTAGGGCTCCAATACGACATGCAAGTATAACTAACTACAGTCGTCCCTCTGTAACTCAATAGTGGGTCCCGGTATAAGTGTTGAAAATATTCATCGAAATTCAACCATTTACATTAGCAGTACTTACCCCTGCACTCTAAATGACCTATAAGGGTAAATGTTGCAAATATAAAAGTCCAAGTTACAATGAATATTTCCAACACTTATACCGGGACCCACTATCGAGTTAGAGAGGGACGACTGTACCCCTGATACCCTTTACTCTGAAACTATCGGGCTATGGGCACAGTACATCCCTATACCTGGTTCGCCTTTCATGCGCTGAAATATTGTCCGTGCGCTTTTTTCAACTTTTAGGCCGATATTGTTATGGGTACATCTTAGCCGAGAAAAGCGGTGTGTCGAGAGCAAACCTTACTAATTTTACGACAAGCTTATACTAACTAGTACAAGTGCGGCTAATTTAGGCATGATGATTTTTACCAATAGACAGACCGCTGTTAACCGTTAGACCCCTGTTTTATCACGATTGAAGGCGATGAAATGATTCTAAGCAGATCCGCCAATCCATGGAGATGCGGTGGCTTGTAAGATTGCCTCGATTTATATCTCGCAAGCGCGACCATATTTGATCTGAACCTACACACACTAATACGGGAGCAGGGCAAGTATCAAAGGACGAGGTTGCCAATGTTGCATGATATTTCGAACATGGGAAAAATAAGATGGCGGGACGAGGACGAGATGGTCCGGCGGTCGGGCGTCGATTAGATGTCTCAATGGTAAAGGATACAAATTTTCAACCGTCGGGAAGCCACCGGCACACGGTCAAGTCCATGCATTAAATGTACTTGTAAAACGTATTCTCAGGTATAGTCAGTAGGCGGCCGAGCGACAGCATTGTCGAACATGGAACGGGCCAGTTCCAACGTCGGAGACGATCGTACTCTGCCACTGCTCGGAGTACTAGTATTTTTTGGAACTGACGTTTCCGCCAACGTCGCCGCGACTGAACCGAGCACGGTCAGAGCACGTAAATTTTCCGAGCACGTCGATCCCTGTCGTCTATTACACACCTAACCCTTCCATGAATTCCAAGACATGTCGAACATGGAGTGTCTATTGGCTGGTAGCAAGACAACGGTTCGCAGCAGACGAACCGTCAGCGCCAGTGACACTCTCGCAAGCCTACGGAAAAGAGCACACAAATCTTAGCTGCGCAGCACGACGTCTCTCATTTCCCTCCGGCGGCTATCGATTGCTGATCGCGGGCGCGCTTCGCCCCGTCCAGCGAGCAAGCGAGCTCCACCGCTTCAACCACCACGACCATCCACCCCCGCTGAAATTAGGCCGGGCGTGGGAGGAGCAGCTTTTCTCGCAGTTGTGAGAGTCGGCCGAGGTCGTACGCTGTGGTGGTACGGCGTCTGCGCTTCGTATTAGGACGCTGCTGCCCCGGCGGCGAGATTCGACTTGCTGGGTCTGCGGCCTGAGCCAGCAAGCCTTGACGAGAAAAGTGATTAGGGCCGACTCGGAGCTTTTTGCGCCCAAATCGTTCGTTTCGCTCCTCACCGTCACCGTCTTTTGTCTGTGGCCGTTCGTCTCTCCATCGTCCCTTTCCTCTTCGTCTCTCCATCGTCCCTTTCCTCTTCGTCTCTCTCTCCCTCTCGACCGCCCGTACTCTCCCGTGCCCCCCTCGAGATGCCCTCATCTCAATCCACCATGACGGAGATCGTGATGCGTCGAGTTCGGACGAAATACCATTGGCCTGCTATCCAACTCAACCTATGGCTGGTGATCATGCTCGTCGGAAGCTCGTCGATACTTGGCATTTTTTCGAGCTTTATTGCCATTCAGCACCGACTTGAAGTTAATATCCCATGGTGCGTATCCAGATCGCCGCGGTCACTCCACTCTTCTTCATGTGAGCATACTTGGTGAGTAGAGGGCTAATACGTGTGTGCTGCAGGTACTTTTCTTACTGGGTCACAGTCAGTACACTATCAGTCACGTTTATCCTGATCATGTTATGGTTAATAGCACAACGGCAGCTTCTGCCTGGAATAGTGATAATGGGTTCAGTCATCCTGTTCATCTTGTGGTTGGTAGGCTTGATTGTGATCAGCCTGGAGCTTTGGGGCCCATCGGGCGATGTGAACACGAATTGTCAGCTTCGAATCGAAAACCATCCCGTCTCGGGAATCAGCATAGAGACCTTAGCATGGCTAGAGCAGCATAGCATATGTTAGTGCCCCGAAAATCCCGATCTATCTACTCAGAGCTCAGCTCTGCTCACCCCGTCGCCTCCGCTGACTTTCTTACTTCTAGGTCAAGCATGGCAAGCTGCGTGGTCATTTCAACTTATCGGCTGCGCCTTTCTACTTTGGATTACGGTTATGGCCTACCAAGTCTATCAAGGAGAGATTTATTAGTTGTTCATCATTGCTTCGCCATTTTTCAAACAAAACCAGTGACATACAGTCAGAACCACTAATCAACGTTGTTTCAACGGACCCGAATCATCGTAAGCAAAATCTACAGCCTGCATGGCATAATCAAATAATAACATGAGCTCACGTGTCGTCTAGCACTTGACTGATCGACCATCAGAAAACAACCCATGAAACTTTTATTGGCTGCGAAGTGCCCATATATGACTTTTTATGACGATCACCGATTGTCCCATGAAAGATCGTCGTATTTTTCATAGGTACTAATCGTTGATCTTTAACCATTGTACGAGTGACTTATCCATATACATTACTCTCGCAAGAAGCTTAGAGATTTCTATGCCAGAAGAGACACAAATAAGATTTTCGTGGTATCATTTATATTATCTAATTTAATTCTTAGACTACCTCTTCTAAAAAAAATTATGATGAATGAGGCAACTCTGGCACGAGAGAATCTAGCAAGCTAAATATGTTCACTCAGCCAGGACGGGATAGAGATAAAGAGCTGTTCGCTGGTAGGTTGGGTTTTCCTCAAATATCTCGCGGACATGCCCTGTCACGGATGACCGGCCGCTTTCATGCACTCAACTGACCACTGAAACATGTATGTAGTGTAGTTTTTCACTTCAGTCGATCATGCTATCATGATAAGATAACTTCCTTCACACTTCCGCAGTCTAAAAATTCTATCATGAGTGTAAAACACTCTTTTCACCTGTAAAATCAGATTGTTCTTGAAATGCGAATTTTACAAATCGCTCAGTTAATCTGGCACACCAAGGGTCAACAAAATTTGTCCAAAGATTTGCGAAAATGTACACGATGGCAAACCAAACAGGCATCCACAAGTACCACCGGACCTGACTAGGGAATGGCAAGAGAACGCGTTCGACGCTTCCATCCTCTCGAATGATGTCCGCTGGTGCAGAAATACCGAAGTACATCCATACTAGAACAGTCCGTAGAAATGTACCATGAAGCAGATATACGGCAAACGAGTTCTTACCAAACCAGAGAAGATATTTATTAGAGAGTACTGCCTTGGCCATGTTCGAGAGATGAATTCCCAGACATATAAAGACAAGTCCTATGCTGGTGTAATAGCGGGGTGTCTCATTGTCTTTTGGAAAGATCAAAAGGGAGGTTTTACGCATAAGTTCGGACCACGGCATCCATTCGGCCTTGTCCTCGGGATAAGATGCGACGAATAAGCCGAAAATTATTAAGAGAGGCGAAAGTGTATGGGTGAGCCATCTATGACGAGCAAGCCAGTTGGTATGAGGCTTGTGTTGTGAGATATCGGAAAGAAAGATGCCAAAAAAAAATTGCATGCCAAAAGTTGCTGATAAAATTAGATTATGATGCATGTAAAAGATTTGGGCAGCTTACCATCATTGGCAAGATAGTAATACACACAGATACTGAGCATTATCATAATTCTGTACTTGGAACTACAGTATGCGGTGGACACTAGCGCTACATATACCAGCATGCTCCCTTTAAGGAGCGGAAAAAGCGTCCATTGATTGATGTCATACATGTTTAGTTCCTTTGTCCAGGTGGTAACCATGTTGTAACCCAAATCGCAAAAAGCCGCTCCAAGATGGGGTGTTGGCTTTGGCGAAGAGTAATTCAACCACTTGCTATTGACATGTTGAGCAACATCGAAAACGCCGATCTGACAAATGAGCCAAATGATAATCGTAATGAGGGTTGTGGGAAGAGCGAGGCGGGGAAGCCGACGAAAAGCACTCCGTGATATAGAGTTAAACGCCGCTTCTGGGTCTCCAGATCGAATTTGTCGCAATGGTTTTAGGGCACACACATAGCCTGTCACAAGGGCGAATATTGATACACCGATTCGCCCTTGTACCAGAACCCGAAGAAATGGGTACTGTAAAAGGCGTGGGGCAACACCTTCGCCTGACGTTGGTTTAAAAAGATCTTCATCAAAAGCACGAGCGATGTGAGTGAAGACAACTAGAAGAGAAGCACATCCTCTGAGGCCCTGTAGGGAGAAAGGTAAACTTTAGAGAATAATATGTAGATCAATGTTACTTACGTCAACCCATTTTATGTTTTCGGATCTGGCATTCGATGCCATTGTGGCGCTGAATATTTCGAACTAAGCGAGTGGAAGTCGCATCTGCTAGAGAGCGAAAAGAATGTTGAATTGTTAAAAATGAGTGAAAATGTTTAATCTTTTATTACAGAAGACCGATTCTGGAGAAGTTTCAATATTTAGACTGAATACGGAGTCATTCATCTCTCGTCCTGTAGTAACATCCTTGTGTCAGGCGGTTCTTCGAAAGACTAGACGGTAAGTATAGAAGTCCCCATGGGCATCGAATTTCTGATTTACGAGTCGTAGCTACTGTATTATCAAGTTTCATGTTGTATAATATTTTTGGAATACATGACTGGGATGTAAATCTCAAGTGTCACATTGAAAAAGTTTAATTAGATGTACCGTAACTGTGACTGACTGCTCAATATGCCGCTCCACCCGGCCCCAGGAAAATAAATTAGTGATTTCTTTTTACACCACCAAATCCATGACGCTTTCAGTCTCTTCAATTATAGCTAAACCATTTACATGGATTAAGATACCGTCTACACAAATTTTTCCGTATGCATCGATTTCTACCTTGTCAACTTTATGTGCATCTAATCCCTCAGAATATCCCTTGAGAAGCTCAGAGGTATCTGTGTGTACTAATCTGAGCTCATTTGCCGGTGAAATACAGAACCTGTCGTCCAGCTTCTTAACAACCGTGGCAGCAGCGTATCCTTTCATTTTTTTCCCATTGACATACCCCATGTAAGTTCTCGGGGTTTTTAACAGTTTCTCTGCAACCATCTCAAACCTGACAGGCCCTAGTTCCCTACACTTCTCAGACTCTTCTATTAAGGTGGGATGAAAGCCGTAACTCGCAACTGCTACACCCAGTATCGACGTGATTGGTTCTCCTTCTAAAGTTGCGTTTTCAAATGTAGCCCGAAAGGAGGGGAGAGGCCTAGGCGTTCCGCGCAAGAGAGTTCGAAGGCCGTTATTAATGTGAGAGTGGTAAACAGCGTTCCCAGAACCTAGAGGGAGTAGAATGATAGTAACACGGCTAACCTCATCAGCACTTGGAAGAAAGTTCGTTAGTTTGAGGAATAATGTACCAAGTTACAGCATTAATCAGGTCATTAATTCCTCCATCCCCGCTCAACATGATTACTGTGCCACATAGCTCCTTAGCAAATTGTTTAACAGAATCTTTACTGGTGGTGTATAGTGGTCTTTTTTTGACCTTGATCGTGTCGAGTAGAGGAGCGATGATTTGTTCATAGTAGCGCACCGCAAGGCAATCCCCCGATAGTGTTGATATAATAACATGGACCTCCTTGTCGAGGTAAGAGGGAACTATGAACAGAAATTTCTCAAGGCCGTCCGGGATATCGGGAACAGTTGTAGTACTGAGACGCCATTGATCCCCTTCATCCTGAATAATGATTGTATAGTTGTCTCCATCCCTCCAAACTCCAAGGACATCTTCCTCCCGAATTAATGTCATTATTGTCTGAGAAAATCCTACGGCTTGACGTTTTCAACTGTTCCTTCTTTTAGAAGACCGACAGAGCAACTGCGATGACGTGATTAACGATATCTCAGCCTCGATATTACTACGTCTAATTATGCCCTCCCACCCTCACAACCAAACCCCCCATTCCGATGATCTAACTTCTGAATGACACGCCACTGTCCTTCAGCTCTGTTGACCTGATGATCATCATCAGCCGAAGTTGCAGCAGCAGCGGGTAAAAAGCTGCAGTTATTTCTCTTCTCTCGGCGCAAACCCTATCATGTCGCGGACGATGCTTTTGACACGGAATCTGACACAGTTCCTTGCCCAAAATACCACGTCCACCATCCCAACCATGGTCTTACTCTCTCCCGCCGGCAAGCTCCTCTCCAGCTCATCCCCTCTCTCAGCTACTCAGCTGCGCACCCAAGCAACCCTTGCCTATTCACTTTGGACCTTATATCTCCCCACCATCCCATCCATGAAAGCCGCGCTGCCACAATCTCAAACTCACGATCTAGACTCACTCGCTGCCCCGGCATCTAGGAACAATCATGAGCTGTCAACTCTCACAATCCAGCTCACACACGCTGTTGTCGTCATTCGGGCGCTGTCATGTGGCTTGTTGTTCGTCGCAATCGCTACCACGAGCACGCTTCCAAGTGCCACGTCTAAAAGCTCACCCAAGTCAAATATTCCAACTTCTTTCAAAGAGGACGTTAGTGCAAACAGTACTTCTACTATTTCTACACCCCCACCTGGCGCAGAAGGTCCGAGGGCACATTTCTTGGAAATTAAGTTACAATCGGAGAAGGTGGCAAAGTGGTTAGATGAACAATTAGATGGGTTCACATTGTACACGGGCGAAGCATGATTTCATAATGATGTAACGATACAAGAGCAGTAAAACGAGAATCTATGATTAAAAATTGTAGATACGTGGATTTAGTTCTTTGATTCTCTCAAGTAGATCTTCCCTTATCTTCCTTGCGCCGTTGTATCGGAAGAAGTCACGTCAAAATCTGGTCCCTCTTTCCTCGGTTTTTCTTGAAATTTCTGGATCCTCCCCTCCCGTACAACACCCGTACTAATACCCCCCTCACCCGTCATCCAGCCGGGCAATTTAAAGCCATCGACGACGCCATATTCTACTAGTTTTCGTATTCCAGCAAAAACATGATTGCCTGTAAATGTTAGACTTATATTTGGTTTCCAGCTCTCAGTCTCTAATCCTCTGGCAACTGCTAATTCTTGCGCTGCTTGGGATTTCCTCCGTGACTGTGTTTGAGGAGGATTGGAAAGCGACCCTAGCTCGTCGAACTCAGCAACATCGTTGGGGAAGGGGTCCTCCATCTTGACATGAAATCGCTCAATTCCCTTGCCGTCATTGGGCAGCGCTGAACTCCCAAATCTACTTTGAGCGAGTTGTTTTCTCTTTTTCATTACTCGAGGGCTATCGGTGTCTCTTTTCCGTTTCCAAGTGAGCGTCTCTGGTTTGTGTGTATTTGCCTCGTGGTGCTGCTTGGTCTTCTTTGATGCAAGTTCATCTGCATCAGGATCACTTTCTTCTGCCGAGGAATGGGACAGCTCGATTCGGAGCGGATTATCTCTGGATGAATGCTTTCCGACAGTCTCAGCGTAGACTCTCCAAATTCCACCCGCTGCATTAGTACGCCCATTTCCCCGTTCCTCGACGAGTGCGTCTATATTTCTCGTCGATAAGCCCGTGCTTAGAAGCTTATATCGCTCGTGTGGTCTGCTAAATGCTTTCGGTATGGCCTCGATAACAAGTCTGCTTAAGCTCTTGGTGTCCCCTGCTTTCTTCGTTAGCGAGAAATGAACGCTGGATTGTGTGTTGGCCGACGAAATGTAAATGTATGGCGAGAAATCCGGAAACGCAACGTAGAATGTGCGACTACTTTCGACTGATTTTTTGGCTGAGGTAGGGAGAGCGCGCAGGGTATTGTAGGGGCTTTCGAGCATCCAAATGCGTAGAATGAGGAGAGGAAGTCGGTCGTGTCGGTCGATGCTATAATGTGCTCTGACGTCCGGCAAGCTTTCCCTCTGCAGGTTTCGCAGGAATGTTGCCGGATGGAAGTGCGGTACATTCTTGAGCGGCGTCGATGACGGCGCACTTAGAGGGACTAGCTCGAAAGCAAGCCACTTCTGTGATGTTGGGTGCGAGTAGAGGATTTGCATATCTGCCATGGCAAGCGCGTATAGGCTAATGCCATTTCTCCAGTCGCCCAGCAAAATACGTTCAATGACATCTCTCTTCGTCCCTCCCTGCTCTGCTAGCTTCGTGTATATCCGTCGTAACTCCTCCAGGGTTGGGGCTGGTGGGTATAAATCGTCGTCTTCTTCATCAGATATTTGGAGGTATGGGGCTGTCGTGGATTGATTAACGTCCGCAAGCCAGTCGAGGGCAAGCGAAATGAGGGCCGGACGTGTTAGACGATTAAGTGTGCGTCGTATGGTTGGGTATGTCGTAGGTAAGAGAGTGCCTGAGGGAAGTGATAAGGCTGTGGGGTAAGAGACAGCTGCCATAATTTATCGGCAGAGTAGCTGTAGTTAACACGTTGAAAAAGTTTAAAGTCTCAAGATGCAGAGTTATTATTCTATTGCTGTTTGACGATTACTTGTCAAAGTCCAGTATTTACAATTCGTAGTTTAAAAATCCGTCCCGCAACCAAGAAATCTAGAGCTCTATAATCATAATCTGAATTCCCCAACATGGCGTCAACAGCTCTTTCAAATAAACAAGATTGGAATCCCGATAAATCCTGACTCTCGACACCCAGGAACTCCAACGTCCTCATTTCTACAACTAAATACAGATCACACACGTTCGCCCGTCATGAATTTCAGGTCTCAAAGGTATCTGAGATGGGTCAGATCCGCTGATTCCCGTGGGACGGCCCGTGGTAGCTGGCTCCCAAATCCAGCCAATTTGTGTCGCTGCTTGTATGCCGTAGTACCATGTTTGAGCGATCTTATCATACCCTTCGTCTGTCGGATGAACGCCGTCGCGTAGATTTTCAATCATTACATTCCGACTCATATTCACCATCAAAACCTTTTTCCCGGCTTTTTGTCTGATTTCGACAATTTTTGGGATCTGTTCGTTGAATTTTCGAACCAATTCGAGGGCTAGTGGAGGTACCGTGACAGGTCCTAATTGTGCTACCAGTACCAGTGAATATGGACATATGAGAATAGTAAAATCGATAAGTGCAGCTAGACGCCATGGAGCATCTGCGGGGTCGTAAGGTAGGGCCATGTCATTGGTGCCAGCCATAAGAAGTATCACGTTTGGCTGGAGGACAAGAGATTGGAGTGCTTCTTTAGCAATATCGTGAATCAAATAGCCAGGATGGCCTTCATTAGCATTATTGGTCATATTACCCGAATACTGTGACCCAATGTATGTCACAGAAGGATATGTAGCATTGAGTAGATCGAAGAGATGGCTGCGGTAACCATTGCCACTGGTGGATAGAAAGCCATAGGTGATTGAGTCACCCAGCGGCAGGATTCGTAGATTCGGTTGAGTAGTGACCGTGAGTGTGTTCGTTATAGGAAAGACCGGTCTGATGTGAGGTGTAAGGATAGTCGGTGAAGCTTGCCGTGAGATATCAGTGAACTGCTGTACCGATTTTAGACCGTACTGACGAGCTGTCAGGAAAAACACAATTGTTGAAGCTAAGAGACTGGCTGCTAAAACTTTTCTGGGATGAGGCCTCATTGAATGAGGCTTCATTGGTTCAGATGTAGGATCTGAGAACCATTGTACATTTGATCTCATGGTTGGTAAGCATTCCCAGATACTACCGCTCCTACCACGAGGTTTTGGTTTAGTTCCCGAAAAATAGCGGTGGAAAGCGCGCCAATACCGAATCAACTTCTTGGTCTCAACTACTTTATGTTCACACGGATCCGCACTTTGCTATTTACAGAATTTATGTTTCTTAGGAAATCTAAATATTCTTACGTAATTCTTGTGTCATTGGTATGCTCAGATCTAGAAACAAACCCTCTCCCAAGAAGTTCGATTATTTCTCCACCACAATCCAACGAGGATTGCGCGGAGAATAAAACAGTAGTATTGTACAATTATAATGAGAGATTTCTCGAATACTTGTGTTTTATTACGGAACACCAACCAACGTACAGGGGCTCAGGGGTAAATTAAGGCAGCATGTCTTTGCAGGGTTTTTAGTTGTCGATTAATATACCAATATGGCGGTTTCCTTTATTGATCTTTTCTAAGCAAGGCCATATTAGGATAAGCTCAAAACCTAAATATCAATTTAATGTGAGAGATTTCTTGGCGACGAAAGTGAAGGCAGTATGTCACTCTCGGCTAAATATTGAATGGTGTCTTGAGAAATCCACATCAAGGATAATATCAAGGATTTCGATGGATTTATCTCAAGATTCTAATATAAAAAGTGTTCCTGATATGAAGTTGGACTCCCTTGAACTCTAACTACCTCTTCACATCTCTTTGAAATGCTTAGAATGAGTGATGGAAGCTTATCCTCTGTTGTACACTTGTACCAGGCCTCTAGTATAATTCGGCGATTCTCTGCTTTACTCCGCTGCCTCCCCCGCTCAAACTCTGGATGTACATTTTGAATGTATAATTTCATCATAACCCCACTCATTCTCAATTGGATTTAGATCTAATGAGTAAGCTGGCCATGATATAGGTTGAATTCCATAGTCCATGGGATAATCTCTTGCGGGAGGTGCTTTGTGTACTGGCGCATTGTCGTGCATAAATAAATGTGCACGACCTGTCTCTTGCCGTCTGTTTCTGTGCCAGTTCACAACAAGGGAAGAAAGTGTTGGCGATAGCCTTCTGAGGTCATCTTGCCCCAGTTGGCTTCCCAGAAAACACAAGGGTCTCTCTCGATTCCGGCGAAACTACCCCAAAACATCCAAGAATTATTCTTACGGTATCGATCAACGACACACGTATTATCATAAGCCTCTCCTTTCTTCTTAGACTGTGAGTAATCAAATAACTTTTGGATTTATATAGGAATTGCTTACCTTTCTAGTCATATAGCTCGGCATAATAGGTCCATCACTAATCCAAGTTTCGTCGCTCCAAAGTACTTGCGATCACTCTTGTTCTTGCCGTTGAACGCGTTGTTCTGCCCATACTTTCCGTGCCATCGTGTGATTCTCTGATAACGGCGGAGACCTTCTCGGAAGGCATCGAGAGTACCCTCTTCCCTTGAGTGTACTACGGATTGCACTTTGTCCGGCAGCCCATGAGGAGAAATGAACTGACAGTTCTAGATAAGAACATTGTCGTGCCTCGCGAGAACTGCAAATGAATTCTTCCAACTGATCGATTTGGTTAAGAGAAAGTTGAGGAGGGCGTCCAGTCCTTAATTTAGGAGATGCACGATCAAATTGAACAGTGTTCTTGACTTGTGAATATGTTACTCTTAACTGAGTCGCAATTTGTTTGTACGTGAATCCCGTCCGATACTGTGCAAGTATCTGGGGAAAATCAGTTCGGATAAGTGCATAGTTCAGCACCAGAATTCTACACATACCTCAAGTCTTTGATCTCGACTGAGATATGAAGCACGAGTTTGACCTTATAAAGTAGGTTGATTATTCATGATTAGAGGATAGTAATTCTAATAAAGTAGATTCTCGGGAGGCTTGTGCTAAATTGCGAGTGGTGTTCGATAACTTTATCTTTTTCTAATACCTGTAAGATGGTTTAATTAACAATGATGCAGCCATAGCTTTTTACGAACAAATATCAAAAGTGGCTTTTCCGATGAACCGAATCGGTGAGAAAGATTAGATCATTTGATCTCGTCTGACCTAGAAAGTTGTAAGCCTAACCTTCCCCTGTCTGCCACCCCAAATTCGGCTGCAAATTTTGCTATCCCACAAATAAATTGCCATGTTTCCACCCAAATTTCTATCGAAATGAGTCAACGTGAGAATTCCATTCGTGAAGCCATTGAAGCTTTAGAAAGAAATCCAAATTTAACTTTAAAGGCCGTGGCTACCGCGTATTCTGTACCAGAAGCACACTTCTTGATAGACTCACAGGTAGTGTCCCGCAGCAAAAAGTCAACAAGGAGTGCAGCGGTTGATTCCTAATCAAGAGGAATTTCTTGCTGAGTGGATCCTTGATATGGATGCTCGAAGCTTTCCCCCTTCACACGCGAGAACACGAGAAATGGCTTCTCGAATTCTCAGTATGAATAAGGATACTGATCCACTCGGGAAAGATTGTATACCAAAGTTTATAAAACGGAATCCTAGAGTTGCATCTATTTTCGGCCGACGGATTGAGAGTTTACGAGTTGTTGGCACCAATCATACAGCCTTAGAAAATTTTTACAAACTATTCAAAGAGGTTCGAGATTGGTTTAACATCCAGACTGGTGATATCTGGAATGTGGACGAGCAGGGAATTGGACTTGGTGTTTGTTCAAACACTAAGGTACTGTCTTCTTCGAAGAAGACTCGTACGTCTGTTTAATCACCTCAGAATCGCGAGTGGGTTTCTGTTCTTGAGTGTGTCAGTGCGACAGGCAGAATTGTTAAGCCACTGATCATTTTCAAAGGGAATAGTCTTCAAACGTCATGGTTTGAAGAAAATACCCCAGATTGGACTTTTACAATATCCGAAAACGGATGGACAAGTAAATTGATCGCTTTGGGATGGTTAACTAATGTGTTTTTGCCTCAAACAAAGCATGGAGGCTGCCCTCGGATGCTCGCCATGGACGGTCACGGAAGCCATGTAGATGTAGATTTCATGTGGGAGTGTAAAAGGAATAATGTTGAGCTTGTGTTTCTTCCACCTCACTCTTCACATGTGCTTCAGCCACTAGATCTTGGCGTTGTCTCCCCCTTGAAGTCTTGTTACCGAAAAATTATCACAGATCTCGCTCATCTTGATGATGCCGCGCCTGTCAAGAAGCAACGCTTCCTCAGCGCCTACAATCAGTCCAGGATTGAAGCTTTACTGAAAGAGTATTACGTAGTGGCTGGAAAGCATCTGGTCTTGTCCCTTGGAATCCTGACAAGGGTCTTAATTCATCGCAGGTAGCTCAACCACCGGAGACATCTCCAAAGAGACTATCCACACCACCTCCATCTGCTCTAAGGTCTGGAAACACTTGAATAGATGTTAGAACACCTAGCAATTCGAGGGAGCTACTTAAGACAGCACAAAGTCTAAAAAAAAGGAAGTGGGAGGACGGTGAATGGATGAGATTAATTAGTAAAGCAGGCAAGGCCATTTCATTAGGTAATGCTCAACGAGCTCGCGATCAAGAGACAATCCACACGCAGGAATCTCAGATCAGACAGCTATCCTCTAAATCTTCACGTAAAAGAGTAACAGTTGACCCAAATACTCGCTTTTCTTCAATCGAACAGATCAAGCAGGCACAATCTGAACTGAAGGCACACGAAGAACTACTAGCATCCAGAAAACCCGAATTGGAGGCTAAAAAAGCAGCAGCGGCAATGTTAAATACATTTCTGGAGGCCTGTCAATTTGAATGGCAATTGTAGTTGATTTGTAGACGTTATAATAAGGATTTGTCGGCTTGGTGTTGATGCGATTTTCCAAATTTGGGGTGGCGGACAGGGGAGGTTAGACTTATAGCATGGCTAGGATATATCCATATTGTAACCCCTGTATATAAAATTTCCAGCTGCCTTCACTTACCCCTGAGCCCCTGTAGCTAATTCCTAGTAGGAAATATGTCACGTGTCTGATAACATAAGTGCGCGATGGGAAATGTCAGCTCCGGGGCTTCAGGTAGAAGATATGGATACAATATGTAGATATAAACTAAGGTACTCTATGACAGACGACGCGTGGCGCAACATAAAGCTACTAGCGCGACTATTAAGCGAGAAGACACTCTATACTACACGCTAACAGGAAACGTCTTGAATATTCTGGTCCATTACAAAGATTTAAATTTCTACAAACAAAATAACCTTAGTCCTCTCAAATCGCACGTAGCTGCGTGAACTTGACACGCACAAGCTCTGCAAGGCCATTCACCCTCAGATTAAACTCAGAATTTGTTCACTAAGAAAACCAACGTGATTAACGAGTCAAGAGCACTCAAGCACTTCATAAGCATAAGACTGGCACATAAAAATTGGACAGCTTGTAAATAACAAGTAATGTAGGTTGTACTTCGTATGCAGTGCACATCCCACGATAGTCACAGACTTAAATAAGATGTAAATGGAGTTAACAAAAAATAAAAAAAAAACAACTTAACAAATATTCATAATTCTTTAATAGGTGATAGTGAGAGAGATTGGCTTGATGGCATGTGAGGTTAACAAGTATCCTTGCTTTGTTGACGTCAAGTGTGAAAAACATATGAGCTTTGATGGTCGTTTGAATAGAAAAGTGAACCTTCAGGGCCGTTCTAAAAAGAGTTTGGGTAGCCGAGACACATACCCCACTTGAGACCAGATAAAGCTGGTTCGGATTTAGCGAGACCCTTAATCCACATTTCTCACGTGGTCATGTGACGATGACTAGGGCTCACTGGATAGTCGTGGGTAGCTGAAATGCGTTCCTGCGGCAGATATAAACGGTTAAGGGCGGTGAAAGGGCTGTAAGGCGCCTGACCTGGAGTGATGTCTTCAAGTGATATTAGGGTTTGAGTGTCCCTCATGTCAAGTTGAGTCATCGCACCATGTACCGTATCAGTGTCATTTTTATCATGGCCTTAAGGCTATACAGTAGCTTACTAAAGTGGTCGAATAAATCACCAAATCTAATACAATTGACCATAACTTCACAATATGATCTTGAAATGAAAGTATTACAGCATTACATGAAAATTTAATTACTTTACTATCGCTGAGACAATTTTGAAGCAAAAAAAAGAGAATTGTTTATTCTATAGTGGTCTTGGCGTTCTCAACTACTCGACCAGTTTTGGAAGCATCATTTTGATACAAGAACTCAAAGATCTTTTCCCTACTAGCCATCCAATCCACAAGATATTTTCTCTTGCATTCTGTAATTTCTTATTATCTGTGCCTTTAAACATCTATGGAAAATGAATCAACTGATTTCTGAGCTAATATATAGATGAATGGTGAAGATACGACCTGTCAATTAGGTAAAAGCTACAGAAGTAGCGTTATTTGAATCTCAATGGAATTCAATCGATTGGAAAAGATAGAGTTTGAACTAAGGCGTAAAAGAAATCCCATCATGTAAAAAGGAAACATAACAGTCAGATTAATTGTATTTACAGGAATCATTCAGCCTCCAGCATCAAATTTATTTAATCAATTGATTCATACTTATATTTTGAAAATACTTCTACCCTGAACGAGATTATTTGGGATTTTTATCAGAGTAATCTTTTCTTTAAAAAATATGAAAAAGATATCTCCCGACCAAATAACATCCATTGCAAAATTAGTCCATGAAGGGAAATCAACGAATGAAATTTCAGCAATCTTAGGACTCAGTCATGCCACTGTTGCAAAATACCGAAAGATGATAGTGAAGGAAGCACCGAAACTAAAGAACAGACGGCCAAAAAAACTATCAGCTAGAGACAAGCGAGAAATCGCCCGTTTAATGGTAAATGTGTTCTACCAGGAATATGATTGGGAAAATATTGTGTGAAGGCAGCTAAGATTGGTTTATGGGAAAAAAATGCGTAAAGTAGAGGTACTTGATATTGTGTAATATAAAGATAATGATGATGATATGTTACAAAGTGGCGAATCTAGGCCTACTTATACTGCCAGAATCATCCGTGCGCTAACAGAGCAAACAATGCAGACATCTAGACTCGTGGGACCCACACCTCGCCTAACTAGTCCCACCACTTCATCCTAGCCTCGGTGGTGTCACCTCATCTGCTGCTTATGCAGCCTTGCCATGTCCACTATGCTCCTAGGCACAACAAAATGGGAGCGCTAGGACGGCAGTAGGAGCGTTCAAACTGGTAAACTCAGAAAGAGAAGATCAAGTTTCCGCTCAGACTGTCCGGCGGGCTTTAAGGGAGCAAGGTCTGAAGGCGATAAAAAAGAAGAAACCAAAGCTGTCAAAAGCTCATCAGAGAGCTCGCGTGAACTGGGCTTGATCCCACGAAAATTGGACGAAAGAAGACTGGGAAAGGGTGATTTGGTCAGACGAAACCAAAATCAACAGGCAAAATAGCGATGGGATTAAATCTTCTTGGGTTAAAGGGCCAAAGAATTTGCAGCCAGAAGCGATCGAAGAGACCCTGAAGTTTGGTGGGGGCAATCTAATGATATGGGGGTGTATGTCATGGTATGGGATAGGTGGAATGGGCCGTATAGTTGGACGAATGGATTCTAAACAGTATTTGGAAATGTTGGATAATTTTCTAGTGCCTACTATGGATAGAATTGCCAGAGAGCCCGACTCGGTACCTGCAACTGAGCTAATCTTCCAGCAAGATAACGGCCCAAAGCACACATCCAAGAATACAAAAAGCTGGATAGCTTCTACAAATCTCAAGACAATGAATTGGCCCTCTCAATCGCCGGATATGAACCCGATTGAGCATCTTTGGGGTCGGCTCAAGTGTCGACTCGATGAGTATTCAGAGCCACCGAAAGGTATACATGAATTGTGGGAAAGACTTAGGGAAATTTGGCAAAACTTAGATCCAATTTTATGTCAGACTCTAATTAAGGGTATGCCGTCGCGTGTTGCAGCTGTAATAAAGGTCAAAGGGGGTCATACTAAGTATTAAAATGATGCTTCCAAAACTGGTCGAGTAGTTGAGAACGCCAAGACCACTATAGAATAAACAATTCTCTTTTTTTTTGCTACAAAATTGTCTCAGCGATAGTAAAGTAATTAAATTTTCATATAATACTATAATATTTTAATTTCAAGATCATGTTGTAAAGTTATGGTCAATTGTATTAGATTTGGTGATTTATTCGACCACTTTTGTAAGCTACTGTATATACACAAATGACTCAAAGAAAAAGAGGCAAAACAAATTGGAAGATTTGTGGCCCAAAATCGCCATATATTCTAGGTAAGAATTAATCATCTATAAGTCTAAGGTTCTTCGTAAAATCTACTTTTAAAAATAGAAAGCTACCTAAATTACAGAAAGCTGCTCTTCGTCAGTACAAACAAATTTCTCCGTCTTTTACTCCTGTCAAGATAAAAATTAGTGCCATTTCGAAGTTAAATCATTATTTGTAAATTATTTTTATAAAATTTAAAACCGGCAACTGCTATAATTTAAATTTTAGCCTTGGCACAGTGAACTAACTGATTGGGGTCTCTCACTTGGCCAAAGTGATGGAATATTTCGTTATGCAGATTGAGATGTGTCTGGTAGTAGCGACCAGTGCTGTCCAACGTCATTTAATATCCAAATTGATATAGGTATAATTCGGGTATTGAATGACTACTGGTCGCTATTTGTGAGTCGCTCAATTGGTACTCATTGTATCGAATATTCCCATTGATGTAGCGTCAAAGAATTTTAAAATAGTTTCGAGCAAGGCATTAAAAATTCGTCCTTGATATCTATTCGTCAACGCCTCCTGAATGATTAAGAGGTCTTATTTGAGATGTATCGGGTTCTACTAGACTTTTCGCAGTTTCCTTTAGCCATGGAACAATAGTCCTGCCGCAAGCTCTAGATTTCCACCACATGCTACTAGAGCGTGTACGGCTTGTCCCCTCGAGAATCCCAAGGCAACCAGCTGGTCAATAGATTCCGGGGGAAATGAAGGTTGTGGAGGAACATTGGTTTGTATTTCTGTTCCTATGGTCGGAGTTGAGGAGCTTGCTGCGGATTGTTCGGTGTCAGGAGGGCTATAAACAACTCCGGATTTTGCTCCAACATAGGACCCACCTGGCCCGGCAATTTTGGGCTCCTCAGCTCGAACTAGCTCCATATTTTTAGGAATGTCCGCTTCCCCGAGGAATGGAACCTCCACATCTTGAATAACCAATCTATCTCTCGATAAGTCTATGCATGCTTGGTGACGTTTAAGCATGTCCAACCCGAGCAGTAGGTCGACATCTTTTCCTTCCATGACGGTGAAGCTGCAGGCTAAGAAGAGAGTACCGATCTTGATTTGGGCTGAATGAACTTTCCCAATAATTGATGCGGTACCTACGCCTCGTGCTACGCCTGCAAAACGCTTGTCTACAAGTCTCATAATTCCACAGCTTTCGGCGCATGAAGGAGACATGATTGTGGCCTGGGCGCCAGAATCAACAAAAGCCTTGACCTTCACACCGTTTACTTCAACGTCAATGTAAAGCATATGGACATAACCGAAAACTATTGACAAAATTTGTAAGTATTTTAACCCCTTTTCAAAGTGGCTGACCTTCTGGGTTGTGTTCTATGGCGTTTTGAAGATTTTCTTGTACGCGCTCCTCTCGAATCATCTCCTCAATCCGTGCTTGTGCTCTGTAGTCGAATGGGTCCGCATTCAAGTCGGCAATTTGTTGCCTCCTTCGAGCCTGCTCTTCCCTTTCTTGTTGGGTGATTCTCTGGAGCAATGCAGCGAATCTTTCAGGACTCTCAAGAACACCTGCTATTTCGGGTCGCTGACTTACAGCTTGTGCTCTGGCTACTGGATTTCCAAGCAACTGTAACCTTATAGTTTCATAATCAGAAGATCCATATCCGGCGCTCCTCGCCCCTTGCTGCAACTGCTGTGGATGGTTGTTCCTAGATTGACCCGAGTTTCCGGATTCTCGAACATATATGGCAAGCATCTCTCCATCTCCAATCTGTAGTTGTTGCATCGTTTTAGATTCATCGTTGAGGGAATGCCCGTTATGGTAGAGACTTTGAGAGCTTTTAGGTATCTGGGTTTCGCCTTGTATGGATTCCTTTAGTATACCAATCGTTGTATCAGGAGCTACTTCGAGGTTGATTAGACCACCATCATCATTCATTCGTGCCGTAATACTGATCGTGATGCGCCTTCAGATACAATTGTTAGTGTTTAGAACAGTACGATGTATATCGTTTTCAGGACTCACATGGTCGATAGAGTGCAAGTTCAGGATTTTTGTTTGATACAATCTGCAATCTTCAGCGAGAGGGAGTGATCTGATTTACGCTCAGATCTAACGTCTTATCAAGCAGCTCGTGATTGAGACCGGTAACAGAGGTTGGTCGATCGTTTCTTGTGACAGCCGCGACCTACGCTCAGGAGAGCAAAATTTTGCCCCATCCATAACTCACTACTGCGGGTCATCGAAGTCTGGCCTCGCATGTAGCAAGTTGAATGAATGATGAAACATATACAGTTGTTCTAGGGTTAGATATTCATTAATGTCAGGGTATGTCATGTAAAATGGCCTCTTAAAATATCGATATGCAATTAACAAGACTTCCATTAATATTGGTGAAATATTACCCTAGTAATCCAGTTTGCGATGCTTCGCGTTCTGAAATATGAACTGTCAACTTTCTTAGATTGAATCAGGGCCTCTGTACGTAGCGACAGCGGTACTGCTAATGTAGAACTCAAGAAGCACGGAGTTAGCAGCATTGCTATCACCATTTAATAAACTTTTCTTTGGCAAAGAGTTTCAAATCCCACGGATTTAATCATTTGGCCAAGCAATGCATTTTTAGACGGATAAGAAATAACCTAGGACACGTTATTCAGACCTCAAAAATACCTCACCAACTCCTTTGACATTTTATCTCCACAATGTCTTCTCGACGACTATATCTTCCTCCCTTCCTCCCTTCCTTCACTCTCCATCACCTTCACTCATTTCTTTCTATCAGTGAATCGATTTAATTATATAAGCGGGCTACATATATTCATCGCCAGCCCTTCCCCAAATCACAATTTGTCGCTCTGAAACATTTTAGAAGGCCTCGAACATCGCTAATCCGATAATAATAATGACGGAACTCACTCACCCCACTATACAGGGTAAGTTTGGTCACCTGGTCTACTCTGCTCCTCATCCCTCCCCTCTCCCTTTGCACTACATCACACTTGATTGGGACGAATTTAAAATACCTTGCACCGTGTTATTAAAGTTGATAAAAACAATGACAATAATAACATTTCGGCAGATGGATGGTTCAGGGAAGTTTCTGAGATGTGGCCCGGCCAGGCAATGGCTTTAAGGGTCAAAAATATTCTACATCACGAAAAGAGCAAATATCAAGATGTTCTCATTTTCGAATCAACCGACTATGGTACCGTCTTGGTGCTTGATAATGTCATTCAATGTACTGAACGAGATGAATTTGCCTATCAAGAAATGATTACTCATTTAGCCATGAATTCACACCCAGAACCAAAGAAAGTTCTAGTCATCGGAGGTGGTGATGGTGGAGTTCTTCGTGAGGTCATCAAGCACGAATGCGTTGAAGAGGCAATTCTATGCGACATTGACGAGGTAAATATTTTCATGTACGGTAACTGCGACACATGTACTAAATCATTAACTCAGGCCGTAATTCGACTTTCCAAGAAGTATCTTCCTGGCATGGCAATCAGCTTTCAACATCCCAAAGTCAAAGTCCATGTCGGGGATGGATTTAAGTTCTTGAATGACTACAAAAACGCATTTGATGTCATCATTACCGATTCATCTGATCCAGAAGGGCCAGCGGAAAGTTTATTCGAAAAGCCATACTTTGAGCTCCTTTATGGTGCTCTAAAAGAAGGTGGCATAATCAGCACTCAAGGTTGTACGTCTTCTTTGCATTCTAGATCATGATATCTTTATTGTGCGCTTATTAATGTTTAATTCCTCCTACCATCTCATTCTCATCTCTTACTGTTTCTTCCTGATGTGTAGAAGGTCAACGTATTTATTCATCTGGCTAACTTTTACAAGCTGAAAATCAATGGCTCCACCTTCCATTAATCACCAAGCTAAAGAAAGAGTGTCGAGAAGTTTTCCCTACTGTGGAATACGCCTACACGACAATCCCCACTTATCCATCCGGCCAAATTGGGTTTATGGTATGCAGTAAGGACGCTAACAGAGATTTAAGTACACCCCTCCGAACCTTTAGCCCGGAAATCGAAGAGACTCAACTTCGTTACTACAATGCCGATATTCACAAGGCGAGCTTCATTCTTCCGACATTTGCACGTGCTGCATTAAAATAGGAAAAAACCTTCCAGAGTCCCCTGAGCAGCATCATTATCCGGTACCTGGCATAAACGTGGACCAGGATGGTCAATTGGCAAAAACATCATTAAATATTTTTGTCACTTAAACAAATGTAAAATTCTATATTCAATTTAAAATTATCAAAGTAGCAGTACTATCTGGGGGTTACATTGTGTTCAACTAGTGGAGTTTGCACGTATAGGTGACACTGAAATTTTAGCATGGTGAAAGCATTCACAGATAACCATGAGGTTTTCTCAGTTTACCCTGTGGTGGGTATTCATGGCAGAAGTCACATGCCGTAAGAGTTAATTTCGTAGTGGTATCTGCAAATGAAATCCGAGTTTAAGCGTCCCAAACGATTGAGTCATACTATGATGAATGTGTATCCTCCGTAATCATTCGCGTCAAATCCTCAAGCTATAAACACAAGTATGATTTAAATAAATAAATAAATCAAAAACACTGCAAATAGACGAGTCTTAAACTGATTTTTGTTTTTGAGTTTTGCTACTGGTGCTCATTACACATGCCAGTACGTATCTCTCTTCCAGCAAAATGTGTCTTCTTTTCAATGGAAACCTGAGTCACCCTTATCCTTTACGGGGGCTCCTCAGCGCATTCCTAGCTTGCCTCTATCCTTTCTCACCTCTGCAAGCGAATTAGGTTCTATTAATCCATCGAGTAAGTTCCTTGAAATCTCTCATGTTGTTAATATCTGGACTTCCTATGCCTCTCCTTTAGTGAATAAAACTGATGCCGAAATTAAACCCGTTCTTCATACCCTCTTTAACAAGGCGGAATCACTCTCAATCGTTTCTGAAAAATCAAAATCCGAGTTACAGTAGAACCTGTCATAACTCATAGCTTTGTTGGTCAATCCGGGTGGTTCCTAACAGGAAGAGTCCGGATCTGCCATCCTCTACAACCCATAGGAACCATGGGGGTTTTCCCGTGGCTTTTACGTAATGCCAACACCATTGCTATGGCAACTGATGTGTATCTGATGACCAACCCATCGAAGTTAGGTTTAATAAATACACCAAGACTGAAGTGTGCTTCGTCCCCAGTCCCATACTAAACTATATGGAACTGAGAACAAATCCCGTCCTGCTGTGGGTGTACAAATATCGGTACTAGGACTAATGTGTACATAGAACTACTGGTAATTACATGCAGACAAATCAGCTTCCCACATTAGCCTTGGTATTCCATCACTTTGTATTCAATTATCAACTTCATTTGTGATTCGAACGGCCATCTTTCGTCGTCACAAGACAAGATCATTCACCTTTTGCCATAAAACATCATGTCTTCACATTCCTAGACGAATTCCATGTCGGCAGCATCCTCACAGATTCTCTCGAGCCTTTCTCCAGCAAATGCGACTACTACTAGTACTATTTCTACTGATATATTTAATCAGTGTATTCTTGAAAATTCTGACACGCTATGCCCCGGAAAAATTTTTGAGCGCGGTTGCTTACTATACTAGATGCAAACGAGGATTCCCATCATCCTAAACGGTGGAAATCAATTAAGAAAAATGCTTCCATAGCGCAAAAATTTGAAGTGCTTGATTACATCAGGATAAAGGGAGTTAATTAGAGCAAAGCAGCCAAATTTTTTGATAAAAAATGGTCCGATCTCTGTAACAAGCAACCTATTATATCATCATGTTTGAAGCTGGAGATGAAGATAAGAGGACAATTCTCCCAGAAGCCGCAGAAAGATCTTCAAAAGAATTCCATCTTCAAGTGCCCAAAGGTCAATGAAGCATTGGAGCTCTGGATTTCGCAGTTCACGTCCCACCAGGTGCCAATAATAGGGGAAATATTGCGTCAGAATTGGGATATTATTTGCCGCACTAACCAAAGAGGATGGGGTAGCTGAACTAAAACTTAGCAGTGGCTGGCTCGATTCTTTGAAAATTCGAACTAGCTTGAAGCATGACAAGCGACACGGAGAGGGTCAACTTGTTAGTGTTGAACATGCTATCCATGAAAGAGCGCAGCTACAAAAAAATCTCATTATTTTCAGTCCAAATGCATTTATAATATGGATGAACCCGGTCTATTCTACGCAATGCCGCCCTCGAAAGGCTTTTCTTCCAGGACAAATGCCAATGCCCTAAAAACAAGCAAAATGAGGCTTACGTATACATTTATGTGCAATGTTGATGGCCCAGAGCGTCTGGTGCCATTTTTTACAAGGAATGTATTCAAAGCACATTGTTTTGGCAAGAAGACTGGTAAATAACTTGGCTTTTACTGTCGGCACAATGCCACAGCCTCGATGACAAGCGAATTTTTCACTGAGTGAAATAAGGATTGGGATTGAGAATGCAGAGAAAAGGGCTGGAAATAACTACTCCAACTTGTCAATTTCGTAGGACGCATTTTCCACAGAACGTTAATCAAAATTACTCTCGAAAAATTTGAGGCAGACATGACCAGCCACGTTCAATCCATGAATGCTGGCATCATTGTATGTTTTAAAGCTCATTACAGAGCTCTGTTTCAGCGCCGGGCAATCAGTTGATATTATACCAAAATCTCTGTCTACTCAAATTTTGTTATTAACCAGCTAGAAGCGATGCGGCTAGCGAAGATTGCATGGAAGATGGTCACAGAGGCAATTCTAGCCAACTGTTTTCGAAAAATAGATATATTACGTGTTGAAACTATTCGAGCGTGTCACGGAATCCGAAATTCTTTTGGACATCATCTAAGAGAGTATTGAAGATGTAGATACCCTCGGACTCTTAGCCCCTGCGTAGAGGTCATCGGCGTCTGATCTCTCAAATTCATGCCATGAGCATGAGAACAGTATCAGCACAATAAGCGATGAAGCTGTTGTATAAGCTGTCAAAGAGACTCATGTGTAGAGTCTCGGAGATTTTGCCACGGAAGAAGACTCAGAGCCATGTATATTTCCATTCCATGGCGAGGTCATTCGTGCGCTTGATCGTCTGAACGATTTTTTGTCTATATGAAATGACTCTTGGGCGAGATCAACGTCAATGCAGTGTCATACTGCTGGGAAAAAAATTGGTTAAAGAACGACTGAATGCACTACCTATAAATGTATAGCAAACTAACTTGAAGACCTTTCCGCTCCAGGTAGTACGTAAACATACATATTTATTTAATTCAGATCAACCAAATTAACCCCAAGCCTTGAAGACAACTTACGTGCAATAACATGTAGTCGTAAATGTACACGCACGTAAACATCTACATTTAACTGAATGTGGCTGTCAAGATCAAGATGAAAAATATTATAGTCATAGACTCTCTTGTGTAAATAAATTAGAGCAAACAGAGACATATATCTAATATGAATACACATACCTATTGTAACTGGCTATTTCTGACAGGTTATGAGACCAGAAGAACTTCCACTGGGATTTCATCTATTTTCAGATTTTATCTTACGAGTTACTTTCGTCCATTTACCCTTAAATTCATTCAAGATGTCTCAGTCTCTTGATTCACCTCAATTCAAGTCCAAGTACGGACTCATTACCATTTTGACTTCATCGACTTACAATGAATGGTTTGTTGGATGAAGGAGTGCTCTAGCGATTATGGGAGCCCAAAGTTTTTCGAATGGTACAGAATCCCAGCCGCTCCAAAATAACAATGCTCACAGAGCCTGGGATGAGAAAGCGAGAGAAATTTTGAGAATGATTATAGGATCTTGCAGTCTCACCTATAAAGAAATAAGCCCGGAATATGCCGGCAATCTGGATGTCAAGGGACTCTGAGACAAGCTCAATGCTGTTAATCCGAGCAGAAATGAGCAATTCACAAGCACTTTGCTAAGAAACTTTCACCACACGCAGTCCAACTAGCCTCGACGGAGGTTGGACTTACCGATCGTAACATCTTTCAACAGCTTGTGCACTCTCTTCCGCAGGACGATTGTTGTTGGGAGATACAGGGGACCCACGTTCTAACTAACAAACTGAGTCTTGAAGATGCTATTCTACATCTTCAATCATGTGAAAAATCTCTTGTAGATTAGACCCCATCGCAGGCTAACAATGTGCAAACCCTTAGAGCTAGTCGCGGAAACAGGGGTGGTGGTAGAGGGAGAACGAAGAAAAGGTTCAGGAATTCTTCTTATGACCAGGACAGAAAAGATAACAACAAGAGAGGAAATCATGGAATATTTCAAGGGAAAAGAGGTCATAATCAGGGAAGAGGTTTTGATAACGACCAGTGCAAATGGTGCTTAAACCGGGGCCACTATCAGCACCACTGTGAGGACTACATAAAGCATCGCAGCCAATCTCGGGAAGAGATTAGAGCAAGAGAAAACCAGGACTATACGAAATTCCAGACACAAAATTAAGCTTGATGGCTCTAAATGGAACTAATACAGATATCGGATCGCAATGAAACCTCACAGAACAACCCACGCAGACAGAATCCGCCATATCCAGCAAAGATGAAACTAATAGCCGTGCCAGCAAATCATAAAAACTCACAAGTGTATTATACCAAATGATTCATCGATTTGGAATCTTCACCATAGACGACTAGGATATGTAAACTTCCGAGATAATAAAAAAAAATAAAAATAAATTGGTAGACCTTGGACTGATTAAAGGAAGAATTCTTAGAGATAATTGTCCCACATACCACGGAGAGAAGCACTGTGAAGCCTGTTTCGCAGGAAGAATGAAAGAAAGATTTAATAACAAGACAGACACCAGGGAATTCATCAAGGGCAAACGACTACACTCTGACATATCAGGAATTCAAGGGATGTCAATCAGAGGATATAAATACTTTCGCATAGTTGTGGACCACGCAAGCCGAATGTACTAGGTATCACTTCTCAAGACCAGGGAAACGAACGAAATCCTAAATATTCTTAAGCAAATAATTGCCACTGCTGAAATTCAATCCGGGAATAAAGTATGCTTCATGAGAGCTGACAACGGGAAAAGTGAATCTGTCTCCGCTCTCATTAACTTCCTGAAAGATAGAGAAAGAGAAATAGGTTTGTTAGCAACGTATGCGAGATCAATGCTTTATAAGGCGCAGCTTCCTCATCAATTTTGTGATTAGGCAATTTAACATGCTGTCTGGATACGAAACAGAGTCCCGACATCAGCGTTACCATTCGGCCCGGCCGAATCATCAACAAGAAAGTAGAACATACCGCGTGGTATGATAGACTACCAAAACTCGACAATCTAAGGCTATTTGGATGTGTAGCAATACTTGTTTACCCAAAGGCTTTAATGCCTCACAAATAGACTCCAAATACGAGAGAAGGGACCTCAATATTTATAGAAATGAGAGGAGAAACAATTCATAAGCTGTTATTTGCAGCTTCACTACAAATATGGGAATCTGCAGATGCTAGCGTAGACGAATACACTTATGCAGTAGTAAGTTTGTGGCAAAGGAACAAAGCTAATACTCCTGGAAGACAGGTAACGAGAAACTCTCAGGAATACGTTCTGAAACCCATAGTTGGTCGGCCTAGAGGAGTAAAGCAAAGACGAGTGGAATTTGCCACAAATAGAAATATGGCTGAGCAGTAAATACATTCAGATAATATATCACAGGACACGCTCAATAACCCTCAATTCTTGAGAATCGCTACTAGAAGACATTCGATGCCGCAAGACGCACTGGTTGCGCTGGAAGAATCGGAACTCTCGTTAATTCCAGCTGAGGATATAGATAGTTTGTCTAGGGGCGCTGGGTCCAGAAGAGACTTGGATATCTATAAAGAAATGACGACTTCTAGTTCATTTGAGCGTCCATGCAATCAAGCTGGGCTACCTGAGGCGTCTGGCCAACGCGTACAGGGTGCACCTGGGGAAGTGCAAGCACCTAGAGAAGTGCAAGCGCCTGGAGAAGCGCTCGGTCCGTCATTACATAGGACGGGTTCCGGAAGAGTTATTAAACCTTCAAAATTGCATAGAGCTGCCACAGTCGAAGCAACTCAAAATATGGTTCAAGAAGAAAAAGATTGGAGAATTTCGGAAGACTCAAGATCAGCTAAGAAGAAATTCGGGTTTGGGACTAGAATAACTGAATCGGCTAACATGTTAAATCCAGGAAGTGATAATGAAAATGACACCACTGTCGCTCTAACATCTATCCCTGAAAGCATAACTCTAGACTAAGCTCTTAAAGATGATGATGAAGGATGAATCATTGCGATAATTAAGGAGCTGAGAGCCTTGGAGGCAACTTCAACTTTTACGTTAATTGCAGGAGTACCGCCCGCTGGTCGAAAACTAATATCTAGTAAATTGGTGATCGTCCTAATGTCGACAAAATGTAACGAGATGTTCTCGATAAATGTAACGAGATGTTCTCGATAAATGCAAAGGAGTAGACTTAAAGCAGACCAAAACTTTTCGCCTATACACAAAAACTGTTGGAAAGAATGGGAATGTCTAACTGCAACGCTACCGAACCACCTATGCCGGGCTGAACCGTATCGAAAAAATCAGTTGAATCAGGGCTTCTAAAGAGAGATGGAATAAAACTATATCAACAAATTGTGGGATCTAGTATATGTCTTGCGAACAATACAAGGCCAGATATATCGTATTGTGTTGGATATTGGGCTCAGTTTTTGAGCAAGCCAGGAGACGTTTATCTACGAACAGCAAAGCAACTTCTTAGATACTTAAATGGGAATAAACACCTAGGAATATAATACGGTGGATCACATCTCAAAGAAAATCAGTACTAAGCGTGGACTGATGCGACCTGGGGAACGGAAACTGACCGTAAATCATTTCAAGGCTATGTCATCATATGAAACGGTGGAGCAGTATCTTGGGCAGCTAATCAACATAAAAGCACAGCTTTATCTTCTATGGGAGCTGAAATCATGGCTGCATCGGAAGGGGCGAAAGAACTAACATGGATGGAGAAAGTCCTTTCAGATTTGGGCATAAACATGAAAATGTCCCCGACCTTGTGGATAAACAACAAGCCAGCTCTGGAACTTGCCAAGACAACGAAATTTCACAACAGAGCTAAGCATATAGAAGTCAGGTACTTTTTTATTAGGAACGACATGGCTCAAAGAGATAGACTGAAGAGACGTTTCGAAGATTGATGGAACAGGTGTAGATGGGTATTCTTGTACCGCGACACAGTTTTCATACTGTAGAGAGCCGAACTTCCACAGGAAGACGTAGGTTACTACAGGCCCTGGGGGCGCTGTTGCGGGAGTTGTCGAGGCCCAATCCGATGATCAGTTTTATGCTGCATTTCGAGAGATGACGCAGCATGGGGGCGTGTCAAGATCATGATGAAAAATATCTTGGTCATAGACTCGCTTGTGTAAATATATTGGAGCACACAGATACATACATCTAATATGAATATACATACCTATTGTAACTGGCTATTTCTGACAGTGGCTTGCGATTTGATGGTAACACTTGATATATAAATTTAAGCGAAGCAAAACTTCGCTTAAATATAAAATTAGCATACTCTCACAACCCACAACCTGTCATAACCCATGGCTATTTTGTCCACCGAAGAGTATGAATTATGACAGGTTCTACCGTACTACATTTATGAAAATAAAATACAAGTTGTTGTGGTGCGATTGCATTTTGATGTCCTCATATTGGAACCCAAAACTTCAGTGGAGTAGCTCGGGATCTGGCCACAACAAAATCGATCATTCAAATATCATGTAGAAAAGAGACTCCATCTTGCTTAAGAGTCTATGCAGAGGCTATACAAACTTTCATCAAAATTAAAGGGGCCAAGCTCTAATACCCTTCGGCAACTTTAACTCTCCTATACCACCTATATTCAAGACAATGACTCAGTGTTGTGGTTTGACAAAAAAGATACAGCATACCTGACTGACATATCTGACAAGACACAAAAGTAAGCCCTTCTTATAATCACTGGTGCCTACAGCAGCCCAAGCAAGGCGTTGAAGTTGCTGTAGCTCTACTCTCAACCAGAGTAAGACGTTTCAACCAAGCTGCTTTCTATGTATTACGTCTCCTGAAACTATAAGTTCGCCATCCTCTTAACATTTCCTCATCCAGCAAATTATAAGATAAACCTGGTTTTTACTTCTGACCCAACAGATTCAAGTACTTTTGCCCTCTAGGATGAAAAGCTTCGTGGTCAGCTCCAAAGAAAAACTCTCTTATTCAATAAGTTCTCCACAATATCCAAAATAGAGGCTCTAAATGCCAAGTGGTCTCCACCATGGCTGAGAAACTTCGTCATTATCTCTTCCTGCTAGCTTGATACGTTTGTAGTAAATAACGTTCCTATGAATTTATTACAGACTATTCCTCCTTTCTTCTTTATCATCTACACTGATGGCTCCTTGGTCAAAGATAAAGGTGCTGTCACAGGTATTTCTATCCATCTTCCTTACACCCGAAAACTTAAAAGTATTTGTCAAACGATGGGCAGTTTAGAACAAGCAAAACCTAGTAATGCAAATTATTAGACACATTTTTTTTGATTGTTACATCGTCTGGAGATACCTGCTTCGGGGTATGATGTTTCGCTTAGGATATGGTGATCAGGAGGCTCAATTTTCCAACATGAGATATCTTGGTCTCAAGTTTGTATAATTTATTTCATCATGTACATTTTTTGGAAACAAGTAGAAATTGATCTTTTTTGGAAAGACGGGATTTAGATAGATCTATAGGGAAGGACATAGAGAAGAAAATAATGTAATGAGATACTTTTTGACTTCACGATTTTTTTTTCAATTGACACTCAGTGTCTAACAGTATTTCATTCAATCCAAGTAGATGCGTTGATATTACTGATTGAGAAACCTCTACAATTTAGAAGGCTTCAAGATGTATATCTTCGGCTGAACTCAACGCTAGCGAATAAATTTTTTAATAGTCGCGTTGTTCTGCCCATGATTGCTTGTGCGCCGTTAAAACCTAGTTCTTGTATCGTGTAATGATTACTCTGAGTAGGTTTGAAGGAAAACATGAAAGGTAGGCTTATCTATTAGTCATCCAGTGAGGAAGGTTAGTTTGTATAGATGTAAGTCCCGACACTCTAGATTTATCTCATTAGTGTAGGTGCGTGTACGCAAACAAGCGACCCAGTAACCACGTAAGCAACAAGCTAATTATACAGAGTATCTTAATCTCCGGTTCCCTGAACTCCTGGCTAATTATGTCAACTTTTTTTTTAAATCATTCTTGTGTATGCAGCCTTAAAGTGATGAAACGAACGACACTGGGACGGTACATGGTGCAATGACTCAACTTGATATGAGGGGCACTTTCACCCGAGGATCATTTGAAGACATCACTCCAAGTCAGGCGCCTGACAGCCCTTTCACCCCCCCTCATCCGTTTAAGTCTGTCGCAGGAACGCATTTCAGCTACCCACGACTATTCAGTGAGCCTTAGTCATCATCACAAACATGACCAGGCGAGAAATGTGGTTGAAGGGTCTTGCTAGATCCGAACCAGCTTTCTCCTGTCTCAAGTGGGGCATGTGCCTTGGCTGCCGTGATTCTTTGTAGGAGAACGGCCCGGACAGTGTACCACTGCACCATCCGTCTCTTAACATTTCGAATGATCGGACTGTATGTATTCTATCACACAGTCCCACGCATGCTCGAGTGAATTCAGAACGAGTGGGTTAGGAGGCCAGTTGATTGTGGTGTTGGGTTTATCTTTGGGGAAATATTGATTAAATGGTGGAATATTCAAGGTGAATTATCGCCTGACGAACTGTTCCAATTATCAACGGCTAACAATGATGAGGAAAAGGCAGTTTGGGTGATGCTGCTGATGGTGATGAGAATATCGAAGGCGTGAATAAGCGAGAGATGTAGCCTTAAATCACAGGCTAGAAATTTAGAATTTTGTTTTAGTCTGAAGACTAGCAAGGACTAACGTGTAAGCGAGATTATAGCGCCCCACAAGTAAAAACCGTAACAGTAGAGTCAAAGACATTGACCATGTCAGCTCAACACTTAATGAAAATCGGAGTCCCATAATAACCCTCCTTCGTATTCAGCGATACGTAATAAGATTGTAAACATTGATTCCGATGATGCAAACTTCAAAGGTTGAGAGTCTGGGTCCCATATGCATCGACGAAAAGCTCTCCTTACCATACACTCCCTTTCCCTGAAATTCGTCTTCGCAGTATTATTACTGGGGATCTAAGCTGTGCTTAGCAATGGCGCTAACACACAAATAGTGATAATCTTCATTAAAACCCTTAAATTTTGTATGGAAAAGCCTTGGCGTCCCAAAGTTAGTCCCGACATTTGACTTGTATCAAATATAAGTTTTAGCCTAATTAGGACAGATTTAAGGGTAAATATTTAAATATATGTTTTGTCTATCTATTCAAATTTTACGTATAAAAAAAGGGAATCGGTATTTGTACCTCAACTTTTCGGTATTTGTACCTCACCCCTAGCTGTAGCCAATCAGAAGGGCAGATTACAACCAATCAAAAGAGATAGGAAAATCGCAAAATCCAAAAAAGCATGGACTGTAGAATGACACCCATGAAAATCGTCAAAAACTCTGTTCTTTGAAAAACTTGAAAAATTGAACTATTACTCATTTAAAGGTCTACGTAATTGAGGGCCACAATATACGAACATGCCCTCAAGCTCCACCTCACATATCAAATGACGTAGGCCCTCAATTACGTAGACCTTTAAATGAGTAATAGTTCAATTTTTCAAGTTTTTCAAAGAACAGAGTTTTTGACGATTTTCATGGGTGTCATTCTACAGTCCATGCTTTTTTGGATTTTGCGATTTTCCTATCTCTTTTGATTGGTTGTAATCTGCCCTTCTGATTGGCTACAGCTAGGGGTGAGGTACAAATACCGAAAAGGTGAGGTACAAATACCGATTCCCATAAAAAAAATCCCTGAGTAGAGCCCTTCATATGACATTAGTCAATACTTCGTATTTCTGCCATCTTCGTCTACAACAGCCAGACATCTTCATGGCTTGCTAGCTATTAGCTCTGACAGTTGATGAGGCTTGATCGATCTCCATGCCTCCGTTACTATCATACAGTGTCTCAACTCTACAAATTGTTACTAATTAGCGTTAATTTTGCATGTCAGTATCCTTTTAACTAGGGTCGGATGGTGCAGTGGTACACTATCCGGGCCGTTCTTCTAAGTAGAGTCTGGGTAGCTTGGACACATGCCCCACTTGAGACAGGAGAAAGCTGGTTCGAATCCAGCAAGACCCTCACACCACTTCTCTCGCGGTGATACTGTATTCGTAGAATGACGAAAGCATGCTCAGATAGCCACAGGTTTTTCCCGCTTTTCCCTGTGGTGGGTATTCACGGAAGAGGGTACATGTCGTAAGGCGTTATTCTCGTAGTGGTATCTGCAAATGAAATCTGAGTATGAGTGTTCCAAACGTCAAACAGAGTTATTCTGCGTCACAAACATATCTTCCGTAATCATTCGCGTCATAGCCTCAGGCTGCATACGCAAAAATGATTTAAAAAAAAAAAAATCCTTTTAACTACTAGCTCAATCTATAGAATGAACGCCTACTGTTAAAAATCCTTTGGGCCGTGACACTGTACGTAGCTCGTCGTATGCTCGTTCTTTCCCACCAGGCAGGTCGGGATAATTGTGCGCCATAAAATCTTTCATTCGAAATCAAACATTTTCAGTTGGATTTAGACCTGGAGAGTAGGGTAGCGAAGTCATGGGAAAAATACCATTTTAGCCCAGATTAGTCGTTACTCTCGAGGATGAGTGAGAGGAAGTTCCATGTTGCATGAATAAAAAGCCTGGATTCTCACATCCAGGAGCTTGTAAGAGGCACGACTTTTTCGCAGTACCGCTCTGAATTTATTGAGCCCTAATTCTTCTCCCAAGATAATGAAAGGCCTTTCTCAAATTTGTGCAGAGCTTCTAGATCAAAATAAATTGGATGATCGTAGATATTGATGAAAAAATATAGGCCAGTTGATGGCAGTATCAATAAATTGGTTGTTAAATATCAATAGAAGCGGGGTAAAAATAATGAATATTTTACTAAGGTCTTGACGCTAATTTAAGCTTATCTGAGTGCCTTAATATTGGCCTAACGTGGAAGCTCCATTTGGGGTACACCTCTGGAGGTGCGTCGCATACAGGGGAAGGCAATGGACTAGCATCGGTACACTGTGGTATGGGAGATTGACGGTCCCTGTAGTGCCCTTCTGTGATTACTTTTGTCCCTAATTCCACCAAAATTTGTATGATGCTAGGGACAAAAATAAGAATTGAAGGGAACTACAGCGACCGTCGATTTTCCATGCCACAGTGTACAACTACTAGTATAGTGCAGCCCTCAAGCTTGTTAACAGTAAGCGTACATTTTGTAGATTAAGCTAGTAGTTAAAAGGGCTATGACATACAAGTTAACGCTAATTAGTAACAATCTTTAGGGTTGAGACACTGTACAGAGTATCAGGGTCGATTAGTTTTACTTGCATGTAGTATTGCAGCCCTCAATATTGTTACTTAAAAGCGCTAATTTAGTCTAATTAGTAACAATATTTAGGGCTGCAATACTACATGCAAGTAAAACTAACTAGCCCCGATACCCTGTGCATGTATTTCTCCACCTTAATGGGCCGACGTACTTCATGACAGATGCAAGTAATGAAATGTTAACTGTATTACACTAGCACAAGCATAAATTATATACCGGGACTCACTGAGAGGCTCGACTGTAGTGCCTGTCTATGCCGATATTGGGGCCCGGCTTAATTATTGTTAATATTTCTGTCATTGTTTACACTTACTTCTGCAACACTTACCCTACAAGGTATTATGCATGCATGGATAAGTATTGCACATATAATCGGTAAAATTGCGATAATTCTTTTCAACATTTATACCGGAGCCCGCTATCGAGTTAGAGAGGGACGACTGTATTATTAGAGTAAATGCTAATTCATGAGACTGGAGTAAGAATATTCGAGCATATGTACTTTTACGCAAGCTTATGTCGCACGCTTGTGCAAGAATTATAAATGTGAAAATGATAAATAATTTTGTATCACTTTTCGAGCCATGCTTGTTGAAAGCTGTACAAAATTAATTATCATTTTCACAGTCATCAATCTTACATGAGTGTATACAGTGTCTCAACCCTAAAGATAGTCAGTGGCTGGTGTTGGTTTTGTGTGTCTTTACCTTGCAATTACCCATCTTAACATACAAAACTAACATCAGTCACAAACAATCTTTAGGGCTGAGACAAAGCCCCTTAACGGGGCAATATAAATTGCGATCACGTGTCGCAGCCTTGTCATCAACCAATCAGCGATCATTCTATTGAAGTGCCATCACCTGTCGACAGACACACCGAGGGTCACCCGTTTCACAAGCTTTGAAGAAGAAGTGTGCCATTTACGGAATTCTTAAGTTCACTGACAGTACCTCCACCCTAACTGCTACAGGAAAGCAAACAGGATTCTGGCAAAATGCCCGAGTTCTATCCCTCTCATCACCCACCACCCGGGGGGTCGAGGTTTCTGACCGAAACTCTTCTGCTCACGACAACCTCTGCCACAACCCGTACCCAAGAGGCGACTCTGATGTTTGGAAACGTCGCGTCCGCTATCGATGAAGCAGCGCGTGGTACTAATTACCATACCCTCCCTCACCACCTTAAAGGAACCTATGAAAAATTCTTGTACTGTCTGCAAGAAGTCGCACAGGGCTTCTTCGAGAGTCACGTCCGGGGAGTACCCCAAGATGAGCGCACTCCGCTCAAACCAACTCAACCAACAACTTCAACCGCCCATCGTTCCACAAAACCGCCTCTGATTCCTAAAACCACCTGGCCTACGTACGCACATGCTGCGGCGCAAATGAAGAGCCAGAATTTCACTCGAAAACCAATTCACCCTAATCGAAGTCAAAAACCGAATTCTCCCCCCTCTGTAGACGAACGCCTATTTCTGCGCCTCGAACAAGACGCAACTGAGCGTCTTATATCACCCTATCAATTACTGCTCCAGCTACGCAAATTTCTAGGCGAGAATGCTGCCTTACTTAAGGAGGTTCAACATGTACCTTCCGGACTAGCTCTTCGTCCGTCCTCTGATACAGCCTCACCTAGGCTCGAATCCCTTTTCTCTGAAGGTTTCAAAGAAGGAAGACTCCGTGGAGCCCTCGGAATCGAAAAAGCACAAAATCTAGTCACATTTCTTCTTTCTTCTATACCACGATCCTACACCGCGCTCAACGACGCCAATGAGCTAACAAACTTCCCAATCACTGCCGAAAATGTCTACTCTGAGCTTAAAGAAGAGAAAGGACTCACTCCTGTCGCAGCGTTTGAAACGAGAACAAGCCTCGACTCGCCGCACAGCTACACAGCCAGATATATCGTTCGCTTCCCATTAGATACCATTCTCCCGCAGAAATTCCAACTATTTGGAGTAGAAGTGATCTCTCGTCGTCTCTCAAATAAGGTGTCTATTGTTCAATGTGGACGATGTTTTCAATGGCACAATGAGCGCATATGCTCTCGCGCCCTCCGCTGCCGACTCTGCGGCTCCACTGAGCACATTGAAGAGAATCATAGCCCTTGTGGCCCTCATCCGCATCCTTGCCCTGCGCGCTGTATCCACTGTCATGGACCCCATGCAGCAGATGCCACAGAGTGCCCACTTCGCCCACGTCGTAACGGTAACAGACTTACCAAAGAACAAGTGGCACATATCCGCCAGTCTTCCGCAGCAGCTAGAATGAGTCTTTGTACTACAGTTGGCTGCACCCGCCGCTCTCCTCGCACTCCTCCAGTAGACCATGAAATGCCTGACGCCACGTCAATGCCCAATTTCGGATCAGCAAATCCGCCATCTGAAACTTCTGCATGCGCAGACGTTGTGCCCTCTGGCTCAAGTCAACTTACTGTAATCCCTGCCACGTATTCTCTTGTTCACACAGGAAATCCATACTCCCCTCTCGACGAAACCAATGAGTTGTAGACGCTCTAAAATTGCAAAACCACTGCGTATATTACAGATAAATGTGTGCAGGGGAGCGACCTCCCATGAACTTGCTCTTAACTTTGCAAACGAGGAAAAATTTGACTTAATCCTTGTACAAGAACCCTATATCTTTAGAGATCCGCTACGTCGGATTACCAAGAAAATACCATCGTACGAGTGCTTCTCGCCCATAAACGATTGGACATTCCGTCCAAGAGTACTCACCTATCTCCGAAAAGGGGCTGGGCTCTGCGCTTGCTAACGCATGCTATTCCCAGCAAACCACACTGTGACCCGTGACCTACTTGTGCTTGATGTATTCGGGCCGGGGGCGAGAAAACTTTCTGTCTTTAATGTATACAACGCTCCAACTGGCTCTGCAAACGAAGGTCAGGCGGCAAAAGATCTCATTGACTACGCCCGCATTAGACCGCGTGACCGTGTTTTCATCGCCGGGGACTTTAATCTTCGTCATTCAAGATGGCAACCTTCGGCCTCTTACCACAGCACAAATGCTGATAGCTTTGTCGAATGGACAGACAAAAATTCCCTCCTGCTAACTTCGGAGCCGGATTGCCCGACACATACTCTAGGAAATGTGTTGGACCTCACTTTCATGTCAAACCCACTCGTATCTGCTGGTGCAGAATCTGCAATTATGCCAGAGCTAGATGTAACATCTGACCATTACCCAATCGCTTCTTCCGTGCCTTGGGATGATAGATTCCACGAAACAGTTGCTAGACTCAGACCTGGAACTCTGGACAAGGATTTATACCTTCATCTCCTGGAAAGGGGCCTGTCAGAAGTGTCAGAGCTTCCGGACACATGTTCTGGGGATGAATTAGATAAACACGCGAGAGAGCTTTGTTCATCAATCAGGAACGCCTACTGCGGCTCAGCACGTAGAGCCCTAGGAAAAGGCACTGGGCACCCATGGTGGAACGACGAGTTCAAAGCCGCAGCCCAGACATACCGCAGCATTAGGAGGGAAACGAGCGACCAAGATGCCCTAAAAGCTGGAAGAAAATCTTTGCGATGCGTAACCCGAAGGGCAAAACGACTTTTTTATCGCGAAAAGATGGAACAAGCCTCGTCAGTCAAAGGCATTTATGGGATGGTAAACTGGCATCGATCTATCGGCTCGTTTCGTACACCGCCCCTAAAGGACCCACAGCACCCCGAGGCCCCCCTTGCTGTCTCGCTAGAAGCTAAACGGGATGTTTTAGCCAGAAACCTTTTGTTCTCTACTCCGCCATCTGGCGACATCGCTTTCGACGTACCTTCAGTTGATCGCTCGGATTTGCCGTTGCCAGAAATCACCGACTTCGAGCTGAAGGATTGCTTCTTCCGAGCCGGCAACACTGCGCCTGGCGAGGACGAAATCCCGACAGCAATACTTAAAATTGGCTGGCACATCGTTCAACACAAAGTCTTCAGACTTTTCCGCAGTTGCCTCAGGGTAGGCCACCATCCAGCATGCTTCAAAACTGCAGTCCTTGTCATGCTCAGCAAACCGAACAAGCCAGATAAAGCGAGCCCTCGGTCTTATCGCCCGATCGCTCTTCTTTCTGTAATGGGTAAGGCACTTGAACGCCTAATCGCAAAACGGCTTTCCTGGATCTCCATCAACCATAGGGTCCTCACCCATCAGCAATTTGGGGCTCTACCTCTACGCTCTGCTACTGACCTAACTACATGCTTAGTACACGATGTTGAAACGGCCATGAATGCCAAGCAAACAGCATCTCTCCTGACTCTTGACGTGAAAGGAGCATTCGATGGAGTCCTGCCTGGTCGACTAACGCGCCGTCTCAGGGAACAAGGATGGCCCAATAACCTTGTAAATTGGGTTAAATCTTTTACCACAGGACGCCGCGCAATGATCCGGCTGGATGGTACCACTGAAGCCGAATTTAACGTACCGCACGGACTTCCTCAAGGATCGCCAGTGTCTCCCATTCTATTCATGCTGTACCTTGCCCCGCTCTTTCACCTCGGATCACCAAGCAAGAGGTTTGGCTATGCTGATGACGTCGCCTTTCTCCAAATATCTAAATCCTTGCAAGAAAATGCAAATCTTCTCGCCACTAACCTCAGGCAGGCTATAAATTGGGCCAGCGAAGAAGGAATAACTTTCGATCCTGATAAATATGGACTCCTTCATTTTTCGCGTCGCCGCACCGATCAAGATCCTAGGACTACACCAAACGTCGTAGTAGACCCCCTTAATATCTCCGAGGATGCCGACAGGCCGTACATCCGATGGCTAGGAGTCCTATTGGACAAAAAGCTTACTTTCAAGTGGCATGCACACTCGCTTGCTGCTAAGTCACTCAAAGTCAGTCAAGTTCTTTCCTCTCTCGGTAACACGGCTCGTGGAGTTCCACCCCACCTATTGCGTCAAGCTGTTGTATCGTGTGTACTCCCAGTAATGTACTATGCTGCCGAAACTTGGTGGCCAGGTAGGACAAGAGAAGGTCCACGTGCACGAATTTCTAACCGCGTCGACACCTCGTTACAGCTATTTACTAAGGTAGTACTTACTGCCGCCCGAGCCATTCTCCCAGTCTACCGTACCACACCATCTGCAGCATTACATCGGGAATCTGGCTTAGCCCCACCGGAAATAGCACTTGAACAACGTACACTAGCCGCAACAGTCCGCCTTCGGCGCCTTGATCCTCGACATCCGTTATTACGCCGCTCAATCCGTGTACTCACTTTAGGACGGCCCACCTCTCGCTTTGCTCGCCGAATTCTGGCACTCCCAGCCTCTGAGCAAATAAACCTGATCGCTACCCCGCCATGGGTTCCACGCGAAGGCCAGGCAGCAGCGCAAGCTCGGGTAGGAGGACCAAACGGACAAACAAGAGACCAGGCTAAAGAAAAGTTCCTTTCCTTCTTGCGCGCCGTTTCACTGCAAGACATAGTACTATTTTCGGATGGGTCGAAACAACCTGATGACTCCGCCGGGGCCGGTTTCGTTGCATACCATGGTGGAGTGCAAGTTTTAAAACAGAGTTTTGCCTTAGGTAAAGGGGACGAAGTCTTTGACGCCGAAGCAAAAGGTGCACTGGCGGGCGCCAAGGCCGCCCTGGCACTTCCAACAACCAAATTTGCAACGAACCTCTGGATCTGCCTCGACAATCTTGAGGTCGCGACCCGCCTGCTCTCGCCATTTCCAGGCTCATCGCAAGCTACATTCGACGAGTTCCTAGAATTGAACCCCCGCTGGCAAGCAAGATCTCATCTCACACATGCAGGACAGGGAGAACTCAGAATACGTTCGGTGCCAGGCCATGCCTCCATTCCTGGGAATGACGCCGCCGATAAAGCCGCGAAACTAGGAGCATCACTTCCTCACCCACCGACTCCCATCCTATCACACGCTGGACTCAGACGCTGGGCTAAACACTCTTCAGAACAATCCTTACATAACCTTTGGAAGCTAATGTCTCCCAGCACTGGAACCTACGAGAGACTCTCAGTCGACACTGCGCCTCTGCGGCCTAAAGAACTTGAACTTCCCCGGGCTACTCTAGGCCGAATTCTGGCGGCCCGCACAGGTCATGGTGACTTCGCGAAATACCATGAACGCTTCAATCATCGGGACGCCTCAATTTATTGCCGATGCAGACGCTATAAATCACCCCTTCACTTCTTTTTCTGCCACATAACTGAAAGACGCGCTAGACTACCCACGGGTCAAAACTCAGAAGTTCTCTCCTTTCTCCTCGGCACTTATAAAGGCGGAGAAGTGCTTCACAAGTGGTTTCAGGAAACCCAATTTTACACTGACATATGTCCTTAAAAAAAAAAAAGAAAAAAAAGATAACACTATTATTAACCAAAACAACAGTAATTTTAATGCTAATAACGGAGAAGTTAAGGAGGAGTTGTTGCACAGTCGAGGGGTTATGAGGTCGGACTGTTTATCTCCCTGTTACACTTCCACAAATGTGGAGAGTCCTATCCCTACCATATAATTAGCGGCAGCCATGTTATCGCGCCCTAGTCTTGTAAATATTTATTTCTCTTAGATGCCCGAGGCTTACCCCTCGGCGTCATATGTCCCGTCAGGGAATTAGTAGGGCACGTGCGAAGCACGTGCCTCGTTAGACGAAAAATAAATACTACTACTACTGCCATCACCTGTCCCAACCTGTTCATCAACCAATCAGCAATCATTTCATTCTATCTTTTTTAACACTCCTGAAATTAGGAACTACCTCGTGTGTACAAGCAGACATTTCGAGAAGAAAGTTCTTATGGTATAATTTGTTGCATATGCGAACGAGACATTAGTTAAAATTAATTTGGAATTTCTATTTAGCTACAGGTATATGATACATAGACGAAGGATGCTTGTATGGACCCCAGGTTTTTGGCATAGTGTGTCGGTTGTTGAAATGTCGGATCTCTTCCACTAAAGTTTGATTGCTTGCATTTTTCATACAAAAATGCCTTACAAACTTTGTGTTACCGAGGGCATTCTGCTGTTCACAAAGTTCAATTGCTTCCAACATCATGGCTTTAGTATTAGCGAAATTTATAGCTTCTGATTCATCATCATCATCCTCGGCAATTAAATATGCGTCCTCAGAATCCTCCATAGTCTCGGTCTCATCAGAATCAAATTCAAAGGCAGAAACCTCGCCATTGTCTTCAGAGAATTTACTGAAGGAAGCTTGAAATTCCGGACGTAATACGAGCTGTCTCTCAACCCAAAATGGCATTGTCCGCTGGTGCCGAACATAACCAAAGAACTTGATGGAGTCCTCAAAATCTTTGAAGCAGTGAACAATGTGCTCACAAAGAAGGAGTTGACTCAGAAGAAACGATTAACATCCACACGTCCACTTTACCGCATCCGTGTGGTAAGTTTGGAAACTTTCTGGTCTAAACTCTTGGCCTTAGTATTGCTTCCACTGCTTCTTAAAGTCTTACGCCAACTAGCAACCCACTTTCTGAAATAACCATCTTGAATGGCTCTAATTCAATCAAGTCCTTGGGGAATCACTCGAGACGTCAAGACCCAAATTACTGAGTCGATTCTTGGCCGGTTGAACCGATACAAGAAGTCGCGCTTGATTCTACGCCAATGTGACGCCACGATCATTGTCCTCCTTAACACAGGAATTTCCAATGAATTGTACGACCGAGCCCACAATTCCCACTGCCCAGGCTTGTACCAATTATTGTATAAATATGACTAGAGCCTGAAGTAATTGCGGGCTCGACACCAGACGTAAAACTCATTGGCACATTCTCTGTGTATGACTTCTGGTGAACGGAAAGTACTATTCCGGTCTGGAATGAGCGTGTGAGAGTTAATATGACGGCTGAATATGCCTAGTACCTTTATTTTCTCCTCACTACTCGAAACCCCAAGTCTACCTTTGTCTCCGAATTCGACTTTTCTGGTCTCGCAGTTGCAAGCGCCAAACCTGTTATATTCGAGCTTGATTTAGTTCTTGTCAGTTAAAACTATAGGTATGAGACCGTACCTGTATTCCCGATCAAATCGATTTTTTGGATGGGAACCCCAACAAATTTTGAGACTGGAGACTAGTTTTTTTGCCTCACTTGGAAAGTAATGCTTCTAGGATTCTGTTTTCGTGGAATCGTGTAGCTTCGCCCGAATGGCACGTTTGGCATGCCAGAAACAAAGTTGGACTTTCGCTGACAGCCAGACCTCTTGAATAGCATTAATTTCAGATTTATCTTTATCACATCCAGCGAAAGAAGGGTCTAATCCCGAAAACCGAATTTTCTCCATAGATCTTACTAGTACTTGCGTCATTGCTCCAGCTTCAGTCGGGGCAAGTTTCTGGACGAACAGATATGCCAACGAAGAGCCTGTACCGCCAAACTCAGCAAGCACAGCAAATAAGTCCATTCCTGCATTATTAGTTCCAAATGTTGCATCAATTGCAATTTCTTTGGTGTTCTGGGCAAGATTTGAGATAAATGCGTGAATGTATATTGCCAAGGCTCGAAGATTGGCTATAGTAAAAACTTCATGGCTATTTTTATCGCCCAGTTCTTCGAGTAGACGTATTGCTGAGACAACCTGATCATCGTCGCGTCGCCAGTTCTTTCTGTTTGCCTGCTGTCATTGATAGCAGACCTGGTGCTGAACAGTACGCTGAGCACATGGAATATTTGAATCTTGTAGACTTTGATATATCTCAGCTGGAGTGCGGGTGGCAACAATTTCATTAATAAAGCCAAGGATTTCGTCTGACAACTCAATATCTATGTAAGGAGTGTGATACGTATGGTATAGCTCTACTTACATAGCAGTTCCTGCAATGACGGCTGCAAGGTAAGCTTGCCATTGCAGTGGAATCGCTCCATCTGGCTTCTATCTCGAACTTTGCCTGAACAGGACTTTCCGTATTTTAAATCTTGAGAGCAATAGAAATAGTAAGCTGGCCTAGAAGAGTAATTGCAACTCTTATATAGAAATCTAAAACCACCACATTTCCAGATACATTTGGTAAGATCTGACATAGCTGCTCTTAGAGCCAGCTGGTCTGGAGTAGATTCATCTACCTTGGTAAAGAAAGGGCTAAAAAAGATGGGCAATCGGTCTAAGTTAAAGGTATATTTGAGATCGAGCGGCTCATCTTGAGACTGTATCTTCAATCAGTATATGTAAAGTAAACATGTCTGATTTTAAATTGTATGGAATGAACTCACCGACTGATTCCAAAGTTTTATCTTGTTTTCATATTCGCCCCATTGATCAAAATGTGAAGAATCGATGGATGAGAATTTCCTATTCTTCGAATGTCGCAAGCAGGTGCAATTAATTTTTCCGTGCTTATTGACGCCAAATTATTCAATCGGACGTGTAGAACAGCATTTTGAGCAAAATTTTGTAGACATTTTTTGTTCTGGCAGACTAGGGAGTTAAAATCTGGCTAACGAGCAAAAACCGTTGAGCAAAGGAATAATCTGTCGTGAAGATGATGGAAACCAGGTAATCGTGCATTCAGCACTTGCCAATAGGCGTGGCGCCAATAACCCATAAAAAATAATTTCTGCTATTGTAAACACGTGATCGCAAATTCTATGGGTGCATTACTCTACCCCCAGGGTAAGTTTTCACCAGTAGATCCAAATTGTGGGGCGAAATCGGATTCTTTAAGCCTAATTAGGTAGCATCTTTTCTGAGATAAGGTTTTCAGATATTCTGACAGGGATTATTTGCATGGTGTTTTTTCCCGACAGGGGTATTTACCACTGGCACTAGTTCACAAGCTAATCTCAAATTGGTAACATTTTTTGAATTTAATCGATTTCAGATAAACATGTACATGCAGATTTAATATTTTACAGGCCCGCCTTGAGCAAGTATGACTGCCTCACATCTCGTGGGCATGCTTCTGATAAGCTTCTCAAGCTTATCCGGCTTAGTCGCGTCAATCCATGCTTCTTACACTATTCCTCGAAGTTCATCGTAGGATCACTTCCTTCCCCTTTCCAATCTCGGGTAATGGTACTGAATGTAATCTTTCATACTATCCCATACGTGCTCAATTGGATTCAGGTCGGGAGAATACGGAGGCCAGTCGATCGGAGTAATGAACCTCTCCCGGAACTCTTCGATTGTTCCCGCTGCGCTTTGTGAAGGAGCGTTGTCCTGCATCACAGAAACCCATGGTCTCATGCTCACTATTCCATCAATCAGTGGTACACTTCTCTGAGAGTGTGGTTCTGAGGTAATAGACCCCCATTCCTTCTCCCAGAAAAGGCAAGGACCTTCCTCTATCCCTGCGAAACTTCCCCAAAACATCCAGCCAAGACTCTTTCTCACCTTTTCCATTACGCAGGTGGCGTTGACTTCTTCGCCTATCTTGAACTGAGAGTTAGATCGGTATTTTTTATTAGTTGAGGTACAAAGGAACCAACCTTTCAGGTTATTCATTTTATCTTGTGTTGACCGTTTGTGGCCCAGGTCTCATCAGTCCAAAGAATCGCCATCCAATCTTCAACAGTCCAGTCCTTTTGGGCTTCGGCCCACTCCCGACGCTTTCTTCTAACCTCTTCGGAAAGGGGAGGCTTTTTCAGCGCTGGATGACGTCTGTAACCCACTTTTTTTAGCTCGTTTTGAATAACCCTTTCACTCACTCCAAAATCCCGAAAGGGGCCATGGGCAAGTTCAAACCATGACATTCGACGACCTTAAGAGGATGATGTTATGGAAGCCTCAATCCGGACAACGTCAGAAGAAGACAGTGTTGGGGGCCGACCTGCAGCTTTCTTGGGTTCAATGTACGGAGTACAAAGGATGTGTCTGACCTGATTTCGAGATATGCCGAGTTGTCTTGCAATATTTGTCTGACTCATTCCCGAATCGTGGAGAGTTTTGATCTAGACGTGTTACCTCAGATGTCTATTTACCATGAAAATTGGGATTACCTGGAGACGCTGATCTCTGTTTAATCGTTTGGCGTTGTTTGTGTGAGCTGCTGGTTGAACCTGGCTGATCTTTTAAAGAATAATCGGCCTATAAAATATGCTAAATTTTAAGAGTAACGATTTATTGATTCTCTTGGATAAAAATGCTGCTGATGATGATGATTCTGTAGACAGGAACAGCAACGATGTATATTGGAGTGCGTAGGTGAGGGAGGGGGAGAAAGAGATCAAGGCAGCAGTCCAGTAAAAAGCCTGATCACTCAGGCCAACATTCTCAATTTCTTTTGGTGTGAAGACTAGCAGGGCTTATATAAGACTAGTTGAGATAACATTCATAAGCGAGGTTTTAGTACATGCTGAAAACTTACCCTGGGGGTAGAGTACAGTTCAATGGCTGAGACACTGTACATTACCTCAGCTCTAAAGATAGATACTAGTTGATGTTAATCTTGTACGTCATAAACATACGCAATCTAATTGCGACGTGCAAAATTAGCGTCAGTTACTAAGGGCTGAGACACAGTACAGTGCGCGTGTACGAGTAGCCATCGGTGTAAGTCCATCGCTAAGATCCCCAGTAATTTCACACATGTGTCTGGCCTAAGAATAGTATGATCAGACTCATGGTCACAATGCGACCTATAGGTGAACATCCACTTACTTGGGCCTTCATTTTGTCATCCCTTTAGAGACTGGATTCTGGAAGTTTCAGCAGGTTACGGAATCCTATACCCTTGTTGATTCCTCCAAAGCAAAGTGGGGCAAACCGTGAAAGGATTATGAGTTGCTAGTTTCCAGTAAGTTTCTAATCTATCATCGCGACTACCATCTCAAATCATAAAGCCCTAGAAGTTCATTGTCTTTGGTTAATTCAAAATAACGATATTTTCATCTCTGAAATCCTACCGCTCAGTATTAGACTTTCCGAACTTCACCATGGCTGCTAGCTCGATGAGCATGCAGAGCCCTGCGAGCAATGCAGAGAAGCAAGGGATGGAAACTTATCGGTTTCCGCACGATTGGCTGCGCCAGACCCAAACTGATGCCTCGCGGACGCCTCTCATTCTAGTTGCCTGTGTAAGTCCAGTTCACGCAAAAACTTGGTGCAAGAAATACTTATCTTTTTACAAAGGGCTCCTTCTCTCCGATAACGTACCTTCATCTCCGGATGTTCGTACTTAGTCGTGACTATGCACATTTTAATACAAATTTTGAAGTTATGGGTGGCTATATATCACCAGTATCCGACTCATACAAGAAAGCTGGTTTAGTTGATGCGGTTCATCGCCTGAAAATGTGCGAGCTTGCAGTCAACGAAACTCAAGACTGGCTCATGGTTGATCCGTGGGAAGCGCAGCAGACTCAATATATACCTACCGCCCAGGTCCTAGATCATTTTGAATACGAAATAAACCAGGTGTTAGGAGGTGCTATCCGACCTGATGGCACTCGTGTACCCATGAAAATTGCATTGCTCGCCGGCGCGGATCTTATTCAGACTATGTCTACCCCTGGAGTGTGGACGGAGCAGGATCTAGAACATATTTTAGGACAATACGGAGTATTTGTGGTCGAGAGGGGTGGTACCGACCTAGAAGACGCCCTTATTGGCCTAGAGCGATGGAAGGACAATATCTATGTTGTTCAACAACTCGTACAGAATGATGTCTCATCGACAAAAATTAGGCTCTTTTTACGGCGCTTTATGAGTGTCCAATATTTACTCCCTGCTCCGATCATCAAATATATTGAGGAGAACAATTTGTACAAAGACCCAAATAACCCGTCGGATCCACCACTTATTTGCATGGGCAACGGAAAATCTATATGAAAATCTACTAGCTCAAACTAAAATCACCAAAATCCGAAGAAGACTCCTGGAAGATAGTTCTTCTACACGTTGAATATTATTGTTCGCCATTGGCTTGGGGCTTACAAAAGTCACGAAGAACCCGGCGGGTGTGAACAATGCCTCGACCCAAATTATGAAGACTCATTCGAAAGTCAAATTGATATCCTTACTAGATGTAATTTGAACATCTTTACATAAATAGATTGATAATTAAGGCTTTGTAAATACGAAAGGTGGACTACGTTGTAGCAGAATTATTTTATTCATTGGCTTGGAACACCGAGGGCGTAAATGAATCTACAGATTTCTCTTTTTATGTTATTAGACAGGAGTTGGATGGCATAGATTTCCAACAGCTCGGCCCTGCTGTTGTCACGGTTAATAAGCGTCAGCTACACAAGGGTCGGAATAAAACGACGCTTTTTGGGATGGCTTCGTTCCTGTCTTATGCTTCCCTACAAGACCCTCAAATCTAATTCACAAGTTAGCTCAGAAGAATGAAAAAAAATCTTCTCTCGCTGGCCGATGAATGACACTTCTATCCTAACTTCTCTTCCGAAAAATTTACCTACTAGTTCGTCACTTTCCTTCTACGTTCACCGGCGACGGTCTTGATACACAATACGTCATGGTCAATCTTTTTGAAATACCTAGTACATGTAGATGAGGCTTGGAATGATATTAAAAGCCTAATTTCTCAGCATTTAAGTTGAGATAAGTGCCTGGACCTCTCTTCATTGAAGATAGGCTTGAAATTTCCTATTGACGCACACTTGTGGATTTAATTTATGTAAAATTACATGATGGATGACATGCTACTATGATATAGGTCAAGCTTGCTGCGAGAAAAGTAATTTATTGGATATCCTAAAATTCTTTGGTTGAAATGATTCTGATCAAAAATATAAATGTGCGCTGATTCCATCATACCAGGGCTCGACACACAATCTTACGAGCCATAAGTGTATGTGTAGTCCGGTCGGCCTACCAAAGGCCCCGCAACGTATTGTAAACAGACTTACACCGCCAGCATCAGGTGGAGGTGAAATCTTCGACTGTAGATGAGGGTATTTAAATATGCTTCCGTCGTCGCCGACATGCCAACAATATTCGGATCTAAGTAATTCTTGCGTGTTAATTGATCATGAAGCCAAGACTCTTAACTTTGCCTCGCCAGCTAGCTTTGTGACCATGGAACTCGAGAACCGTCTGGTTGAGCGCGTTCACGCTTTCATCATCCGGGCTTACCTCATTAACCTGGTCGGTCTCCCTTGGCGAAATACGTGTGCATGCCTGTCATGAGCGGCATGTAGACAGCGGACAAGAGCATGAACAAGACAAGACCCGTGATGTCAGGCTATGGATGCTGTCCTACATAATACACGAGATAGATGCATTACCACTTGGCTAAAAGACCAGACCAGAAATCATAGAACACTATGCTCTGGCTATCTCCATGTATATATTATACAACAGAGGCATTCCTGACAATACCTCGACTGGAAAGCAGGTTTACACGAGCACAGTCCAGTAACGGACTGTGTGTGTGTGTCCCATGATAATGCAAGATTGGGATGACGACGATATCTTGCCTGATCCCAAGGGTGATACCTACAATTTAGATGGGTTGATCTGAGCCGACATGGTCGTCTCGTGCGCAAATCGTTCGCAGTTCGGAGGCTGGAGAGGGCCACCTCGATATCAGCCCTAACAGATGATGATCTTCTCGACGTCTTCTTGAAGAATCTCCCCCGGAGCAGAGAGCGAATACCGGTTATCTTTCATATTAGTCTTCGGCTCGCGATCTTCAATGAAGAACCTAGCCCATCAGTAGGCCTCGGTAGTCCTCGAAAAGTTCGTACAGCCGACTACCTGCAGAATGTCACCGATTCGACATCTCAAATTGCCGATAATGTACCCAGCAAAATCCGAAGCTCCTCTTGTATGATCCACGACGCCTGGATCTGTAGGGATTCAGTGATCTTCTCATCCATACGGAATTCGGCAAACTGCTGCCGATTTTCTCTGCAAGCTACCGGACTCCAGTGTTTCTTTTGAGAATCTCTTTGTCCAGGCTTTTCGAGCCATGCGCTGCTATTTCAAAGTGCACTGTCTGCAACCGATTTGTCATTGATGGTACATGCCGGCTATGTGGCCGCCTTACATCCCGTCTACTTCTACATGAGTGGATTTGCTCTCGACTACCATTGATAAATTCTGCTCACACGTGTCCCCACACTACTCGTATTATGGCATTCATCTTCTCTGCCTTTTGAATACAAACTACGTCGTGCTGGCGCACAGCGCACGACCCTATGAATCATGTATGGGTTAGCTCAGCCTATCTAGGGCCACCCAGTGAGTCAGTCTCCTGAAAGATTCCAACCAAGTAGGTGTTCCTTCCCCACCCACACCTCATGAGATTCCCCCGAGCCAATTCCATCTTTCGACCATCTGTCCCGGGTCACTGATCCCACGGTTTCTCAATTACTAACTGCCCTCCTTGACAGCCAATCCAGATGTGACTCTTCGACCGGAAAACCTTGAAACAAAAAACCGATCGACTGGGGTAGTGCCGTTCCACGGATGGGCTTTGTCAGCTGAAGGAGCGCCAGCAGTCTAGAGAACAGGGCGGCTTGGAAACATCTGATTTATGCTAGTATTTAGGGTGTCAGCGACACTTTTCCAAACGTTTCTCTGGCACACGCACAACGCTCCACAGTCAAAATTCCTCATGATTCCCTATCCAAACCCCTTTTCTTCTTCTCCCGCATCTCAATACCCGTCTATCTATTTCTTGTGGAGATTCCTCCAGGCTTCTCCCCAAAAGTGAACAGTACGTCATGTCTGCCTTCCTAAATTTAAGCTCCTCGACTTAAATCTTCCGTCGGGGGTCGGTAACATCGGGAGCGTATATGTGGTTGTTTATTCAGGTAGACGATAATACTGGGTTTTTCGGGTGATTTCCAGAGGAGTGGGGCTCAAGTTGAATAGATATCTAGGCATGAGAGACTTAGGGTTTGTTAGGTCCGAGTCTTCTCGCAGAGAATTGTTGACAGGCTGAGGTGTCATCGACCGAGAATACGTTGCGGGCCCCCAGCTTCGAACGAGTTGCAACTCTTCTTGGCAATTCCAGATATGCGGACATACTGGGCATTTATAGCTGGCACCGCGTAAAGGTGAAGAATTCGACTTTGCCAGCCATTTTCTCTGCCTTTAATATCTCGAAATCTTCGTCCTGTAGAGTGGGTCACATGATTGGATCCAACTCTTAGATTTCCAAAGACCATTTGGTACGAGAAGTCCGGAATCATTAAACAACAGATTTTTTCCTTCCTGCCATCATTATACATTTCGAACAGCGCATTCAATAGAACCTCACCAACTGTTATTACCATTTATAGCCCAGTTCTAGTAAGCGCAGCTTTGATCTACGAGCGACCTAGATGTACACATGTATATTTTGGTAGTGCGGACAAGGCTTGTCACAGATATAAAAAATACCGAGATGGTATTAACGATAGCTTAATCGTAAAATAAATCATTAGCGTAGTAAACCGCGGGCCGATCTACTTGCAGCTTGCTTCAGATGCATCGTCTTTGAGCATTGCTTATGACACACTGTACTGCTATTAGCCATGAGTAAAATTTTAGTAAGGACTCGGGCTCAACTTTGCATCATTCAAGATTCTCTGTGCCGTGTTGACAACTTCATAGCTACCTCTGGCCAAGGTACTTGTCGGTCGACTACTCCGTAAGAGTAGTAACCGATATCTAGTTAGGCTAGCCAAGAGTTTCAACGTTGTACAAAAGTTGTATGAACAGTAAATGCAAGAGATCAGTGCTTCGAGCTTCGTATGGTGGCGACTGAACGAGTATTAAGTCTGATGCTACAGAGCTTGGTCACAGATTCTTTATGGCCGAAGTTTTCTGTCGTTTAAGCCAAGCGGATGATTATCGAACAATTCAAATACACGAACACGCGATATCAGCGGTGGTATGTAAAACACATAAAATTGTACGTGGTATATATATATATATATATATAAAATTATACATAAATACTATCTCTCTAAGTACTCAACGCATAAGGAAAACATATGCACATTTTGTGTCACGTGTTAATTTACACAATACGAAAACATTACCCCCAACGCCGGTCTCCGTCTGTACTATCGACCATAAACCTATTATATGAAATTTATCCGACAGTACTGCCATCAGAACACGAGAGTTGGACACGTTTACCCTGTCATAACACATACATGTATATAGCAAGCGTATGATGCTGTTGTAGCCAGGTTGCAGACCCCAATGGAAGACTTTGATATGACTGGGGACTTCTCATGGAACCCACTTTTCTAGACTAATTCCTCTTCTCATTCAAATTCGTAACTGCATGTCCGATTCCAAATCGTTCCGAAGCCGGACAGATATTCGGAATTCTCAACTCCTGAATGCTCTTCAGAGGCGTGTCGTGAACATTCTTCCCGACTCGATCAACACTTACCCAGATGTTCACGAATGGCGGACAATAGAGCCGACCACTGTGTCTGTGTGCATAGGTCCTGTACGTTAACAGTCGGACAACTATTCTCGTTGCCACGCGACTGGTTCCGTACTGTTGTCAATGAAGAGAAATCAATCACAGTTGATAAGTGCGGTGTTATCCTTGCTCATCTCGTTCATCTGGTCACCGTAGCGGCGTATCCCTTAATTTTTTACAACTGCAATTTGGATCAACTGTGATTATTTATTTAAAAGCCGTGTAGCCTCAGGCATAAGCGCAGTACAAAATAGCGTGAGACTGGTGGACCCGGCAGGGATCTCTCCTAAAGGTGTGCCCTACTCGTTCGCGTTAACGGAAATACTCATTACCGTCCAACCTCATCTATAGCGATGTGGGTCCCGGTATGAGTGTTGAAAATATTCATTGAAATTCATCTACAGTAAAACTTCTGTAAGGCGATAGTGGATCCCGATTTAATTATTGAAAAGATTCATTTGAATTTTGCCGTTTATTTTTGCAACACTTACCCTTACAGGTCATTCTGCGTGCAGGGGTAAGTATTGCAAATGTAAATTGTTTAATTTCGATAAATATTTTCAACATTTATAACGGGATCCACTATCGCCTTACAGAAGTTTTACTGTATTTACATTTGCAATACTTACCCTTGCACCTAAATTTCTGACAAGGGTAAGTATTGAAAGTGTAAATACTTGAATTTCAATGAATATTTTCAACACTTATACCGGGACCCACTATCGCTATAGATGAGGTTGGACTGCATATTATCTACAGATAGCCCCGAAAACGTCATATAGGGGGTCAAGATTAAGTGAAGCCGCCAATCATTTACAGGGGTTTTTATCCCGATATTTACCCAAACATAGTAATTTACCATGATGATTACGATTAAGCAAGGCCGAATATGGTAAAGCTTCAAACTCTGTTCAAAAATTAAGTTAGAGGAATTGAGGTCGACAAAAGTGAAGTCGCCTGTCTCTCCCCACTTTGTTTCGCACTAAGCCTAAAAAATTGAGTTCATACGTCATATTAAAACTTGCAATTCAGGTTTGCTATTGATACAGATTTTTAAGCCTAATATGAAATAGGACCCCGTTAGCTTTCAATACTTCTTCGCATCTTCTAGCCATACCCTCAATCAGTTGTGTGAGCTTTTCCTCTGTTGTACTATGATACCATGCCTCTAGCACAATGAGTCAAATCTCCGCCCTGTTCCGCTATCTCGTCCGCTCAAACTCCGGGTATCGTTCTTGTATGTAGTATTTCATCATACTCCATAAAGCCTCGATCAGAATTAAGTCAGGAGAGTTAGCAGGCCAGGGCAAACATTCAACTCCATTGGCATCGAGAAACTCCCTAGCCGGACGTCCCTTATGAACAGAGGCGTTGTCGTGCACAAAGATGTAATCATGGCCCGTCTCTTCTCTCTTTTCTCTCATCCAATTACCTATCTTTGGGAGGATATGATTACTATATCCTTCAGAGGTCACACTTCCCCACTCCTGCCCCCAAAAGACAGAAGGACCTCGCTCTGTTCCCGCGAAGCTTCCCCAGTACATCCAAAAGTTGTTCTTGTAACGATCGATAACACAAGTGTCATCAAAGTCTTGGCCCCTCTTTTGTCGGTGCTAGATTCCGAGATATTTTTGAAAATGAATAAGATTAGACTAACCTTTCTGGTAAAGTATCCAGACATTGTTTGGCTATCGTTTATCCATGTCTCGTCACTCCAAAGGACTCGTGACCAATCTTGACGCCAATTCAGATGCTGTTCGCTCCACCGTATTCAAACCGCACGATGATTCTCAGAAAGCGGGTAGAGCTACGTGGAATCCACCGCTCGTAACCTCGATTTCTGAGAGCATTTCGAATTGCGTATTCTCTCGCACTCCAACGACGAAAGTGGAGAGCCAGTTCAAGAAACGACATTTGCCTAGTTTCCCGCGAAGAGCAAACAAATGCTTCCAGCTCATCAACTTGGGCTGGGCCTAAGAGCTGTGGACGTCCTGTCTGAGGTTGGGGAGAGGCACGACCAGATCTGACCGTATTCCGAACTTGAAGGATGGTGGGTTTAAGTTGATCTGCTATTTATGTACTCTACCCCCCGGGCAAGTTTTCACCAGTGGATCCAATTTGTGGGGCGAAACCGGATCCTTTAAACCTAGTTGAGCGGCATCTTTTCTGATAAGGTTTTCAGACATTCTGACAGGGATTATTTGTATTGTGTTTCTGCCCGACAGAGGTATTCACCACTGGCACTAGTTCACAAGCTTATCTCAAATTGGTAACATTTTTTGAATTTAATCGATTTCAGATAAACATGTACATGCAGATTTAATATTTTACAGGCCCGCCTTGAGCAAGTATGACTGCCTCACATCTCGTGGGCATGCTTCTGATAAGCTTCTCAAGCTTATCCGGCTTAGTCGCGTCAATCCATGCTTCTTACACTATTCCTCGAAGTTCATCGTAGGATCACTTCCTTCCCCTTTCCAATCTCGGGTAATGGTACTGAATGTAATCTTTCATACTATCCCATACGTGCTCAATTGGATTCAGGTCGGGAGAATACGGAGGCCAGTCGATCGGAGTAATGAACCTCTCCCGGAACTCTTCGATTGTTCCCGCTGCGCTTTGTGAAGGAGCGTTGTCCTGCATCACAGAAACCCATGGTCTCATGCTCACTATTCCATCAATCAGTGGTACACTTCTCTGAGAGTGTGGTTCTGAGGTAATAGACCCCCATTCCTTCTCCCAGAAAAGGCAAGGACCTTCCTCTATCCCTGCGAAACTTCCCCAAAACATCCAGCCAAGACTCTTTCTCACCTTTTCCATTACGCAGGTGGCGTTGACTTCTTCGCCTATCTTGAACTGAGAGTTAGATCGGTATTTTTTATTAGTTGAGGTACAAAGGAACCAACCTTTCAGGTTATTCATTTTATCTTGTGTTGACCGTTTGTGGCCCAGGTCTCATCAGTCCAAAGAATCGCCATCCAATCTTCAACAGTCCAGTCCTTTTGGGCTTCGGCCCACTCCCGACGCTTTCTTCTAACCTCTTCGGAAAGGGGAGGCTTTTTCAGCGCTGGATGACGTCTGGAACCCCCTTTTTTTAGCTCGTTTTGAATAACCCTTTCACTCACTCCAAAATCCCGAAAGGGGCCATGGGCAAGTTCAAACCATGACATTCGACGACCTTAAGAGGATGATGTTATGGAAGCCTCAATCCGGACAACGTCAGAAGAAGACAGTGTTGGGGGCCGACCTGCAGCTTTCTTGGGTTCAATGTACGGAGTACAAAGGATGTGTCTGACCTGATTTCGAGATATGCCGAGTTGTCTTGCAATATTTGTCTGACTCATTCCCGAATCGTGGAGAGTTTTGATCTAGACGTGTTACCTCAGATGTCTATTTACCATGAAAATTGGGATTACCTGGAGACGCTGATCTCTGTTTAATCGTTTGGCGTTGTTTGTGTGAGCTGCTGGTTGAACCTGGCTGATCTTTTAAAGAATAATCGGCCTATAAAATATGCTAAATTTTAAGAGTAACGATTTATTGATTCTCTTGGATAAAAATGCTGCTGATGATGATGATTCTGTAGACAGGAACAGCAACGATGTATATTGGAGTGCGTAGGTGAGGGAGGGGGAGAAAGAGATCAAGGCAGCAGTCCAGTAAAAAGCCTGATCACTCAGGCCAACATTCTCAATTTCTTTTGGTGTGAAGACTAGCAGGGCTTATATAAGACTAGTTGAGATAACATTCATAAGCGAGGTTTTAGTACATGCTGAAAACTTACCCTGGGGGTATAGTATTAGAAAGTCCGGTTATGCAGAGTATGAGTTTCTAAATGTAGTTAATTTATGGGAAAAGTTTTCTTACAGCTGAATTTCTGTAATCACTGGCAATCTTTGATCACGAGTAAGATAGGGCGCGCGTCTGCTGACAGGTGGAGTAATTTGAGTATTCATTCTGCTATTGCTTTTGTTAGCAATGAGACACATTTATCTGTTTGATTGGAAATTACAAATTTGTATTGAACGAATGAAGCTTATTGTATTATCTATATCGCGTTGAAGGTTTGGTAAAGTTTGTGTAATGAAGGAAAATATTGATCCAGATGTCTAGTGAAACTTGAGGTCAGCGAATATGAACAGATCCGGATTTGTTAAACACTAGTCAAAAGGATTATTTGGAGGGAATGAAATTTGGCACAGGAAACTATGTAATAGTTCTGGAATGCCCTGTTTTAGCGATTTTACCGGGCCTTCACCGTCTGCTGTTTAAGGCTGGCAAAAACCCTGCATACCAACCCATGTCGATTAAGCGAAGACTTCATTTACACTTGACCCCCTGAACTGCCGTCCCTCTCTAACTCGATAGTGGGTCCCGGTATAAGTGTTGAAAATATTCATTGAAATTCAACAATTTACATTTGCAATACTTATCCCTGTGTGCAAAATGAACTATAAGGGTAAGTGTTGCAAATAAAGTAAAACTTCTGTAAGGCGATAGTGGATCCCGATTTAATTATTGAAAAGATTCATCTCAATTTTGCCGTGTATATTTGCAATACTTATCCCTGTTCGCAAATCTACCTGCATGGATAAGTATCGCAAATATACACGGCATAATTGAAATGAATCTTTTCAATAATTAAATCGGGATCCACTATCGCCTTACAGAAGTTTTACTGTATAAAAGTCCAAGTTACGTTGAATATTTTTAACACATGTACCGGGACCCACTATTTAGTTAGAGAGGGACAACTGTAATTACCAACTAAGAAAAGAAAAAAAAAGAAAAGAAAGGAAAGGAAAATAACAGCAGGGCTAGTATTCCTCGAACCTCGCTCCGCACCCCCCTATACATAGCCCTGGCACTCTGATATCCACGATCCTCGCATTCAGCTGGGGACAGGTGGTGTTAAGACTGTCTGATCGCACTTTAGCGGCTATTTCCTGCCGGAAGCAATCACTCGGAAAATTGAAGGATTGGTAGCTTGAGTGTCAATCAGTAGCCTTCTCAGGGGAATATTGGTTTTGTTACATTTCTTGATGCCAACGTTAAATATCATAACTCAAAATCAAGGGATTAGGATTTGATCCTCTGACGGCAAGTAAGCCGAGAGGTGTGTGTAGCCTACGCCGGCCCAGGGTTGGCACAGATATTGGTATGTGTACGCAGCTTCGGCATAGATCAACATATAGATCTAAAAATACAGAAGCTCTAGGAGGCAACATTAGGAGCCGTATGCAACAACGCATGTCCCTACTCATGATATTTTGTCCCATGGGTTCTTGTTACGTATCTATTTGATCTGTTTGTATTCCTGTTTCTCAACCACGACGGTCCCACCGCAGACGACAAGGATGTTAAATATTTATATAAATATGTAATTTAGTGGATTATACTTTACAAGGTGAGGCGGAACGATGGAGCTTCTTAGGCGTTGGAAATTACACAGAAGAATAAAGACAAGTTGCGGGTTCTTAAAATAGTATTAGTCGTTGGCGAAGTAGCTACATCTCAGAGATATTGATATCCTGAGTTCCCTCGCTCTGCAATCACTGAATAGATACTTCTCAGCATGATTTATACCCTGAGTTCCGCAGCTTAGATCTTAGTCAAAAGCTACCTAATAATAAGAGATAGTTCGTTTGTTGATCGCTGGTCTAGATCAGGATGACTAAATCACAGCTTGCCTTTGGAAGTTGGCATTTGGTATTGTCATGTAGATCCTCAATGGGATCGAAATTGGTTGGACTGTATGCCAGCTACCGAATTACAACTCAGCCAATATTAACTAGATTTGTTGTTACCCGCTGATACAAACGAACAAAGGAATTCCGAAGATTAATCATCGCGGATCCTTCACGTAGAGTCGATGTTCCGTAACTATAGGGAGAATCCCTCAGATTTAATGGCCAGCTTGCAGACGACTTTGAGACGCCAAGTTTCGTTCACTGGGATTTCGCGCGACGTGTAGATGACCAGTGGAGAATAAGAGAAATCAAATCAACGAGATAAATGCCACTAAAGATGAAGAGGAAGGAATGTATACGATGCTTGGTCGCACGTGTGAAAGTGGGCAAGAGCAAACGATTACTGCATGGGAACAATCCAATGACAAAAATATTTCATTTAACGTTACTTAGCTTCAGCTTTGTCTTCGAAGATTCCTCTTCACACCGATCATCAAATCACTTAACTTCTCAGCCAGATAGTTTAATGTCTAGAAAGAGTTACGTTAGGCAATGCTATTACGTCGAGCCAATGCTCCAGTGTCTCCAGCTTCTCCGGTCTCTTCTACTTATCAAGTTGAAGAAAATCTAAGCAACTCGGGCTTCCATCGACGGTGATGACTTTTTTTTTGTGAAGATACCATGAAACCGAGAGCGTCAATCCCGAATACGTCATAATATATTAGAGAGACAAGGCAAGCCATGATAGAAGCAAATCAAGCCTATCACATGTATAGCTGAATATAACAAGAAAGCTAACACGTCACTTGGTCGCCAAGATCGTGGTAAGTGTGGGCGTGGGAGAAGACGAAAGTAGGGAAAGTGAAAGAAGACGAAAGTAGGGAAAGTGAAAGAAGACGAAAGTAGGGAAAGTGAAAGAAGACATGTATATGTATTATTAGTCCTGAAAGTCCAGCATTTCAATTCAAGAGCTAGGTAACAACTTGGAAAGAAAACAAAACCTAAAACACCTTGCTACAAACAGCATTTCACGCGTAAACTTCGTACAAGAGTGATTTTCAAAGCCGGTAAAGCACCTTTAACACCATGAGCAAAAGACAAATCGCTGTCACTGTGATAATCCAGTCAATCCATACTGGGGAGTTCTGTTCGGGTGTGTGGATTATTTGAGGACGGTATTGAGGCTGCCGGGTATCCGAAGAAAGATGGTCGTTTAGGGCTTGATAAGGCCTAGATTCAGGGGCTGAAATTTGATGGGAATGTTGAGCGGATAATGGTAGATGTTGTATGCAAGATGATTCTTCCGCTTTTCTTTCGGTTTCAGTCACCGTGGTTTTTCTATCTTCCAAAGCCTTCGTTTCTAACTCGTCTCGAAAGGCTATCCTGAGCTCTGCAGGTACCTGGCCGCTCCCCGTAGAGACACCGTCCTCTGAGCCCATCTCCTTGCGCACGTTTTCGCATTCTTTTAAGATATCTGCATTTGTTTTTTGACACACGCTGCACATCCATCGCACACTTGACTTGGCATAATTTTCTCGATCAGTGGCTGTACAATCCATGCCACCCAGCTGGCCACGCGAATCAGTTTCCATGAAGCTGCGCAGCGCAACTAAAGCCGTTCGGACGCCCCACGCCGGCATCCAGGTTTCTTCATGATGGCCGCTGATGCTCAGACAAATTTCTCGATTCACTTCAAACCTGCCGCTCGCATTCAGGAATCGAAATGAGGGTGGGCGTAGCGGGTAAGTTGGTGGCAGGACAATCCGGCCATGGTAGATGCCATTGGCGAACACCGAAGACGGGGGACCTCTCAAGGTGAAATGCCATTCGAATAAATCCGAGTCTCGTGCAGGGGCAGCATGAAAGTCTGGTGAAGGAGATTGAGCCAGCTCGGCAGCTTCACGAACTAAGTCGGTTAGTACTCAAGGGATCAATTCGTACGAGAGAATGGCGTACGAATGCGTTTGATCGTGGGGGAATTCGTATTCATCGAAGATGCCATGTTCGGCCTGTTTCAGAGGCCACACGATGATTTATTGACGCCGGGGAGACTGTGGAAGTGTGGAGATCAAAATGACGATAGCCATACCATTATCGTGACTTTGCACCTGTTCTCGTGGACCCAACGTCGCATAAATATAAATAGCTGACATGGTTGTACGCACGTTTATGTCTCACCCACGTACGATATATTCGCAAGCTGAAGACTATGTCATCACTCAAGGTACGGTAACTGTTCTTGCTACTACATGTCCTCGGTATTACCTGTAGATTGAACAGATACTTTGAAATCGGCTACGCGATTTTGAATCTACCAAAAATTAATTACATGTACTCTTCTCTCCGAATTTATTAGATCGCTCTATTGACCATCGATCATACACGTGCGGCTAATAATTCGTTTATCTACTGTGATATAACCGGGCCAACTATCACGAATCTGAAACTATCGAAACTTCAGTTTAAAACTTGGTCCCGTGAAACGACCAGCCCACACGCTCCAAACTCCTCCTGTCTCAGTCACCTATCGATTCGGCACTCATCTGCTCCTCTCCCTGTCCCTCGAGTATCTGGGAGCTGTTCCCTCGACATAGCGATAGGTATCATACATTGGTATGGCTGGTACTGGAGGAAGTTTCACTTTCGAGATGTCCCTTTGCGTATCGCACGAGATGGAATCTCTGCTACTCACTCGAGTACTGGCGCGGCTATTCCTCGACTTGTTTCGTTTTTTCGGCGTCATTTCGTCTTGTTCTTCAACGTAGATCCATTCGAGACTCGGTGAAGGTGAGGGCGATCGTTCGGCTGCGCTCGCGACGTCTGGGACCGGAATCGGCTTAGGTACTATAGCTATCGCAGTAGACGGAGGACCAGAAATCGGGTTCTGTGGGTGAGCGAGTGCTAGACTCGGTGCTGGATTCGGTGTTCGGGCCGAAGCCGGAGTTGGGCTTGGAACCGGAGCCGTCGTGGTCGATTTGGAAGGTGTTTCAGTGTGGATAGAGGGTTTTGCGACGTCTCCTGGAGAATATTTTCTTCTCAGGATTATCGTCTCAGTGCCTTTATTTTTGCGCGGGGGCCGAGTGCGATGATTAACAAACTCAACCTCTTGGTCCCAAACGGATTTATTTCCTGCAAATTGAATTAGCAACAGAGACTTCCGGTTTGCATTTTAAACAGATCACCTGGAAAACACATCTTTTGTTAGAGATGTTTACTCGGAGGACTTCACCTCGCGGGTCAACCTTATCTTTTATTATAGATTACTCGTAATCACGCATCGGGCATTGACTAATTGGGCTGAATGATTTGACATGATATAATTAGATATAGCTACGCCAAGAATATTCTGGCGATATGCGGCATCCATCTGATGGATATCAATACCGAGTATGTAATGAAACTTATATAGCTTGAGTGAACTTGGGGGAGGTGCCACAGACAGACGGCCGAATGCACCACATTCATCATCATACATCACTATCGCTGCTTGATAGTCACTTTTTCATTCAGCAACCATGTCTACCAATATATCGTTAACATTAACATGAATTGCGTTGGTCTATGATTTTTTGTCTATTGGGGCTCCAAGCCGGAGCGCGTGTCCTTGCTACCTACAAAACTACATGTATTTGGGGGAATATACGCCAGAGCTTACGACCCCGATGGATGCGCCTCTGCTACTGCCCAACTCGAGATAACAGGGCCGTTGATAACTTCCGTGAGATCGTCACCAGACACACAAAACTATGTAACTAATTACGCGCGATCATTCAATCGATCTAAGATCAGGGCATCTGGCCTGAGCTAACCTCTGCTCTCTGCCTGAGCTACATAATTGATCGGGATGCGGCAGATGACCATGAAATTTGAACCAAGTGGGATTTCTAGGACCTGATTTTGCAAGAAGTTAGAAAGAGCGAACCACTGAGTGCCTCTAGGTGCGCCATCCCATGTGCCTCGCGGATATTTTTCTGGATCACCACTTAAGGGCGGGGCGCATGAACGTCTGATTTTAAAGAGACGGAAGCCCTGGAAGTTTGCGGGGGCCTTGGGCTGATCAGAGTTACAAAGAAGGCGCGCGTTTTTGTTCTGACTGAGGCGCTTGTGATACACCACAAAATTACCATGTGTAAATCGAGCTGCGGAGAATCTCGAGAAATGTTGTCTGAAAAGACTGATTAGCCTGAGGTTACGGATAAGAGAGTCAATTCCTAGACCTCTGTAGCGTTCTGCGAGTTGCTGCTGCCAACAGAGATCCGTTGCAGTGGTCGTCTCCTGTTTATTACGATTCTAGTCCGCATCGACATGTAGGAGATCGAGGATCGTAGGAGAGGATACTAAGAGTCCTTCATTGGGAGTCTTATCAGCTATGCAGTTACTCTTGATACCAGCGTAGCCCGGAATCAGCACTGGCTAGATCTTCACAGGCGGGAGTCAATGGTGTAATAGTGAATGGGTCGTGAGATAACTATTATTCGCAAAGGATCTAGAACTAGCTCCAGAAGAAGCTCTTGATGTAAAGGGCTAACACAAAAGTTGACATTGGTTCTTTTGTTCTCATGCACCTTCATTTACTGAACCTTACCCAGAGATTCCCCTGCTTCGTCATGGCTCATCTGGAAAGTAACTTCATGCCAGCTTTGATACGCTCTTCTGTCCAGGCAATTTTAGTACAACAGAATTGGATTCCATGTGGCAGATTAATATCTTACAGATTTGATAGTGGCTTTACGCACAGACGTTCTGCGTCATTCAGCTTTGCTATATCTCTAGAATAACATTATGAATGCGACCCGCGTACTAGTGCTAGTATAGGGGGACAAGTGTAAGTTAACGAAGGTCAGAGGATAAGTTATGTGCACTACATATTTATGTTTATACTATCGGAATAAACAGAATTTACTGCCTAGCCTGCGTTAAATTACCCTTGTCCCCCTGTACACATATGCCTAGCATCGGCTGGTTGCTACCCTAGTCCTAGTTCGAAATTAATAGTACAGTGTCTCAGCCCTAATGATTGTTACCTACTGACGTTGATTTTGTACGTCGACACATACAATCTGACTGCAGCGTACAAAATTAGTGTCAACTACTAACAATAGTTAGTGCTGGGATACTGTATACATAAAGAGACCAGGTAAGTGGCATGACCCGTGTTAGAAGCGTAATACCTTTACGTGAAGATCATACAAGTACAGGGAGGCAAGGGTAAGTTAGCAAACCGAATTATCGACAGGAGTTATACGACAGGGGTAGCTTTTGCCAAAATAAGTACAGTCGTCCCTCTCTAATTCGATAGTGGGTCCCGGTATAAGTGTTGAAAATATTCATTTAAATTCAACAATTTACATTTTCAATACTTACCCTTGCCAAATATTTTGGGTGCAAGGGTAAGTATTGAAAATGTAAATTGTTTAATTTCGATAAATATTTTCAACATCTATACCGGGACCCACTGTCGCTATAGATGAGGTTGGACTGTACTATAGAAAATTACAATATGAAATCAAAACATGACTGACGTAGGAATGTGATTTTTCGGCTCAGTGCGAAGCTAAGTGGAGAATGACAGGGCAGTTAGCTTCTGTCGGACACGAATTCTCTCACGTTATTTTAGAGTTTTTCTGGAATCAAGTTTGAAGCTTTACCTGATAAGGCCTCGCTTAGACAGGATTATCATTAATAACTACCTAATATGGACAATGAAGGGCAAAAAACCCCTATAAATGACCAGTTAGTTAACTTACCCTTGTCCCCCTGCAGGTTCAGCAAATAAAACCTACAGTCGTCCCTCTCTAACTCGATAGTGGGTCCCGGTATAAGTGTTGAAAATATTCATTGTAGCTTGGACTTTTATATTTGCAACACTTACCCTTATAGGTCATTTGGGTGCAGGGGTAAGTATTGCAAATATAAACGGTAAAATTTCTGTGAATCTCTTCAGTAATTATACCGGGACCCACTATTAGCTAAGAGGGGCTCTACTGTATGTACAGAAACAAATTTGATTAAGCGTGAAGCGTCAACACAACGATTCGACATTATGGCTAATTAATTAAATAGAGGAGTATAGAAATTGAAATTTAATCGCTGCAAATATTCTGCATGTTTAGTCGTTGATTGAAAGCTCTGCAATTTACACCTAACAGTCAAAATTTCTGTTTTCCAGTGTGAAACGCTAACTAAAAAAAATAAAGTTCTCCGATCTCGATTACTTCGTCGTCCTCTGTTGCTTCCACGCCGCGCCAAGGCGGTAAGTTATGTCGCCTGAGGCTAGCGCGTCGATGACTGACAGGTCGCACTATTACACTGGAAGTTAGCCTAATATTTGGAAGTTGAATAAAGGTCAACGCACCGTTAGACCGGTGTTCATGAATCTTATCACCGACTACTTCAACATATCTTACCTACTGCTGCTATTCTTCTCTTTATAGAAGAACTAGGTCATTTGTCACTACGTCAATTTCTGGTGATGCAGGCGTTTTTCTGCGATCTCTGGATTCGAAATTCTTCATGTTATCACATGATCCCTTTTCATCGTGACAGTAGATACTGCATGGTTTTCCCCTTCTCCGACAGCATCAATCTCGTTTTTTTCAAGAAGATTGTTAAATATTACAGGAATACATTTTGGGTTCTTTAAATTGACAGACATTTTTTCAACGGTGGTGTTTATCAACAGTGGATGTGAGTTTGACGTTGAGCGAATCCGATGCGTATGAGCACTCTGGTGATTTGTTTATTTACATACATGGATACGAAGACAAACGGCACCGTGGATCGGTTGCTAGCCCTCTCAGGTAGCAACCGTTGCTGATCATTGTAGATCTGATTATTATTTGGGTGGCGCCTTACGTTTAACGCTTTAGAACCTTATGTTTACTATTTTGGCACCTTACGTGTAACATTCCCGTTCTAACACTAGCAGCCCTGCTAGGCCTTTGCCAAGAACTGAAAGGAACGTGATCGGTCGGTGCGAGCGAGAGGACGAGTGTCGGATGGTGCAGTGGTACACTGTCCGGGCCGTTCTCCCAAGTAGAGTATGGGTAGCCTGGACATATGCCCCACTTTAGACAGGAGAAAACTAGTTCGAGTCCAGCTAGACTGATATGATTAAGAGCGATGAAGGGTATAGTAATTGGATGGCTCTGCTGTTCTTATGGTGAATTGCACGAGCTCGGGTGCAGTGATGCTGATCTATGAGGGATATACTAAGTGCGCACTCCAACGATAGATGATATCTTTTGATGGATGATGAGAAGAATGATGTTCAAGCAATGGATAGATGATCTTAAACATGGAAAGTCAAGAGATTCTATCATACATTGTCAAGTATTGTGAGAATTACAAGTCCAACTCGCGCATACCCGAGGAAAAGTGTGCGATAGAACTGTCATCGGCTAAATGCATAACTGCGATATCTATGATGTCACGGGTTATTGAAGAAGGTTATGTCATGGGCTGTGGTTGATAAGGTTGATATAATCGGCCCGAGCTTTAAGCGAGCGAATTAGGGTATAAATTGAGGGTTTTCTGCCGCACATTGTAGATCATTACCAGATATTACATCTTCTATAATATATTGCTTTATCTATGGAGACCTGATAAAAAGGTTGCAAAGATGATTGGTCGGGAGGGCCAAGGGTGATGTCATTCCATCTGACCGCCCGAAAACGGCAGAACACGGACGGAAATGGGGCGCGCTGGTTGGTGGATGTAGTTGAAAAGTTTCACGTGCGCCTGACTAAGGCATTTGGGCTAAATGTGGATCCGATGGTAAAAGGGTGCCACGCTGATTGGGTGGTGGTGTAGGTCGCTACAAGAGGTAAGTAATGGAACCAATTTTCGAAGACGAGGAGGCTTGATTGGTCGCCAATAGCGCGAATGCGACCGTACGCTACTTGAAAATTTTCGACACTGCCTGAGATCCAACATCTATTTCCAGTTGTCGATTTTTAAACATATTGCCTTGAATATAAGAATTAGACTGTCATCACAGAAAATTAATTGACAATAGGTATGTCTTCAATTTGCGCTACCAAAGTTGTCACTAACGTGTTTTGAAAGAAAATCTCGGGGCACATTTTCTGGAACAGCATCTATTCCGTCGGATATTGCTAAAGAAGTTTAAGAATTTGTTCGTTGTGGGAAAGAATTCATCGAACCTCAGGTATGTTGGTAAATCTTCTTCGAGACCTGTTACTGACATACTATCAGAACATACATAAGACGTGTTCTCTAAGAATGGATTCCACTGATTCATATTGCTCCGTGTGTAGGAGGATGCGACCTGTCGCGGATTTTTCAATAAATCATTTTGGGCGTTATTACAGAAAATGTAATCAGCATCGGGTACGTCTACAATTCGTGTTTAGTGATCTTTTATTAACGTGTATTGGGAGAAGACCCAGGCTCGGCAGACTCGCAATGCAGAAGTTGCCGGTCTTACGGGCGATACACGACCTGCTCGGCGTCCGCGACGAACTAAGGCTCAAATGGAAGCTGCCCGGGCTGCTGCTGCTGCTGCCGAACGTCCTCCCGTCATCGAATCGCCTCGACCACCTGTTGCCGATGTGACACCCTCGACAACAATTCCGCCTCCATCACCCCCGCCAATCATCGATCCCTTTCCACAACAACCTGCCGATGAATCTCCTGCGCAGATTGCTCTGCTTCCTCATTTGCCTCCGTCGCCAGAACCTGCGCCTCACGTACCAGCGGTCCGAGTTCCCGCCGCTTTCAAATCCGTTTTTCGAGCTACGGATTCACACGATGTTGGTCGGATGGAAATCGTGTGTCGACACTGCCAGGCTCTCCACTTTGCCCAAGAAAAGGTTGCAGGTGGTGAGTTTGTGCTATGTTGCAAGAAAGGGGATGTAGCTCTCCCGCTCTTACGGAATCCGCCACAGGCCCTGCTGGAGCTTTACACCGGACAGAATCCACGTGCGATCAGCTTCCGAAAGAAGATTCGCAGTTACAACTCTGCGTTGGCTTTTACATCTGTTAACACGGGAAAAGATGATCGGGTGGATTTGCGGCGTGGGCTCACCACATTCACGGCTCATGGAGAGCTATACCATTTGCAGGGGCCATTGGTTCCGGGCGCGCAGCAAACTCCGGCATTCGCACAGCTATTCTTCTACGACCCTGAATATGCGGCTGAACTACGTCGAGGGCGTGATCCAGAACTCGACTCGACCATTCTTCGTGATCTACACGCCATGATGATGGAGGTAAATCCGCTCATTCGGATCTACAAGACAGCTCGCGAGCGCCTGCAGACACAAGAAGGCAACTTTCGCATGGTCATTAGTCCACAAATGACCTTAGTCGTTCAAACCGGAGCCGATCGTCGTCGTGAAAATCTTCCACTCACGGGCGAGGTGGCTGCTATCATCCCAGACGAATATGACAAGGCCAGCTTTCGAGATGTGATTCTAGCGGTCCGCGAACCGGGTCAGGACGGACGGCAATTGCACCGAGTACCCGTGACAAATCCTGCGTACATGCCATTACACTATGTCCTACTTTTTCCGTTCGGTGAGCCGGGCTGGCATTGGAAACTTTCGCTGTTGAATGCTCATAACAACCGGCAGCAGTTACGTCTTGGCCAACAGCCATTCTACCGGTTCAGGCTCCATCAACGGGTCGGTGAAGTATCCCTTCTGTTTCTTGCTGGTCGCTTATTCCAGCAATACGTCGTCGACTCCTATGTCGCATGTGAAACTACTCGGCTTGACTGGTTACGGCTTAATCAGACAACTATTCGTGCGGCTGTGTATAACGGGCTTGCGGACGCTTTGATTCGGGAAGATCAAGCTGACGTGAACGGACGAGATGTTGGCCGGCGCTGCGTTCTCCCTTCCTCTTTTGTTGGCGGTGATCGGTTCATGCAGCAATTGTTTCAAGACTCAATGGCGATTGTGCGCTTTTTCGGACGCCCAACCCTCTTCATCACCTTCACAGCTAACCCCAATTGGCCGGAAATTAGGTTGGAGTTGAGGGAGGGTCAGCATGCGACCGATCGACCTGATATAATTGCTCGCGTCTTTCACCTGAAGGTGAAGCAGCTCTTGCAGGATGTTCGCAAAGGTATTTTTGGTGAATACCAGGGGCATGTTTACACGATTGAGTACCAGAAGCGTGGTTTACCTCATTTACATCTTTTGCTCTTCTTGAAAGATGTGAGGAGCTATCTAACCGCTGCCAAAGTCAACGAGATCGTCAGTGCAGAAATTCCGGCTGAGAGTACGAATCCGTCGGATAAATTGCGAGACTTAGTTCTCACTCACATGCTCCATGGGCCCTGTGGAATTGAGTATCCAAATAACCCGTGCATGGCCCGGAAGAACCCAAGCAGCCCCTTGGAATGTCAAAAGCGATTTCCAAAGGGATTTACTAACGAGACAACCATCACCGAAGATGGTTATCCAATTTACATGCGTCGTGATACAGGTACGTTTCGTGATTTTATCTTCAATCATATCGAATTCAGACTAACCGCTCACCAAGGTACGTCCAATGTGCAGAAAAATGGTCGACAGGTCATCATGGATAACCGCTGGGTGGTGCCGTACAATCCGTATTTGCTCAACAAATACCAATCGCATATCAATGTCGAGGTTTGCGGATCAGTACACGCCGTAAAGTACATTCACAAGTACGTTTACAAAGGCGCTGATCGGACAACTTTAGCGATTGCAAATACGGAAGACGAAATCACTCGGTACCTCCAAGCTCGGTACGTGAGCCCTCCGGAAGCAATCTGGCGATTGTTTGAATTTCGGACCCATCAAGAATTCCCGCCTGTTCAACACCTTCAGGTGCATCTCCAGGGGCAGCAAACTGTGTACTTCCCCGACACTCTGACAACTGAGCAACTCGCTGCAAAGATGGAATCCACCCGAACCACGCTGATGGGATACTTCAAGTTCAACACGGATCATCCAACGGCCGGAGACTGGCTCTACTCGGAGATGCCGGCACACTGTGTTTGGAACAAGAAGCTAAGGGAATGGACCATCCGGAAGCGTGGTGAAAACAGAATTTGACGAATGTATCACTGCAGTCCAGTTGCAGGTGAGAGATTTTACTTGCGACTTCTACTTACCGTCGTCCGCAACGTCAAGTCCTTTGCGGAGCTCTACAACTTTGAGGGTTCTACTTACGAAACGTACCATGCCGCATGTATTGCTCGCGGATTATCCCAGAATGACCAAGAGTGGTACGAGTGTTTTGACGAAGCAGTATTGTTCACCACCGGTAATGGTCTTCGGACGCTTTTCTTGACCGGACTTCGTCAAAGAGAAATTGCGGATCCGTTGGCTATTTGGGAAAGATATAAGCACTACCTCTGTGACGACCTGGCTCACAAGCTCCGTGGAATTTCTGGATATCCGCTAGACTTACCTGATCCTCAGTATGACTATGGACTTTTTTTGCTTGCAGCTGGACTTGCGGATCAGCAGCAGACTCTTACCGATCACGAACTGCCAATGAACGTTTGGGATTGGAGTCGCAGCCATGTCGAGTGGGCTGCCACAGTGCAGAGGGAAGATCTGTGTGCTCGCGCGGAAGCTATGCGAGTTCAAATGAATGTCGACCAGCAAGCAGCCTTCACGGAGATCACAACGGCGATCTCTACGGAACCACGGACGGCGCACTACTACCTGCAAGGTCAGGGGGGATCTGGGAAGACGTTTGTGTACCAAACGATATGCTACTATTATCGTGGGCTTGGGAAGACTGTACTCTGCGTGGCGTCGACAGGAATTGCGGCCCTACTACTACCTGAGGGGCGGACCTCGCACTCCCAGTTCAAGATACCGATCGAATTGAACGAGGGGTCTGTAAGCGGCATTGAGAAACAAAGCATGCTGGCTGCGCAACTCCGTAAAGTAGATTTGATCATCTGGGATGAGGTGCCCATGCAGCACAAGTACTGCTTCGAGGTGGTCCACAGGCTGTTGGTAGATTTGCGGGGTTCCTCTCATAATGATTTGTTTGGGGGCGTCCCAGCTATTCTTGGCGGTGACTTTGCACAGATCCTTCCTGTTGTGTCAAACGGTTCTAGGGATGACATCACTGCGGCATGCTTGCAGAAGTCGTCTGTTTGGGAGCGGTTGAGACGGCTCAACCTCCGGGTAAATATGAGGGTCCGGGAGGGAGTTCATGGCGCGGAATTTGTGGATTGGGTTGGGAACATCCCGTACTCCGAATCACAACGTCACGAAGTTGAGATTCCGAGTTACGTACATCAACCAATCGATGTTTCCAGCCTAATTAATCGTATTTATCCGCAAGATATGATGACGCGAGCAGGGACGGATCCGACTGTGTTTTGTGGTCGATGTTTACTGTCGACTCTAAACGCGACAGTTACGGAATTGAACGGGATGATTCTGGGACGACTTCCAGGGCAATTACGGGTGTATCAGTCAACAGATACTCATATAACGGACGCCGACGTCGCCGAATCAGGTCTAGACGAGTTTCCCGCGGAAGTTTTGCGCAATATTGACCTCCCATCGCTACCGCCGTCTCAGTTGGCTCTTAAGATTGGTGCACCTATCATGGTCTTACGGAACCTTGCACCAGCTGAAGGGCTGTGTAATGGCACCCGCATGGTTGTGACCAATCTCAGGAGGCACTGTATCGAGGCACGAATTCTTGGTGGTGACAGGGACGGTCAAAAATGCGTTCTCCCACGTATCGAGTTAATTTCCGATGACCATAGTTTGGGAATAAAGCTAAAGCGGAAGCAATTTCCGGTCCGGTTGTGCTTTGCGATGACCATCAACAAATCACAGGGTCAGTCGTTCCACACCGTAGGGCTGGATTTGCGGACGCCGGTTTTTACCCACGGTCAACTCTACGTTGGTGTTTCTCGAACTTCACGCGTCGAAGGCCTGAGTGTTCTGCTACCTACCGAGAACAGAGGCCGTACCCAAAACGTCGTCTACCCGGAAGTCTTGACTGATATCCGATAGTATAAGAGCCGTCAATTCCGTATCCAGTGAGTTAACCAACATTCAGTGCGTAACATATTAAGACCTATTACTAACGTGATTTGAGAAGGTCACGCAACTCGCCCACCGAACTCCTTCCCGAAGTTCCACGCCCAGACTGATTTAGGTTGTCTTGATGAAATACAACCGGCATCAGGTACGTCTGTAAATGTGCCTTTGGGATTCTATCTAACATGCTTAAGACGGAGGCCCAGACCCACTTTCCCCGAAGAAAAACCGCCCTGAAGATACTCCTCTACATGTATGATTCATATTTTCTCTTGAAATAATATTTAATCTACATAAGGTATGTTGATAATTCATGGACTGATAACTAATACTAACGAGTTATAGAGACTATCTCTCGGATCTGCACCACATCATACACTAAATAGTATAGTTGATAATCCCGCCGCGACAGTGCATAGTGTTTTGTTTTCTTTCCGTATCCATGGTTTGTGTGGTTGAATCCCCGCAGAATTCAGAGGTCGTAGGACGCTTTTAAAGAAAGATCTATAATATATCAGATACGCTAACTACCTTATTCTCAAATGACAAACAATTTCCTTGCGTTGTTCATTGGATAGTACTCATGCTCACACTGATTAATTGCTAAACTTCTTCAAGTGTTTTAGCCCAACTTGAATTCCAAACGTGTGTCCCGTAGGAAACTAACACCTGTAAACCTATTGCAACCTGAAATTATCTCCATAGACTCTAAATCCACAGCCTACATCCCATCTGAAATATATTACCAGCCATAGTTCAAGTCCCACTTCCGAAGCGACGCGAGGAACCCTGCCCCGGAGCGAAGCGCAGGGCCGCAGGGCCAGGACCTAGTCTTACTATTCTATCTTATCAGATCAATTCATCAATCATCTACATTAAGATACATATCAAACTCTAAATACTTAATCATAATCTCCTCTAAGCAACCTTCTCTGCCATACTCGCAAGTCAGGCAAAACTCCTACCAAATAATCCAACAAGTATTAAGGCATGGAGTTATGTAAGGACATAGGACTTGTAATTGATACCCACGGAACATCGACGTTAAGATCTCTATCGATATATATTTCTTTTGTCGCGTACAGAAACACGCATATAAATTATATGTGTAGAGTAAACTTATCTCTTTAGCTTTATTAAAATCTTTCATCTGAGTTCTTACCTGTCTGCAAGATCATTTCTGTCACGGTCCCTATCAGCACCGTGTAACTTCCTTTTGTTCATAAAAGATCCTCGGACAAGCATTATCGGGTTGTTCATATGTTATGTTTTGTTTTGTTAAATCATTATATTATATTATTCGACCTCTTAAGATTGTCTGAACGTTGGGGTTTTCGGAGTTCTGTTGTGTTTGCTTTTGGGTTACGGAATTCTCCGGGGAAGGAAGCCGGGAATTCGGGCTTTCAATGATACGAATCCCCAGATCTATGTATAAATAAGTTGTGTTGCTCGTTAATGTTTGCTCGCCACACGTCCTAGTCAATTATCTTGATTGACAATTATCAATTATATCCGCTATCATATCTCGTTCCTCTAATCGCACTCAGTCAAATCCGCTCCCGCCCCTAACAATTTCCTGACACACATTTACCAAGTCTGTTTGCCAGTCTATTACGTACGTCCTTTCTTATTACGCCGGACACTTCTTCTCCTTGCTCCTGTCAGCCCTACCGGTCTAGCACAACAAAGACCCCCACTCTACTTCTCTCGCGGTGATATCGTAGTCGTGGGATGACGGAAGCATACTCAGATAACTATGAGTATTTCTTGCTTTTCCTCATGGTAGGTATTCACGGAAGAGGGTAAATTTTGTAAGGCGTTATTCTCATAGTGGTCTTTGCGAATGAAATCTGAGTATGAGTGTTCCAAACGTCAAACTGAGTCGTTCTGCAACACATACATGTGTTCCGTAATTATTCGCGTAATAGTCTGCGGCTGCACATACTAAAATGATTTTAAAAAAAGAGCGAGAGAACGAGAAATCCATCTTGTTCGGAATCAATTTTTTTATTATTGTTATTAATTTTTACTCCGGGTATTCATCGGGGCACTTTGGCGGAGTGGTTAACGCGATGCCCTGCTACCTTTCTAGTGAGGCATTTCCTTCGGGAGCGTGTGTTCGAATCACACAGGTGTCGAAGTTTTGATTCCCGAATACTTATTCCTCTATCACCACCAAAATTTGTGCCGATATCCGATTTCGGTTTTTCATGACATATTTCTAGATGCCTACAGGTATTAAGGAAATTTCGAAGCGATAGAGAAGATTAGCATCGATCCTGATATAAGGGTGGCACGCTCAATCAAAGACAAGCTACAACATTTTTTAAGGTGACGACAACGGCGTTTCTACCTGTACCTGGAGCCTATCTATAGAGCCAATTGATACACCCATTACTTGGTCACTAAAGAAAAGTCTCCCAGATGAGTCTCCGGAGTTGATCAAGCTTCCGTTATGGTGGTGGCACTTTTTTGCCGAAGATGAATTCTCACTCTTTACACATTTTCTGGTATCACACTGTCTCCCGAGAAACGGAGTCGTGATACAAACCCCTCCCCACTTTGAAAACCCTATTCTACCTGGAAATACGATTAGCCCCACAACATTTACGAAAAGACTCTCTAATTATAAACTGTCAACAAATACTGAACGCACGTACAAGTTCATGTGTGCTTAATTGTTTTTGTACATCTTTGTTGGGTAACATCTCAAAATTTTACAGCCTATTTATTCCCTTGGTGTTTAGGGACAATGTACGGACTATATTGCATTTGGGATAAATTAAATTTGATGCTTTATCAACTTGGTAAATCTACTACACACATGAACTGTTTGGGTATTTAGTATCATTTACATCTATTTCCTGGTTAAAGTTTGATTCAATTACACAAAACAATTTCGCTCCGTAGTATCACTTCATTTTAATGTGAGGAATTCCCCTAATTGTCAGACCATTAACTGCGAGTATGGCCAGTTTCCCTACATCACTGATATCTGATTCCATTGTCTCCGAGCTCAACACAAGCTGTGTAATATCGTACAACTTTCGGCATGGTCTCGTGATGAGACAGGCTCGACCAGCTGCCTATCATGCGCCCTAAGATGTGTACAGTTGTGTTTATTCGTGCTATCTTGGATCTCAGACTATCACAAGACTAGTCCTCCCCGGTCTTAAATCTGAATGGACAGTTGGTATTTTGCGTCAATCAACGTCGTTTCCTGCATGTCTCGTCCACCGAGCTGTGAAACATTCTACTTTTCTAGCAAGCTGAGAGTTTCTTTCTTTGCCCTTTTCTCTCTTCTGAGTTGCTGGTAGTGATGGCATATCCAGCAGACCTAGCGTGGGGTTGTGTTGAAAAATGTCATGAGTCTGACATCCCAGCTATCAGATCATGACATAACTATAGCCCTACGAAATAATGACTGTGTTGCATATAGAACCAAGCATATTGGCTTCACATTCTAGTCATATTCTCGACTAGACGAGTCATTATATTCTTGTTGCAATTTAGTACGATGGGCGTGTTTACCACTTTGCTTTATGTGATTATATGTCAGATATCATACTGTCTCTTACATGTAATTTGTATTGTTACTATATCTGTTTGTGTCGTGTCATTTGACGACTTAATGTACACCTCAGTTTGTACTGTCTGTTACAGAATATTGCGGTTACAGACATGGTTACTTTTCGACATGACTTGCTCTGTGAGTCAATCTATAATATTTGAAATCACAGTTTACAAGACCGTGAAGGCATATACTTAGAATAATACATAAACACCGGTTTTAGCCACAAGATATAGAAGACAAGTCCTAGCCAATCTATCTTGTTAGGTAACATTCTACCGAACATTGTCAATCTATCATTAATCTATACTCATTTTATTCATACTTTACAAGTCATTTAGATGTCTTAGTTTATCGGTCTAATCGCCAACACTGATTCCACGTCTATAACATCCAAACTATACCTATAGTTTCAACAGTTTGGACCGCCTCATACAATTTTTTAGTAGAAACGTAAGATCCGGGTAGATTAAATTTCGACGAAGTAATCCTGCTGTTGTTAGTTTTAGAGCTGGACGTCCATTACGCTCAAATTGATACCAACGTACATGGAAACAGTTAGAAGATGAATCAGTAATGAAGGATTACCAGATAGAGCCTTTAAAATTGAGAGGCTGTGGAACAAGTACATGGCCTAGAGTACATGTGTTTTGTGAGTTTTTTATATCTTATATTTCTTGATTCATCTTGAAATTAGCCTGTAAGTTACGACAAGTGTTTTAGGAGTTGAAAGTAGTCAGAAATGCGTCGCCCGCTTCGTCGACGATTGTTTGTTTCATGTTGCACATAATGTTACTGGACGTGATTACGTTTGCTGTTGTAACGACGCGGATGTCAAACTCAGTTTAATTAGTAATTCAATTTGCGTTCACCGCTCGACGGATTCAGCATCAAAAAACTGTTGCAACAAAATTTCAAAAGGGAGGGGGGGGGCTGTATCACGACTCGAGAAACAACCACCGCTAACTGAGCGCTGATGATGTCGGTACCAGAAGGGAATCTGGACAATGGGATATTAGGGAGTGTGTGTTACGGGTTTTAGCCGGTGTTGTGTGGCTGGACTACACTTGGGCCCAGTCTTGGCTATTAGCCGAAGGCTCGAATACAGTAATACTTCTCTAACACGATAGTGGGTCCCGGCATAAGTGTTAAAAATATTCATTGTAACTTGCACTTTTATATTTGCAACACTTACCCTTACAGGTAATTTTGCGTGTAGGGGTAAGTATTGCAAATATAAATTGATGAATTTCAGTGAATATTTTCAACACTTATGCCGGGACCCTCTATCGTGTTAGAGAAGTTTTACTGAAACTTAGCCTCTTTTGTGGGAGCTGATACTGGGGGCTCAGTAAGGGGGCTGCATTAATACCAGTACAATATAGTTCGTCGAGGGGATAGGATTACAGTGCCTGTACATATCTCAAAGGGTACCATTTGGGTAAGGTCGGCTCAGGCCGGTTAAGGAGTTTTCTCTTTCATAGAAAAATGTAGATTAATTGTGGCATTGCGTGCGTGCAGTGACCATTGCTCTTGCCCCATTACTGTGTGACGCGGCATGCACCAAAACGATATACAGTAAAACTTCTGTAAGGCGATAGTGGATCCCGATTTAATTATTGAAAAGATTCATTTCAATTTTGCCGTGTATATTTGCAATACTTATCCCTGTTCGCAAATCTACCTGCATGGATAAGTATCGCAAATATACACGGCAAAATTGAAATGAATCTTTTCAATAATTAAATCGGGATCCACTATCGCCTTACAGAAGTTTTACTGTAGTACACACTCGCTATAACAATGTGGGGCAAGACCTAAACAAGGGCTCTCATTGGCCAATTCGATTGAATCCGCCAATGAAAGTCCTTGTTTAAGTCTTGCCCCACATTTTTATAGCGAGAGTGTACTGTATAACAAAGATTGATGGCCGAAATGCTGTTTATTTTCTGTATGCAAGGAGATTCTCGAATAATTGGGGATAATTATCCATACAGTAGAACATCTCATAGCTAATAGTGGGTCCCGGTATAATTACTGAAGAGATTCATAGAAATTTTACCGTTTATCTTTGCAATACTTACCCTACACGCAAAATAACCTGTAAGGGTAAGTGTTGCAAATATAAAAGTCCAAGTTACATTGAATCTTTTCAACATTTGTACCGGGACCCACTATTAGCTAAGAGGGGTTCTACTGTATCGAGTTAGAGAGGGACGACTGTATATCCTGAACCACCGTCGTGCCCCCGGCGATTTCTCCTGGGCCCTTGCACTGAACAGATCTGCAGCTAGGTATCATGGGTCCACGCTGTTGTGATCTAACGCTGTTCAGTAGTAGTAGTAGTAGTAAGCATTTAACGCCAAGTAGGCTCACAGGATAAACCCGGCCTCTGAGCCCTCGGGAGGGCGCTTGGCGCGCCTGCGTAGCCTAAGGCTACCAGGCGTCTCCGTCGTCCTATGGACGCCTATTATATCTACATCAGCAGCTCGGAATTTTACCCAGAGTCTGCTGTAGCCAAAGCCTATTTTACTCCAAGTGCCTGGTCGCACCTTGCTCCTCCTTCTTTATTTTGTTATTAGTGTCTTTTTTTTTTTTTTTTTTTTTAAATATATTAAAGTTATATACGCCCAAACTCCCTGACCACCTTAACCCGCGTCCCCTTGCTTAACCCTCAGATTGTGCCTTTTTACACCAATTTCCAAATGCTCGAGCCCCGGCGACTGACCCAAGAGTCCACTTGATGTTGCCTTCTTGACCTCGCGAGTTTTTGGGACGGGGTCTTTGAATACCGCTAAGTCTGCAGCAGACGAAGGGATGATCGGGAGATTTTTCCTCGCCGCAGTCGCATAGCAGGGCCGCCTCTTCGTGCTTAAATCTTCTGTGGTACGCAGCAAAGTCGCCATGTCCTGATCGGGCCGCAAGAAGTGAGCCGAGAATTCTTCGAGAGAGGAATCGAAGTTCGTCGGGTATTCTACCCGTCATCTGGATCCCGAGATACTTATAGCGCTCGGGAGCATTACTCTGCCAGTAGGTCCTTATGCTTGCCTCATATCTTTCATTGAGGAGCCTTGTGGCTCTTGCGACCGATGCCTCGGTGCGAATGCTGGGTTCGTGGCAGGCAATTTTTGCTAGCGCATCGGCCCTTTCATTCCCTGGAATACCTGCGTGGCCTGGTATCCACCGGACGCTTGCTGTTCCAGGCAATATGCCTTGCACTCGGTTTCTCTTGTACCATCCTTCTCGAAGTGCCTGGAACTCGTCGATCCTTGTCGAGCTTGTCGGTGTTGTGTGCCCGGAGTGTAAGCGCAATGCAGCTTCTTCATTGTCCAGACAAACTGTGACATTGGTGGCAAATTTTCCCATGACATGCGCGACTGCCACTTTGAGACCTTCAGTAGCGCCGATTATTTCCGCGTCGTAAACTTCCACAGTTCTTCCTAGGGGGACTATTCCGCACGCAATTTCAGTATTTGGCCCGCGGTAGACGCAGTACCCTGCTCCCACGTTTTCTTCATCATCCATGGAACCGTCCGAATAGACTATGAGGTCCAGGATCCCTATTTTTCCTGATGCCGCCCATCTTTGGTGTTCAAGTATCCACTCTCTGCGACCAACAGCGCCAATTTCTTCCCTAGCTTTGCTTCTGTCAAACTTGTGCCACGGTGGGGTAGCTGTGTCGAGTGAAAGTTCCAGCTCTTGTCGGCGTCTGATCCACTGAAAGTGAGAGGAGTTCCATCTTTTACGTAGTGGATGCTTAGGGTCCGCCGCAGCGACTCGCACTGCTAGTCGATCGTGAATTCGTTCCAGCCACGAAACAGCGGGGCCCCACCCCGTTTCGCGTAGGAGCGCCGGAATCGGGGTGGTCTTGTAAACTGGTAGGACGGCTCGTGCCGCGCGATTGATTGCTCCCTGAACTTGGTTAATGATCCAAGAGGAGGTTTTTGGGCCAAACCATGTCTCGGCCCCATAGAAGAGCGTTGCAAAGCCCACGCCTTGAATCGCCTGTCGGAGGAGGGCCGGCCGAGCCCCTTTGATCGTGTTGTTTAGTCGCCTAACATGGTCCGTCACCACTCGGCACCGCTGACAGGATCTGCGGACATGTTCTTTGAACGTTAGTTTCCTGTCGAAGAGTACGCCTAGCCATCTCGTGTGCTCGTTCGGTTCGATTACACTTTCCTCCACCAGGAGAGGAGGTTCTGTGAACTTCCTCTTGTTGTGAAAGTACTGTACTTCTGTCTTTGCATTATCAAATTGTACGCCATTTTCGCGTCCCCAGAGTAACGTCTGATCTAGGCTCGCCTGTAACTTACGTCCACATTCTTCGAGACTTCTGGCTGTCACCATGGTTGTGATGTCGTCCGCGTATCCGTAACGTCGCCTGGATAATCTTAACACTGGTTCTACATAGAGCAGGAATAGAATTGGAGAGGCTGGGGAGCCTTGAGGAAGACCACATAAGATTTGGAATGGTTTCGAGGTTGTCTGATCAAGTCGGATTCTTGCCGTGCGGTCTATAAAGGAGCCAACCCAAGCAATAATATTTTCTGGCCATCCCTGTGACCTTAGTCGGTTTAAAAGGCGATTTCGTAGTACTCCGTCAAACGCTCCCTTTACATCCACAGTCACCATGCCGGCGACTTTGCCCCTTGCGAGTGCTTCTTTTACATCGCATAGTAGCGCCGTCGTTAGATCTGTTGCGCAACGTTTTCCATTAGCACTACATTGATCTCTGGCTAGAATGTCACATTTTAGAGCCCAGTTCGAGAGTCGTCTTGCGATAAGGCGTTCTAGACCCTTTCCTAAGCAGCTCAGAAGGGATATCGGGCGATAGGATTTCGGTAATGTCCGGTCACGTTTCCCTGTTTTTGGCAAAATGACGACTTCAGCTCCCTTGAAGGTTCGCGGGTGTACGCCGAGTGACGCACACTTGTTGAATAAGCTTGTGATACGGCTTCCCATGGACGGCCATGCTAGTCGGAGGATTGGGGCTGTTATTTCATCTTTTCCGGGTGAAGATGAGGGAACCTGGCAGGTTGCTCGGAAGGTCTCTTCCTCGGAGAACTTTTGCCAAGGTATATTTCTTCTGGCGACAGTGGGTATTTCTTGATGCGTGTCTGAGGTTTCTGTGTGCCGAGAGAGAAGCGTTCTATGGAGAAGTGATGCCTTTTGTTCAGGGCAGTAGACATCGGCCACACCGTTATCTCCCTTAAGGGGTGGGGTCTGTAGATTCGGGGCTGTATTATGCCGGTTCACTATTTTGTAGACGTCTGTTAGGGACTCTGATTTCTCAATCCGAGCCTCCCAATAGGATTTTTTGGCTCGTCTGACAGTTTTCCGGAATTCTTGTCTTTCATATTCACATCCTCCTGAGCGTTTGGCAGTCTGATACCTGCGGATAGCCCTCCTACAGTCTTCGTTCCACCAAGCGGTTCCTTTGGAGTTGCCAATTTTTCGGGGGCACGAGCCTAGTAGTGCTGTGTGAATGGTTTGCATGATGTTCTCGGCTTCCGCCTCAATGTCTGCTGAGGTTTCTATACTTGGGGGGTCCTGTCTGCCTCCTAACAGGCTTGTAAAGAGTGTTTCATTAAGAGATTCGTACCGTAGACGCCTTGTTGAGCACTCGCTCAGGTATCCATGGAGAGGAATCGTTGTGACCAAGGTTTCGTGATCGGAGGTTGTGTGGAGTTCACACGAGATTTCACACTTCGCTCCCTCTATAGAACAGAAAGCAAGGTCCAAGGTGCCACCTCTGTTGTGGGTCGGGAGGTCTGTCGGGTTGAGGAGGCACAGGTCTTTTTCCCTAGCCCAGTCGATTAGGGTGGTTGCCTGTGTGGGGTTAGAGGTAGCAAATGAGTCCCACGCTGGGTGCCGGAGATTGAAATCTCCCCCCACAAATCCGGGTGAGTCCAGAGATTCTACTAGTACTTTTAGACCATCGTCAGCACCTACGCAGTTAGTAGGAGCATTATATACATTCCAGACTCCTATCATTCGTCCGCGACCGCTAGAGACGGTGATTTTTACACAATCTGAGGAAAGGTCTATGGCAGACTGATAAGGGCGAAGCCCTTGAGATTTTCGTACGTAAGTTACGGCCCTGGGCCGCGTATGCCATTCAGAGAGGGGTGCAAAAGTCATGAAATTAGGGTGAGACATTGACCGCCTCGCAGAAAGATCTCTTAGGATCCAAGGTTCTTGGACTAAAAGAATGTCGATGTCATTGTCGTGTGCATGTTGAAGTGCAATACTGTGCGCGTTTGCGCCTCTTCCCACGTTTGCTTGCATAATCCGGATGTTTTGTTTCTTTGTTGATTTGTGCCTTCTGACCATGCTTAATTAGAGGATGGGGGAGAGACGGTCGTGCTTTGGGTTGCAGCTGAGGGTTCTTGAGAGCTTCTTAGGGACTTAGAATGCTCTTTGCGTCCCGCAGCGCGGATGTGGCGCAATTGGGCCCCTGTTGGGCGGACAAATACGCCATGATCTTTTCGTGGGCGGGCCGGGCAGGATACGTCAGTGGTTTTGTGAGGTCCGCGACAATTCAGACATTGAATAGGGTGAGTACAGGAGCCCTCATGAGAGTCTTTACCGCAGGACCCGCATTTCTGCTGGCGAGCACAAGTCCTGGTGGAGTGGAAGCCGAAGCATTTGGTACAGGTTATTAGTTGGCTTCTTTGTCGGATACGTTGGACACTTGTGGCTTGTCCAAACAGCTGGATACGTGACGGGAACTTGTTTGCCTTAGCCTCAGGGACATGTATCCGGATGTACCCAAACGAGTGGGCAGAATCTTTCGATCTTTGGGTCCATGCTATGTGCCGAATTGGCATAGCGTCTTTAATGTCTACTATGGACGGTTCTGATTGCAGTAGGCCCTCGAGTGGGTCAACTGCTCCATCCAAAGTGGTGACATTCTTTGGTACGGGTCCAATGACAAACGTGGTCCACTTTTCCTGTCTTTCCACCTTCGCATTTCCGAACCGTGCAGCAATGGTGTCCTTATGCTGAAGAATACTTGCAGCTTTTGCGGCGGTAGGTGCGAGAACTGCAATTCCGGAGTGAACCTGCCAGGCATCTACCACTAGCGTTGGGTCGGGAACAAGCCGTTGGACTTGTTGTCGAAGCAGAAATGGCTCTGCATTACGAGCCTCGTGCTTGCTGTCTAAGCGGATCATTATCCGTTTGTCTTCTTTGCTCTGGTGTTGTGGCGGTGAGGGCCTTCTCGGGGCTCGGCGGAGATCCACATTTTTGTTGTCTTTATTCCCGGCCGCAGCTTTCGCTGCCCAGGTTTTGTTCTGACGTTTGTCCTCGGCGACCTTGTCCATTGTACTGGCCTTGACGCTTGTGTAAATGTTTTCGCCACGGATAGCTCGAGACACCCCATCCGAAATAAGAGCAAGAAAGTCAGCTCCCGCACTGGGGCAAATGTCTTCCATCTCTTCTAGATAGGGGCCAACTAGGTTTAGGAGACCTCTGGCCATTGACATAAGGTTCGATTTCTGTTTGTTTTCTACAGACTCCATATCCTCGTCCTCATCCTCATCGTCTGACACTAGGTCGGGTCTGGGTGGTTCAAATTGATCCGTAGCTGTTCCTTCCCAAAAAAGTTTTTCATTAGGGTGGTGGGAGCTTGGCTGAGGGAATTCTTCATGTCGCTCGATGGAGCTTGAGGGGCTGTCCACGACCATATCGGCGTCGGCAATGTTCGGATGGGGCAGCACAGCCTGCGGACCCTGATGCGCCGCGATACTTGAAATCGCTGCGTTAATGTTCGAGGCGGAGCGTGTTAATATAGCAGTGGATGACTGCCCTCGCCCCGTGTTGTTGACGTGTTTGTGGATCCGGTTGCTGGAGTCCACAGTCTCGGACGCACCGCGTTTCTTGTCGCGGGCCGGAGGTGCCATATCCTCTTGCAAGAGAATAGGCACGGATTTTTAAATAGGGTTATCGTATGAGCTTTGGGATGCTGAATTTGTATGTGCGTGTGTGTCGCCAACCATGTCTAACGCTGTTCAAATCTGGGGACTTCGTTGTGAGTAGTTATACTACCTCACGTGATATAACATGGGAGTGAGGTAAACTAGGGGTCAACCCACTAGTTAGATCTGAGCGATTGCTGGCACACATAGAACTGTAACACATTCTTTGTAGATAGTAGTGTCAACTTATATACCACCCTAAAATTGTATTGTTGTAATCGCATCCATAGCAAGCCACCATTGCAGTTCAGGACGTACTCTCAAACTGTGATCAACTACACCACCAGGTCTAGCACAAAATCCAATAGGTTATAGCCCGGAAGCTTAGGTCAACATTTATCATCCATTGTATATACCCTTCATCTAAACTTCAGTTCCCTAACAAAATGTCCACCTCGTCCGATGATGTTAAACCGAAGTCGAACCCAGCTTCATCAACAATCCAAGCCAGCCTTAAACGGATGCCAATTCTCACCGGGAGCGAAAACTACCGCAGATGGGCAGGAGCTTGGGAAATTGTGTTGGAAGACAGCGAATTATTCGGACTCATAACAGGGGAAACCACAGAACCGGAGACTAAAGATTCAGAAGGATGGAGACAATGGAAGCGACAAAATGTTAAACTGCGCAAAATACTCCTGAATGCTGTAGATGAGGACCTACAAACAGTGGTGATTGACAGCCACACAGCTCACGAGGCATGGAACCTGTTCAAGGCTCGTTATGATCGCGACACGACAAACACAACAATTTCACTATTAAAATACTTCATCAATCTCTCTTTAAACGATGGGGAAAGCATCCCTGATCACCTTTCAAAATTCACAGCCTCCTGGAATCGTCTAAAACAACGCTCACAAACAACGAAATCGTCTTTAGGCCGAACCCTCCGAACGCTCACCTCCGATGATGAAATAAAAGGTGCATTTCTTTTATGTTCATTACCAAAAACTATGGATAATCTCGTCGATAATCTTGCCACCAAAGAGCTCACAAGCTTTGAAGACGTCCAATCTAGGCTCTTAGATCTTACAGGCAGTACAACTGATTATTCAAAAGATAATACAGCCTATAAATCTACAGAGAAAGTGGAAAAAGAATGTTCTTGGTGCAAATCCAAAAAGATGAAATACCAGGGTCACCTATACACCAACTGCCAAAAGTTGAAAAAACACCAGGAAAAGAAGAACCAGCGAAAAGTACTAAATTCAAACGAAATTGCGGGAGCTGCAGCTCACGAAAGTGAATTCTCAGACCATGCACTCATTTCCAATTCTTCGACTGTCACTTCAACAAAGTGGATCTTCGATACTGGCGCTTCAACACATATGACTGGATGTGAAAGCGATTTTGAAAGTCTCACTCAAGTTAAAGGTCAAAGTGTCAAAATCGTTAACAACACATACGTCCCCATAACTGGGAAAGGCACGGTAAGGTTAAACCTTTTGATAAGCACGGGAGAAGTTTTAAATACTGTCCTCCAGGATGTCATGCTGGTACCATCATTCCAAACGACGAGACTTTATTCATGGGATAAAGCAAGGGAGCAAGGATACAAACTGAGAGGAGAAAAAGATAATATTTTTTTAATTGATTCGTTTGGGCATGAAGTATTGTGGGCTAAGTCGGGAAACAAAGCATATTATATACAGACGAAGAAATATAATGCAAATTTTGCCACTTACTTTGATCTCCATGAAGCGCTGGGGCACCCAGGCACTACGGCCATTAAAAGCCCTTCTGAACTGTACAAAAATTGCGACAACCTTCCCTTACCGCCTGCAAACTTCTACTGTCCAACGTGTGAGAAAGCTAAATCTAAACACATTGTACCAAAATCAACCCATGAAATCCCAGCCAGTAAATTTGATGTTATCTACTCAGATCTATCCGGAAAATTCTCTGTGCCATCACTTGGCCAAAGCCTATACTATATTACCTTTATTGATGGAAAAACACGTTACTCCTGGGTCAAGTTCCTACGAAGAAAAAATGATACTGCACAAACAATGCTTGATTTTATTCGCTTTGTTAAAACACAATTTGGTACTAGTATCAAACGTTGGAGAACTGATCGTGGAGGAGAATTCGTCAATCAAGCCGTCAACTCCCTTTTTAACTATGAAGGTATAGTACATGAATTATCGCCAGCCTATGAGCATGAGAGAAATGGATTAGCTGAACGTTATAATCAAACATTAACCACCATGGCTAGAGCAATGCTAATTGGATTTAAGACCACGCTGTGGGCGGAGGCAATCTCAGCCGCCTGCTACCTCAAAAATCGCCTTCCTCATTCACGGCTACCTCCTAACACTACGCCATATGAGGCCTTACTTGGCACTAAACCCACGATACACCATCTCCAACCTTTTGGCAAAAACTGTTTTGTTCATATTCACAAGGACTCGCGACCCGCAGGAACAAAGCTACTACCAAGAGCTATGGAAGGCAAGTTTGTGGGATACACGGAAAGCACAAAAATATTTCGGATATGGATCCCTTCAAAAAATAAAGTAATCGAATCTCCCAACGTCAAATTTGCGCCGCTCGATTCAGGGGAAGCAAATATAAGAAACGCTCTTGATACTCGAAGCAATAATTTACAGACAATAGTGACTGAAACAGAAATATCCCCACAGGAAATAATATCTCGTGAAAACCAACCAGAAGCTTCAGACACAGCATCCAACCTCGAAAATCCCTCAACATCATTGCAATCCAATTTGCAGCAAATACATGATCATCATGGAGAACCACTATTACAAACGCACACAAACACACAACCCCAAACCTCCGAAATTAGCGAAGACCAAGTATCAGTACATAGTCGACCCAAAAGATCATCAAAGCCTATTCAAAGATACGGTTCACCTATATTTCATGGCCCTGAGCTACGCTCTAGGGAACAACATGACTTGGAGCATGGACAGCTGGTGCATGTAGAAAATGTTCAGGATGAAGTTGAATATAATGTTGTAGCTCTTGCAGCACAAGCTGCACCGGAAACAAATGAGGAACCAACAACAATCGAGGAGGCACTCGAAAGGTCTGATGCAAACCGCTGGCGTGAAGTGATTGATCAGGAAATTAAATCCTTAAAACAAAAGCACACCTGAGATGAAACTGTCCGGCCGTCACAGCGAAATTTTGTTGGATCTAAATGGGTATTTAAAATAAAGCGACACGCTGATGGTTCAATTGACAGGTACAAAGCACGTCTAGTAGCTCAAGGATTCAGTCAAATTCCTGGTTATGATTTTGATGAAACCTTTGCCCCTGTTGCTCGATACGAAAGCCTTCGCATGTTAATTCGCATCGCTGCCCAAAATAAATGGATACCACAACAAATGGACGTAAACTTGGCCTACTTATACGGTTTTTTGAAGGAAGAAATATTCATGGAACTTCCACCAGGATACCGAAAATCTGGAAAATGTGCTGTACTCCGTAAATGTATCTACGGCCTAAAACAATCAGGCCGTGAATGGTACGCCTGCATATCGACATCACTTCAACAAAAAGGATTCGAAATAGCAGATTTTGACCCATGCGTCTTCGTTCATCCAACAGAAAACGCCTTTGTAGCGATATACGTCGACGACATACTAATCTTTTGTTCAGATAATAAATTTAGCCAAAACCTCAAGTCATGTATCGGAAAAGATTTCGATTGCAAGGACTTAGGAAATGCTCATTATATCCTTGGACTACAGATTAAACTAGAAAAAACAGGTATCCGACTCTCTCAACAAGGATACTCAAAGAAGATTCTCGAACGCTTTGGCCTTACACTTGCTCACAAAGTAAGTACTCCTCTCGACCCAAACGTCACCCTTTTCAAAGGCACTGAAGAGGAACGTCTCGGAAATATAAAAGAGTATCAAGCCATTGTTGGATCCCTTATGTATCTTGTCATAGGGAGTCGCCCTGATCTAGCCTACACTGTCACACTCTTAAGCCAGTTTTCATCTTGCCCGAACGAAAGTCATTTGCGAGCCGCCAAACGAACACTTCGATATCTAGCTGGAACAACCGATTGGGATTTGTTTTACCCGCATGGAACCAGCAGAGTACTCGAGGTGTATGCCGACGCATCCTATGCTGATGATCCTCACACTCGAAGATCCACATCAGGATATGTAATTCGCCTTGGAAATGCTGCAATATCATGGAGCAGCAAACAACAGCGATCTGTAGCGTTATCAACTACAGAAGCCGAATATATGGCCATGTCGCTAGCTGCACGCCAAACTACCTGGACGAAATTTGGGTTGAAACAACTGCGCCAAGAGTATGACACAATGCTCTACACTGATAACAATGGAGCCCAAGAACTTGCAAGAAACCCGCGGATTCACGGTCGTTCGAAACATATCGACGTACATTATCATTACGTTCGTGAGAAGTTTAACGAAGGAGAATTTGAACTTCTCCACGTGAAATCAGCTAACAACCTTGCCGATCTACTCACCAAGTCTCTCGTCAAATCTATACATCACCGACTTTCAGATCATATCAGATGTGCAAAGCGAGGGGAAGTGTTGTGATCTAACGCTGTTCAAATCTGGGGACTTCGTTGTGAGTAGTTATACTACCTCACGTGATATAACATGGGAGTGAGGTAAACTAGGGGTCAACCCACTAGTTAGATCTAAGCGATTGCTGGCACACATAGAACTGTAACACATTCTTTGTAGATAGTAGTGTCAACTTATATACCACCCTAAAATTGTATTGTTGTAATCGCATCCATAGCAAGCCACCATGGCAGTTCAGGACGTACTCTCAAACTGTGATCAACTACACCACCAGGTCTAGCACAAATACCAATACACGCTCCCCTGCTTAAGGCCCGCATCGTAGGGCCTTTCTCTGTACATGGGTACTTCCCAAGCGTTTATATATCCTCTTTATTAAGGTCATCAGGCATTGCCTGTAACAGGGAGATACAGATGGGGATACGCACCTCGTGTGACTCTGGTGTCTAAGGCTCGCCTGGCTGGGGTTACAGGTTTTTTGAGACTTTTTCCCGTGTACTGGTTTCCATGGCTGTTCTTTTTCAGATTTTTTTGAGAAAAAGATTCCGTAGAAAAGGTGGTTGAATTCTACGGGTAATTACTGAGCTAAATGGCTACCCGTCATGGATCAATGTATCAATGATCTTAGATTCGAGGTAAAAGGGTATACAGTAGAACCTGTCATAACCCATACTCCTTGATGGACAAAATAACTATGGGTTTTGACAGGTTATGGGTTATGGGAGTATTCTAATTTTAGTTTTAAGCGTCGTTTGGCTTCGCTTAAATTTACATATCACTTGTTACCACTACGGCGAATGGCACTAGCTACATTCAGTTACACGTAAATATATACGCGCATGTACAAACACGAATGCCTGTAATTGTAATTAAATTATCTGCAAGGCTTGAAGTTCATTTGGTTGTTCTAAATTAATTACATTTGCATTTCTACCTGCTACTCTGAGGGAATAAACTACTGAAATGGCAATTGTCGAGGGATGTGGAGACATGATTTTGAATAGCATGAGAGGAATAACTTTTTGTTGTGACGACAAAGAATGGACGCTTGAATCAACTCTTGAATCAAAAAGGAATGAGTGGCTGAATCTGAATAGTTGGCATACTAAGGATAATATGGGAAACTAGTCGATCTTTGTACATACTAGTACTAGTACCGGTACATGTATACTTACATTAGGATGGGTTTTGTCACCAGTCCCATATAATCTAGTATGGGACTGGGGACAAAACGTATTTCAGGCTCGGGGTACATGTTAAGCCTAACTTCGATAGGTTGGCAATCAAATACACATTGGTTGGCATAGCAATAGTACTGGCATTACGTAAAAGTCACGGGAAAAAACCCATAATTCTCAAAAAAGTTATTGGTTATGGGGGATGACAGGTTATGGCTTTTTTTGGTAGGAACCACTACGGTTGACCAATAAAGCTATGGGTTATGACAGGTTCTACTGTAGGAGCACTGTAGAAGCTGTGGCCTGGGTCAGAGAGGAGCCCTAGTGTTATAATAGTCTTTGACTCATAATAGCACGATTAAATACAACTAAAACCAACAACATCAAAAAATACGCTATGCAGGTCTTGACCTGCAGATGCGCCACAAAAGATCCTCCCGAACTCGCCCTTCCACGAGCGATCTATGCGCGGTTAATCGCTGCCCGGACCGTACACAGGGACTTTGCGTCCTATCACCGCTGGTGGAACCATGACACAGCAATACTGAATTGCGAGTACGGAAGAGAAAAGTCAGTTGGCCACCTTGTTCAATGCCGAAGGGCACTAAGAGCTTGGCGCCAAATCAGTGGACGTTGTAGAACATCGCCATTGAGTACCCTACTTGCCTCGTATGGATGAAGCTATTCGCAGAATATGTCCAAGGAAGTGGGGTTTACCAGGTGGCAGCCCTTGGAATGGCGGTAGTTGGGCGTCTAGAAAGCGGCTAGATTTGCAGAGCAGGGAGGAATACCCGCAGCGACAAAAAATAGAGTATGCTCGGGCGCGTGGTGGCCGAGGTTGAGTAGCAGAGCAAGGAACTAGCTATTGGCATTCCTAACCTGGCGTAAACCCGATATTCTGATGTTATTCTACTGTATTTAGTTATTTCGTTTTCAAATTGAATTTGATTTCATTGACCTAATTCGGCGCTTTTAATGGCTCACGCAGGAATCTGCGTACTAAAATATTTACTTGAGGGGAAACCTCCCGGTAAAAACCCCTCGGTTCTGCCCGAATAATATTTTGCATTTTCCCCGGCTTTCCCAGGGTCTCCTTCAGAAAGTGTGTTTACACTGCTATGCTCAGTGTGGCTGCCATATCGTCAGTTATCTACCTCTTTGGTTCTTTCGTGGGTCTTCTCTCTGCTTTAATTGCGCTTCAACTTCGCCAGCCAGTCGAAATTGTTCTGTCCATCCTTGTACTCAGATGCACTGTGTGATTCTTCCGATATCTTCTGGGTTGCTTATCATTGCTTCAAATAACCGATTTTTGGCCTTGCAACAGACTTTTGTTCTCCCCTTGAACCATAAGGGGCAGGCCATTATCATGTGTTTGACGTTTTGAAATATGTATCGACATGGGCATCTTGTGGTGTCAACTCAGGGGACTCTTCTTCTGTACAGATATGAATTGAGCCGGATATGCTCGCTTCTAATCTGCATGGCTAAGCTGCTTCGGGCCCTTTTGAGCTATTTAGTTATTTCGTTTTATTTGATTTCTGGACAGCCAGTTGCACCAGCCTCAATCCAGGCTAGCATCTCGCATTATTGGGTCGGATGGTGCAGTGGTAGCTGTCCAGACCGTTCTCCCAAGTAATGTCTGGGTAGCTTGGACGCATGCCCCACTTGAGAAAGTAGAAAACTGGTTAAAATCCAGCAAGACCCTCATACAACAATTATCGTGGTGATGTCGTATCCATAGAATATCGAAAGCATATACAGACATCCATCGGTTTTCCTCGCTTTCCCCTGTGGCGGGTGTTCACAGAAGAGGGTACATTTCGTAGGGCATTATCCTTGTAGTGGTCTCTGCGAATGAAATCTGAGTATGAGTATTCCAAACGTCTGACAAAGTCATGATGCGAAATATACAAATCTTCCGTAATCATTTACGTCATAGCCTCAGGCTGCATACGCAAAAATGACTTAAAAAAAAGAACAGATGTTTCAGCACTTGTACATTCGAACAAAATGGAGCATCAGAGGCCGCAAATAAGGCCATTCTGAAGAAAGCTCGATCACTACTTATTGACGCCGGTATGCCAGCTATATACTGACTATGGGCAGTTCAGCATGCATGCTTCATCAAAAATAGACTGTACTGCCTTCGAACTATTAAGGTGCCTCTTATCGACTTTTTCAAAGGACTGAGACAACCACACAAGGAAAAAATTTACTTTACGAATTCGCCCCGATTCGGTTGTTGAACATGCGAGCTGATCGACCCAAAACCAGGAAAATTTGGTCCCTAAGCCGAGATGGGCTGGCTCGTTGGATTCCAAAAGAATACAAATAAAAACTTCCTCATTTATCATGCTAATTCGACGTCAGCGCATGGATTGAAAGCTGCACTCCCCATGTCACTTTTAATGAGGATGTTGTAATTGGTGATAAATTAGATTCAAATCATCAGCAGAGAACCAGCAGCTATTGGACTAGGGCGGGTTCAATTTTCTCTGAAATCCCATCATCATCACAAATTCCTAATACATCTCCTCTGCAGGGACCTTCAACTTATGCTCATCAGGTGCCACAGGAGTTTGAGGGGGAGAGTCAATCAAATTTGCCATCGGAGTCGATGGACGGTCAACAAACTAGCCCGAATTTTCAGCCGCCGATAGTTCCTCCTACATCTCCAAGAGTAGAATCACAGATTGACACCTCTCAGTTGGAAGTACCTGAATTCTTTGAGAATCCAGTCGAGTTGGGTGACACTAACTCAAGTATTCCTAACTCGCCAACTATATCAATCCAAAGTCAACATGAAAGTGAGTATTCAGGGCGTGAGGACTCTGCCGAATATCCAGAGGTCCCAGATGAATCGACCTGCGTGCCTCCATCTTGGGATTTAATTCACCAACCAGAAGGCCAAAAGATTCAAGCTCGCAAGAAGAGACCCTTCACGATTATATCTTGACAGGATGGGATCCTCTGCAACCCGTTGTCCGCCAGAAACATCAGCATTCTCCGAGGCCAAACATGATACGGATTAAGCGCGGCAGAGATGTAAAGAGAATAGATTACTATCGCCTCCATCATGGGATGGCAGCCTGTCAATCAATTGATCCAAGATCGTGGAAACAAGCTATGACATACTCAGAAGCGACACAATGGATGCAAATAGCAAACGAAGAATTCAACTTGTTAGAAGAGAAAAGAGCAATTAAGATCATTAGTCGTAAAGATTTACCCACAGGCCGTACTCCCATGAAGTTTAAAAAGATATTCAAGAAGTTTCTAGCAGATGGGAGCATTGAGAAGTGGAATGTACGTTGTACCGCTACAGGTTTCACTGAGAAGTCTGGCGTTGATTATCAAGAGATATTTCCGCCAACACCGAGACCGAGAACTGGAAGAATCATGCTAGTTCTTGCTCATGATCTTGGCTGGCACCGAAGGCAATGAGATGTGCCTATAGCTTTTTCAAATACAGCTCTAGACCTTGATCTTTACATGGAGATGCCAAAAGGATTTGAAAAGGAGGGATGTTTTCTCCAACTTCGCAAGGGTTTGTACGGGCTTAAACAGGCTGCGACCCTATGGTATGAAAACGCAAAAGCTACTTTAGCTCGGCAACGTCTTTTCCCAATAGTCTCAGATACATGCCTATACACCAATAAAAAGAAGGATTTGTTCGTCTTGATGCATGTTGACGATTTTCAGGTAATGGGGCCTAGTTTGAAGAAGATCGATCAACTTATTCACGCCCTATAGAAAAAGTATAAGCTCAAAGCTGTGAAAACAAATCTATTCTCAGGGACTCGCATCAAAAATCCGGACAAAGCTACGCTTAAGCTCTCCTAAGGGCGGTATGCATGAACACTGATCGAGAGACACGGGTTAAAGGATTGTAAGCTTGTGAACACGCCCATGGAGCTTTTAATGGAGCCTAATAACACACAGTGCTCAACACAATTAATGACAAAGTATAATTCGACCATTGGTAGACGTCATTACCTCGCGAACAACACAAGGCCTGATATTATCTTCGCTGTCAATTACTTGGCTCGCTTCCTGGTTAATCCCTTAGATGAACACTTACAAGCAGCTCGTCGAATACTTAGGTATATTTCCAAGTCGCCTGATCAAGGAATCAGATTCAAAAGAGGAAAGGGTAAACCAGTACTTGATGTCTACACTGATGTCACGGGCTGCGCCCTGGTTATGCTGTGGCTAGTGGCTGTTTTGCTGCTATTGGTTGGTGGGGTAACACCAAGGACCGCGGCGCGTCACGGGTTTTGTTTATAAAGCGCACCCCCTTACTTTGTAACTCTTGAATTTCCGTAGATAAATATACATAGTTTGTGGCACCGTATTCCGCGACAGCGAGACCGCTTTGCCCCTTCACAACTGATGCAGATTTTGCGGCCGATCCACCGAAAAGTAGGATAACCTCTGGAATTCTGATCAGAATTGCGTCCGGGCTAATTAGTTGGAAGTCTCACCTACAACGTGAAGTTTTTCTGTCCACCACTGAGGCAGAGTGCCGTGCAGCCATATAGACTTGTCGTCAGTTACAATGCGTAAAAGATTTATTTGAAGAGCTGGAACTTATTGACCAAATTGAAGGAGCTAAACGGACTAGACTTTCCGTTGAAAACTAGTCAGCTATTTCACTTATCAAAAACTATGACAACCATCGCCACTATAAGCATATCGCCTTGAGAAATTTCTATTGTCAGGAACAGCACCAGGAAGGCAAAATCGAAGTAGTCTACTTTCCGTCTGCCAACTAATTGGCTGACAGTCTAACTAAAGTCAAGTCACCGGTGGTAATTCATTAACATTGCCCAGATATTAAGCTGATAACGTTCTTAAGTCATACTAAATGTATGATATCTGATCAGTCGTCATTTTGACAATAATATCGCCACTTACAAATGGTTGTTACCAATAGGTGGAGTGATGTGATATGACTGTCAGAGCTGCTATTGGTATATCCTTTCTATCTACGGTGATATGCCATATTCATGTATTAGTCCTAGAACAGGGTGCAGAGATCGCATGGCTCCTGCACGGCCGCTACTGCGATCATTACTAAGAGTCTAGAGTCACTAGTACATCATGGTAGCATGATGGGACTGAGTAGGATGGTAGGCTATCGGACATTCTGGCTATATGATGGACTGTACCCTGAGTCTTTATCATGTATATGTATCAGTCCTGTCTACCTCTGTAGCATTATTGATTACAGCAATTAAGTTATTCATATCCTCAGTCTCTGATTATCATCTTCTGCACTTCTCGATTATCCCTAGCTTATTCATAACTCCATATCTACTCATTATCGAGTTACAACATTAAACTCACATTCTATATGGATAATTTATTTTCGGGTTTCACGGATTTCGACGAGGCATACATACGGATAAGAGATCATTTATTACCTCGAATCGAGTGGTCAATTTTTAGACTATCGTTAAAAAGATGTATTTGTTTATGAAATCGATTGTAGCGCTAGGAGTACAGCACTTTGCAGGAACGCATTCCGAGCCTAAACCAGTACAAGTGGATAAAGTCAAGAACTGGCCAGTTCCAAGAAATCGGAAAGACGCGAGGAGTTTCTCAGCAGCGCTAGGGACGACAAAATTGTGGGTAAAAAACTTTAGTGAGACAGCTAGACCTCTCTCTAGGCTGTGTGGGACGGTATTATGGCAATGGACTTCTACTGAACAGTTTTCGTTCGAACTTCTTAGAGACATGTGTGCATTATCGACGGAAAAATGGGGATATAACCCTTCCGAGCCCATTGTGCTCTATATCGACGCAAGTAAGTTCGCTATCGGATGTGTGGTGATCCAAATGCATGATATAAACTGGTCTGCTATGCCCAAGCCCGTACTTGACGACTCTTTCATGCTAGATAAAACGCAAGTGTCATATGGCACTTACAGGAGAGAGCTTTTAGGGATTTACACATTTGTAAAAATATTCTTACATGTTTTCTGCGCACCGTGGTAAATTGATGATGGGCCATAAGCCCTTAACAACTTTTGTAGGATCCTTGTCTGTCGAGGGAATCTATGCGAGATGGGCAGCAGAGCTTACTCATTTAAATTTCCATATACTTCATATTCCGGGGTCACGAAATTAAATTGCAGATGCACTTTCTCGGACGATATTGCTTGATCCAGAATGCGAAGCAGATGAAAATCTCGACAGCTCAGGTTCTCTCGATGATGAGAATGGAGAAACCAGGTGAATATGGAAGGACGGAATTGGAGGTAATACAGACTTTCTAGCGAAGTAGAGGGCAAAAGAATTGGAAGAGCTGGAACATGCTACTGTGGAAAACACATGAATTTCATCTGGAGATATTGCGAGTCGAAGCACAAGCGTAATTGCCAGCCTTAAAACATCTGAAATCAAAAATATCTCCCTCTCCATCGATCAAATCATTAATAGTAACCTTATAGCAGCAGCGCGAGTCGATGGCCCTATGTGGTATACGGATATCCCCACAAATACTATCGGAGGAGAAATTTTTATTCCTCACTCATCATTAATTAATGTAGAAGACTCAAATATAATAGCTGATAAGTAGACCCAAGATCCGTGGTGGGCAGATATCTATTTATATGTTAAAAATTAGGTGTATCAGAAAGATAGCAAGATCAAGCTAAAACTCCTTTTTTCGCCGCTGCGCCCAGCTCTGCATCAAAGCAGACATTCTACTTTATAAACACAGCGGCTAGAGAAATCTTAAGAGATGTGTTTGTAAATCAGAGGTCGCTACACTTCTATGGGATATTCATGACGAGTCCGGCCACTGGTCAACCGAGCAAACCACGGAGCAGCTGAGAGGATATTATTGGCCCAATCTAGCTAAAGATATATTGAAAAGTCATAGTCTGAACTTGTACACTTCAGCAAGAAGATACCCTACACAGATTCCTTACAGCTAGACAATTTTTTCCTAGAGCCTAGCACTTCAGTCAAGTGGTTAGGTATCTGGCTTCAACATAGACTATCATTTCAAATTCATGTAGAGAAAAGGATGCATCTAGCCCAAGGGGCCATGCAGAGACTCCTCGAAATTTCATCAAAAACCAAGGGCCTTAGCTTTAATGCATTAAGACAGTTATATCTCACTTGTATCATCCCTGTGTTAGACTATGGCTCAGTGCTATGGTATAACAGATATAGTACAGAGAAGCTATCCCAGATGTGTGACAAGTTACAAAAACATGCTCTTCATATTATGACGGGTGCCTTTAGAAGTAGTCCTATCTAAGTTCTGGGGTTTGAAGCTACACTGCTTCCTACAAGGGTCAGGCACTTCAAACAGGCATCTTTTTATGCACTTAGAAAACTTAAACTTCAAGTAAATCATCCCATTTATCAAGCTTTATCAAGCAAGTTGCAAGATGAGCTTGACTTTCCTTCTGAAACTGTTGATCTCAGCATGTTTGCATTCCTAGATGAGAAGCCTAGTGGGCAGCTACTGAGAATTGCATTATTACTAAAGCCATTAACTAAACATGTAAAACTACAGATAGTCAATGCCAAGTGGTCCCCACCATGGAGGGAAGACAATCTATCAATTTCAATTTCTAAATCAAACAAGTCAAGGGCAAAGGAAGAACATCTGGAGTTTCTGGAGTCAATTCCTCCCTCACATTTCATTGTTTATACAGATGGCTCCCTGGTCAAGGAGAAGGGCTGTGGCATTGGTATAACAGTATATTTTCCTTATACAAGAGAGCTCAAGTTACTATCTTACAATCTTGGAGACAGGATTGGCATAGCTGATGCAGATAGTTATGCTATATCCAAAGCGTTATTATTTATAAATCAAATCCAAAAATTGCAAGTTGTTATATAGTTTCTGATAGTCAAGCGGCTATCTTAAGAATCTCTAAATCTAACTATTTTTCTTCCTTTAAGGTTAGATCCCTAAGTAGTAAAATGGATGTCAAGATCCATTGGTGTCCAGGTCATCAAGGGATTGAGGGCAATGAACTTGGTGACAATCTGGCAAGAAAAAGCCTGGATCAACCTGCTATGAAAAAGCATCAACATACCTCTTATTCCTTTCTAGTGGAAGGTATAAGAAAAAACATTTTACAAGCCTGGGACTCTGATTGGACTAAGCAAGTACTTAGGGAAGAAGAGGGCAGGAGAGCCATTGGTCTTGGAAAGTTTTATAGAACTTTTGCAAGGATTTCTATACCAAGCTTCAATACTAAGGCAATTAATCTTTCAAAATTTAGCAGATAAACCCAGACCTCTTTTTTTCAGGCAAGAAGAGGGATTGGTAACACCCTGGCTCACCTCTATTTGATAGGAAAAGTAGATAGTAACATTTGCAACTTCTGTGAGAGGGAGAAGCAGACAATGGAGAATCTGCTCCCGCACTGTCCACAGTTCTCATCAGAGAGGGATAAGGAATTTGAAGGTCTGGAGCCCAGAAACGTGCAAATTATTTTCCAAACCAAAGTTGGCAGAGAAAAACTGTTAAAGTATTTAGACAATTCTAAATGCATACAACTAACTAAAATTGTAGGTCAAGAAGCTACAATCATATAACAGATAAACTTTGAAACCAAAGGACAACAAAGGACAAAACAAATTTCAGGAAAAATAAAATTAAAATTAAAAATCACAACTTCAGGGTTTCAGCTTGTATTTAGGGTTTATTTGGAATTAGTAGTAATGTTGGATAGTCTAACCCTAATTTATAAGCTTATAGACTGGCGCCAAGGGGAGTTAAGGGAGTTAGGAAGATCATTTTATTACTAAATGTATTTAAATCTCTTGTCATAGCTAGATGGCTGAATACAATATGATTTTTAAAAAAAAAAAGCTAAAGACATAGGAGATTATAATCCAGGTTGCATCAGATGCGCGAATCTTAGAATTCAATCAAGGAGAATAACCCAGAATCCGGCGAGAGTTATAGAGCCATTCATATAGATGGAAATGGATTTAATTGGACCATTTCCTAAGTGCCGTATAGATACCAATAAGACAATAAAACTTTTGTGGCCACATCTAACGGATGTATTTTCTTGTTATAAAGAAGTGTTTGGACACCTTTGAGAACTCTGATTTCAACATACCAGAGTCCTCTCAGCAAAGTGATGATTTCCACTTTACTCACGTGCTCATAGTCATAGATTATTTCTCGCGATTTATCTGGGCGTTCCGTACGACAAGCACCATCTCTGTGGAAGTTATCCCGGTCTTACCTGGCTATTTAACGCATTTCAAGCTCAGTAGCAGCTTATAGTGGTCGCGCACCATTTGCGCCGTCAGACATGAAGGTTTTTTTCAAAACTTATGGAACCATACATATATCAGCCCCAATTGCAGCCCACAGGTCAATAGAGATGGTTGAGAAAGCAGCGGATTTGTTTCAATGAATTCTACAAAAAGGCTACGGTTATTGAAAATTTGAAGTTACAACGACAGTTAAAGCCCTGAATTCTCGCGTTATTGAGAAATTAGGTTATTCCCCGCATGAAGTCTTATTCGGATTTTCCCCGGGCTAAGTAGTCGAGAAGTCTTTCCCTACCGCAAACAGGCGAAAGATTCAAAGCTTCTTACAGTCACATCCAGAGCATCTAGATTCAGAAGAGAATCGCCTACTTGCGCAACTTGATTTTACTGCCAGCCGGCATTAAAAATGATCTCTAATTATTGATCGAGACGATCATCGGCGATTAATTCAGAAAGATCTTTACGACACTGGCCTTAGGAGGCAAGATTTCAATCCAGGAGGCTTAGTGATGTTGGATGACGAAAAAGAGGCGAAGAAAAAGCTCCACCCTGCTTACAAAGGGCCATTCAAGATAACTGCCTACGGAGGTAGGCACGAAAATATTTATCGACTCAGACAGCTTAATGGTACATTGATACGAGATAATGTTCACGGAGATCAACTCAAACCGTTCAGAGATAGGAAGGGCTAATTGGTATCTAAAATTGGAGGAGAGTCACCCCATTTACCAGAACATACGAGCCGAAAGAAATGTCGGTCAAGTACCAAAACGGCGGAATGGATAGGACAAATGAGCTTCAAATAAAGTCATCCTTCATAGCCCGGCAAAGATTACAAGAATAGAAGAAAAAGGACAGAGCAAATTGAGGAGTAGACCTTACATCGGTACTCTCAAAATTTAGGCTTATCATACTAATTATTCTAGGCACGATTTTTTGTCTTCATAGAGCAGATACATGCCTTTTCGAGTCTATTTTCCAAGTTCACTTTCTTGATGGATTATTTTGAGTTTCTTGAGTGACGGCGATGTTGGCTTTTAAGGAGCTGAAAAGTGCCAAATGAATTAAAATATCAAATTTCTATTTGTGCTGTCATTCTTCGCGGCGTTTTTTGGGGTTCTTCTGATTTAAAAAAATGGTCTTACGTACAAAATACTCACATAGCTCCCTTTAGAACGCCTCCAGCATTCAATTTGTTACGAAAAGGACTAGAAAATCAAGCTAGCATAAAGTGGTTGATTAGTGTCTAGCTGAGGTAATTTGTAAGCAAGGGTTACTCTGGTTTAAAACCAATCATAGACATAGTTGAAAGAAAATACAATTACTCTCCCGCTCATATTCTTTTCCACCACAGGGTGTGAAGAGTGAGAGAGTCGTGAATTTCTACACATACTTTCATCATCCAAAGAACACGGTAGTAGAGCGAGAGAGCGTGGTTGAGTATCTGGCTCGATTTGAACCAGTTCTCTTCGGTATTTAGTAGAGCCTGTGCCCAAGTTGCCCTGACTCTACTGGGGAAAACGGCCCGGATAGTGTACCACTGTAGCATCCAAAATGTCAAGCATTCTTGATCATTTGAGACTTATTCATTGACCTCTTTCACAAAACCAAAATTTTTTTGCCGGCATATATGCAAAGATTTACTTGCTGTCGGCGGCTGGCTTCGTGTCAAGAATGCTGAGCCACCTAGCGAAGCTTAGCACGAACAAATACATTTAATCACTGTACTATTACCATAAAACATTACCCTTAATGAAAGATAATTTTTGATATCCTACACACTGCTACTTATCTTTTCTCTGGTATTCAACTACTGTAACATTCAGTCCTAATCATCACTTGCTATCTTGACACTGCGCACAAGACTTGGCGGTCATGTGATATATCCGGTACCTTGAAAAGGTCTGTACGTCGCGGGACTGTGGATATTTGCTATTCTAGCCTTTAATCCATCTACAATAAAGGTGACCCCTGCGACAAGTTTAGAGTACTATTATTTGAACCCATTTGACTCCTCAATCCAATTGCCAGAAAAGCAACATTTGATTCAGGGGCCTGCTCCATACATAGCCTAAATCCATCAGTGCAGGAACTGCATGGCACTTTGCTATTAGCGATTGTGTCAGGGAAGCCTCTACTGTATAATATATATATAGAGAGAGAGAGAGAGATTGCCGTAACATAGTGTTCTATGATTCTGGTCTGGCCTCTTAGCCGAGTGGTGATGCATCTATATCGTGTATCGTGCAGGATGGCAACCTTTAGCCTGACTCCTACCTCTTGTCCCCTCTCTCTCTCTCCACGCTGTCTACATACCGCTTATGACAGATTGGCTCATAACGTCCAATAAACAGTTCCTTCTCTGGGTTCAGAATTTCCATGATACGTCGTCGAAATCCTCTGTTACTTGTGCCGCAGTTGGACTGTTTTTTCGAGATAACTTTCACACGAGGCGATGTCGCAGCATCAGGCAGCAACACATCCTGGCTAGACAAAGCTGTCGTCGAACTAGTTACTGTATCAGAATATCTTATGCTTATTGAAGAAGTAGACAAGAATTCCCCGCGTTATGTCCCCCTTGGCTGTCCAGGCTTTCTTCAAAGCTCTCTGCCGGCATCAGAGGCTGTCGCGGCTCAGTGCGTAATATAGGTACCTGTCGTAAACCTCTAGATCCTAACCTACTCTTCAGATGCTGGCCCGAATGAAGCCAGATATTTCTGCCCAGGAACTTTAGCTTTTCTAGCTAGCTAATCGCGTCTTGCCTAAGTACATTAAGCCTGTACGCCTGAAATATTTAGCATGCCGCTCGCCACCACCACTTATGCAATATACTGCATTAAAAGATGAGGCTTCTCTCTTTGGGCAGTATTTTATGTTACTATTGCTTGTGCCCAACTCAGACTTCATAACTTTGCCACATGACGCCTCGATGAGGCCTGAATGATGACATCTACAATTCGCTTAGGCTGCGCGCGAAGCGCTCCTAACAAGGCTGTATAGAGCATGGCAATGATAAAAATATTCTTTCCAACCACTTCTTTCTACAAGACCTCGGAGGGAGGGCTCATGATTGTAGCTCTTCTGGCGTGTCCTGTTTTTCTTGCCCGCGCATGCTCTTGGTCATTGTGCAGCTATCCGATATTATTCATCTAAAGTCATATGTTAGGAATGCCTCTGTTGTATAATATTTATATGGAGATAGCCAGAGCATAGTGTTCTATGATTTCTAGTCTAGTCTTTTAGCCAAGTGGTAATGCATCTATCTCGTGTATTATGTAGGAGAGCATCCATAGCCTGGCATCACGGGTCTTGTCTTGTCTTGTTCTGGTCCGCTGTCTACATGCCGCTCATGACACCATAGAATTTTCATCCTAGCTCCTTCAAAATGACCTGGATGAGCTTGGTGCTGTCTGAATTGGTTTCTTACTGAATTTTCGTTGCGCGCGGAACCCCGCTGATCCCAACGAGAAATCCTGACGAAACGCCCTAATCTCCTCAAGCTGCAGCATATTGAGGACTGTATCAAGTTTAAATTCAGATCGAACAAAAACTTCCCTGTTGCTACTTCTCATTTACCGAGCAGCACACACCCTTAGAATGTTGCTTCCCGCTACTTTTAGAATTTGATTTGGATAAAATGCTCTCGCGCCATTAAAATCTTGTGCAAACAACAGACCGCGCAACTCCGGCATATAAAAGCTTAGCATTGATACTGGCGTTGGTTGACGGACTTTGCTGAAGTACGCCCGATCGTAGTTATCTCTTGACGGCCTATTCTAGGGCAAGCATCCGCTGTTCTGTTGATATTCCTTTTCGGGATACTTTCCGCCACGCTTCTTGATGTGATTTTAGAGCCTGGATGGCCTATTTAATTTCTCGAACTGTTGCATCGAGGATTTTCCCTGCAGATTTACAGAAACGATCATTCGTCTTGTTAAGGAAAGCCTAAATTATTCCTAAATTATTGAAGATTCATTGTCCCCAATTTCATTGCTTTTATGTCCTAGTGTCGCGCTCTGCGACGTGTCTGGGTCACCCTTCCTCATTTCACCAGCCCTGCGGCCCGTCATGCTATCCAGTAGGACCTGAAATGACGGAAGATGAACAAGAGTTTGCGAGGAGTTAGATTCAAGTATTCAAATGAAATAGAATATGTCGGTCGTTGGGCTGGTTTAGCTACTCTTTTGCACAAGTCCTAATGATAAAATATTCTTTTTCCCCTCTTCTTCAAGTAAGTTTTTAGAAAATTAATTTGAGCATGATACACTCCCACGTGAAATCCTTATTTCCGGCATCTATTTGGTCTGTAATGGTGCATCAACATTTAACTCGAGATCAGATCGGTAGATGATTAGAAAAACTTTGAAGCAGAGTGGGCGTGCTCTTCTTGATGTAATACAATTGCTTTTGGTAGAGATAAGTAGACAAGTCATTGAGCAAGAACCATTTGATCCAGCTTCCCTGTAAAGGAATTCATCAGAGCTCCGAGCTACAGTGACAGGTGATAAGCTTTTAAAATTTTCAGTGTTGTTTCCATGCAAGCCACAGTGTCTGACAGAGCATGTGAAGCCTGAACAATCTTCGCATCAAAACTATCTGTCTCTCCGAAAATACTAATTTGCAGTACACTGCGAAGATCTTTGATACTTTAGATTCCACTCTTAGTACAAAAATGAATAGCTGCGATGCATTCGCTGGCAATCAATTTGAAAGCTACATTTTGATCAAGGTTACACAAGAAATAATTCCGTATAGATTCAATCTAGCTTCGGAGATTCTTCAACCCTGAATTGGCAATATGTGAGAAACAGTTTGTGTGAATTGGGTCAATAAACCCTATTATCGGGATTTCCCGCATAATGTGGCGAAGCGTCGCTCATCATGTTTGCTTATGTAATGTTTGTTTACTTAGAAATAAACCGCGTCAACTGTAGCATAAGAGAGAGGAGAAGAATGAAAAACTATTTTGATTACACCCTCACAAGCTTGTGAATTGACAATCGGTAGTGCTCCGGCACAGTTAATCACAAGCTCGCAACACAGGCCTAGCTAAGCTTAGGCAAGATGTGATTTCATCGATTTGTTCAGTGATGACAACAGCGGTAATAACAGTGGTGTATGTTGTTTCTGGTACCTACGACTTCCCAATGGCATTATTCAAAGACCTCGATATCCTGCGTAAATGATTTTATATATCCTGAGTCAAATGGTTCAAAGTAGATCTTTATGATAGTGAACTGGAAACTCTTGACAGAACTGGTGTTAGATTTCGCGGGTCATTTGGCCCATGTTTAGTTATGTTTTAGACGAGTAGGTTAGCATCGGATGTCTTCCATTATTTGGCTTCATGTATTCCGATGTTGTGTTGGGTATCGGAGGAACCCCGGCGTTTTGGAAGTTCTCTCGATGTTTCTCCTTCAGTGTGACAAGATACCTTTAGTAGTTTGAGATGTCATTCCGGATATTTAGTAGGGGACTGATTGCTAGATGAGCTCCTTACGCGTAGTTTTCCGTCATCTTGAGACTACAGAATTCAAGTTAGTCACCTTCAGTCTTCAGTGTCTTTCAGCTCTCGGACTTCTTCAGTTTCTAATCTCTTGTCTTTATCTCCGCTCCCTTACTCCTTTATTGGACATTCAGCATTAGTCTTCAATTACCTTACAGTTACCTTTTCGGCCCCTTGAGTCTCCATACATCGACCTTGCGCTTCCGCCCTTCCGATCTTCAGCCTACAGTCTTCAGCCTTTCGTCGTCGAGTCACATGCAGATCACGTGTGGATCACTGCTCTGACAATATTTATTTATTTTATTTATTTGTTTTTAATGTCTACCGAGCGCTAGTTATAACTAAAGCCCCATCCCTAGGGGGACATGGTGACTGCAAAATGTCATACAACGAATATAGTGTGGTGGCAGAAGCGCCATTAAGATACATGCAGATACTGCGAGCGCTATGCAGCGGATTCCTCACATCGCTGGCTTAACTGGGACGGATGGGGCAGATTTCTGATAGAAACCTAACCTTCTCCAATATGGTGGCGAAACGCTTAGCTCCATGGGCGGTGCCGAGAAGAAAATCAAGTGAGCCCAGACTTCGACGGTGACCAGCCGAAGCCAGTCTTTCTCGCACGAGGGGGCAAAATACTAAGTGGGTGATTGACTTATTAGCCCCGCAGCAACAAGTCAGAAGGGCATCATTATGGTGAAACCTTTCGTGATAAGCACGAAAGTCACCATGTCCAGTACGACATTGGATTAAATACCCAAGATAACGGCGAGGTAGTCGTAGTTCCTTTGGAGGTTTTTTGGGAAATGGCATACCCAACTCACAATAAGTAGGAGGAGCATGAGATTGCCACCATGCTGTGATCATATCCCATATCTGCCTTTGTATCTTTGCGCGGATTCCGGCAAGGGATGCGCCAGGGGGAGCTGGTTGACGGGCAGCCTCTCCTGCCAACTTGTCGGCCAACTCGTTACCAGGAATGCCCATGTGACCGGGGGACCACATTACTTGAACCTTGCCAGGAGATGCAATTGGAAGAATTCTCCTCGTAGGCCAGCGAGAAGCGAGATCCCGAAATTCCAAAATCTCTATTTGCGAAGACTTAGAGGGTGAGGCTTCGAGAAGGCGGTGTGCAGCCTCTTGATTGTCAAGAATTACATTAATGTTGGTTGCAAAATGTGTCAAAGGTGCTGCTATGGCAGCCTTAAGGCCTGCTAGAGCGCCGATGATCTCGGAGTCGTAGACCTCAAAGTCGGGACCTAGGGGCACTTTCACTTCAATTATAGTGATATCTCTGTGCAGAACTACGGCACCTGCCCCAGCAGAACCGTTCGCCAGCTTTGAGCCGTCCAAAAAGACGAGAATATCCCATGGTGGCAGCTCTCTAATGCGCTCAGCAAATTCTTGGGCAGAGAAATCAGCTCGAGACTGATTGAGAGGGGATTTATAGGAAGGAGGAAAAAACTGGGGTCGAGAGATGGGAGGAACGAGCTTTAATTTTTCCGTAAGGCGAGTTTGTGGGCGGGAGACTGTGGATCTTCTAACCAAAGGATGAAAACAGTCCACGGCGGCCAGTCTAACAGCAGAGCGGAGGCGAATCTCCTCATGTAATACATGAGCAGGCTTGAGCCACACTTCCCTTAGGAGTGCCGAAGTAGGCGTGGTCTTGTATACCGGTAAAATCGCTCGGGCCAGGGTGACTAGAGCTCGAGAGATCATGTCTACCAGGTGCTGAGATCGGGTAGATGTTGGACGTCCTCGACGGAGGAAAGTGTGACCGCGCGACCAAACCTCGACACCGTATAATAGAACGGGTAGCGCCGCAGCTAGGGCTGCAGTGCGTAGAAAAGTTGTTGGTACACCACGATTGGTATTTCCAAGCTGTCGTATGTGGGCACTGATTCGTTGCGTTTTAGCACTCCATTCTTGTACATGTTGTTTGAAAGAGAGCTTAGTGTCGAGGAAGACGCCAAGCCACCTCAGAGTAGAACTGGTAGTTCTTAGGACGTCATTAACAATTACTGGTGGAGAGGGTTGACGGGATCTGTGAAGATGTATGATTTCTGTTTTGTTTTCCGCCAAAGAGAGTCCGTTCTGACCGCACCAATGGGTGATGCTTCCAACATTGTTAGTGGTCAGACTAGAAGTGTCGACTAGCGTTTTAGCGACCGAGAGGATTGCTACGTCGTCTACGTATCCAAATGTGGGAAACCCGAGTTTGAATAAAGGCTCCAGAAAGAGGAGGAAAAGTATTGGGGAAGCAGGAGACCCTTGGGGCAAGCCGTGCGGGATTTCCAAGAAATCACCTACAAAATCATCCACTCTGAGGCGAGCCTTCCTGCAAGAGGCAAAGGAAGCAGCCCAATTAACGTATGGTAAAGGCCATCCCTGTTCACGCAAACGAACACGAAGACGACCGGGCTGTATACTATCGAAAGCACTTTGGATATCAAGGGTGGCGAGAGTGCAAACTTGCTTTGTCTCTCACGCCTTTTCGACATCGTGAACCAGACAATCCACAAGATCCATGGCAGACCTTCCAGGTAGCGCTCCAAATTGCGTCGGGGAGATGATACGATTTGACAAGGCCCAGAAGGCAAAGCGTTTTGCAAAGAGACGTTCCAGCCCCTTCCCAATAACTGGGAGAAGCGAAATCGGACGCCAATTGGCGGGGTCAGTAAGATCGTCCTTGTGTGGTTTAGGAATAACTACCACTTCAGCGCGGCGGAAGATGCTGGGATGGTGACTATGTTCCAAACATAGGCTGTAAAGCTGAACAATCCACGAGCGCCACCTATCCACTCCCCATACAAGGCGGATGGCTGAGACAGAGAGGTGGTCGTGTCCCGGAGTAGTTGACGAAACTTCCAGAAGACAGTGGCGTACTTCATCTTCGTCTACGGATAGAGGAGCAGGGATCGCACGCAGTGGGCAGGTAGGGGTATTCCTGGGTATATCCGGCTGACCCATAGAGCGGGCCAGCTTTGTTCGAAAGAATATGTCTGCACGCTCGGTCGGGGTGCTGAAGGTGACACCTTGATGAATAATTGGGGGGGGACCAAAGCGACTTCATAGCTTCCGCCATCCAACAACTTTATGGGCTTCCAGGATCGAAGCCACATTATCCAACATGAAGCGCTTATGTTCGCGTTTGACTCGTCTAACAGACTTCCGAAAATTATTGTGTGCCTTGCTAATGAGATCTTGCTCACCGCTATGGCGAGCTTTGAGATACTGACGACGTTGGTCCGAGCATTCGCGATTCCAAAAGTCTTTGCATGGGACGCAGGCAGGCCTCGGCGGGTTAGCTGCAAGCAGCATTGCCGAGAGAGAGGCAATGCCCGATGAAGTCACCGCGTCCAGGCGCTGAGAGGTTGGGTCTCCAATAGGAAGGCTAGGAGGTGCGGTAGCGGAGAGGGCAAGACGAAATACCTCAGCGTTCTCGTCGTTGAATTTGGGCAGCTTCAGCGTTGGGTGACGTCTAGATGACGAGAGTTGGACAAAGCCGGGTATCATCTCGTGATCGGAAGTGGAATGTGTCTCCGGGTCCACTCGGGCTGAAAGTCCTTCCATGTTTGTGAGTACTAGGTCGAGGACGTGGCCAGCTCGGTGTGTAGGAGCTCCGTAAGGCAATGCCGACCTCAGAGAATAGTTGTCAATCCATTCAACAAAGCTGCTGACGCCAGACAAACGGGAGACGTTGGGCTCCCATAGTTCGTGATGAAGATTAAAATCTCCCACGACTATGGTATTCGGTTGAGCCGGCCAGCTTAAAAGTGCCTCGAGACTCTCTGGCATTTGAGCTTGAGGTTGTCGGTATACGTTTATGATCTCTAATGAAGGAGAGCTCTGGAGACGGAGGGCGATGATATCAGGTGAAAAACCACAGTCCAGCTGGATAGGTCAGAGGTTAGATTTCTTTGGACATAGGTTAAAACGTGCGGGCGCGAATTTTTCCAGTCACGATTAGGAGGAGTGAAAATGACATAAGCCGGATGGGCCTTGGTTACGTTCTTAGAGTTTATTGTTTTAGTCCAGGGTTCTTGGACAAAGATCACATCATACTTGCCATAAAATGCAGCTTGAAGAAGAATGAGGTGAGAAGATCCACCACGCCCAACGTTTGCTTGAAGGAAACGAAGGCGAGGCGGGGGGGTGCTCCTTAAAAAGGCTCTATTGCTCATGGGAAGTACTAGTGGAGGAGTTGGGAGCTTGCTCGTCTAGGTCTACTTCCATAGACCCGTCCGAAGCAGAAGCAAGAGGCGTGAAGCTGTTCTGGCTAGCAGAAGGCATAGTTTGAGAAGGGACAGAGGAGACTTCCGTCGATAGAGTCGGTGCGTTGGACCTGTCGGGAGAGGAAGTTGCGACGGCAGCAGCTGCGCGACGTTGTTTCCGGAGCTTATTACGGTTCTGTGAACGGAGGTCTGTAACCGCTTTTTCTGAAGGGTGAATAAGTTTGCCCTTGAAAGGGCGAGGGCGGAGAGGGCAACTTGAGTCGTCTGCAGAATGTGGCCCTAGGCAGTTAATGCAACGACAGAGTTGGCGGCATTCTCCGTCGTGGCGAAGGGTACCGCAACGAACGCACAACGCTTGAGTGCGGCAGCGAGAGGACTGGTGAAACCCAAAGCAAGCATTGCATTGGACTACCTTTGGGTTAGGGATGTACCGTCGAGAAGGGGCGCTGTCAACAATTCGAAACGTGGACACCTCTTTAGGAAAGAAAATAACAGCCGTGTGCAGAGGATCTCGTCGATCTTCATGTATAGACCATTGGGCGCCCGATGGAGCGACGCCTGTCTGTGACTAGGCAATGCTCTTGACATCATCAAGCGTGGTTGGAACCAGATTTGAGGCCGGATTCCAGATAGTGCGTGGGATACGCTTGACAACGTACCCAATGCGATCCTCAATTTGGATTAGAGAGCCCGAGAGAGACGCTCTTATAGAGTCAGCATTGTCCAACGCAATTTTCAGCGATGCATCTGACGAGAAGGCGACGGTGAAACCGCTGGAGCAGCGAGAAACGGAGGCGATTCCATCCTTGAGACCAGGAACAATGTGGATGAAAGCAGACTTGACTGCAGTTACGTCTGCTCTGAGAAGTGGAGCTTCTTCAGAGAGACGGAAGATGGCTTTGGGACCCTTGGTGATTGCAGTTTGTTTAGAAACAGGCGTGCTAGAGGGGCGAGACGTTGTGTTGGGTCGGTCCGAAGACGGCACCGGAGGGCCAGTGGCAGGATGGCATGCGGCGGTCGCTGCCCAACTCTGCGGTTGCTTAGCTGTAGGGATAGGAGGTCGAGCTGGTACGCTTTGGCTGGGCTTGGGTAAGGAGCCCGATGATTTAGGTTGTCTTTGGTTGTCGTGTCGCATAGGATGCCCGGAAGCAACCGCAAGGAGAAACGCGTCCATTTGCTCGCGCACGAAGGACTGGATGAGGGGATCGGCCTCTTCGACGGCTGACCAAAACTTGATATGGAAGGATTGAACCCAAGTAGCTCGACCCTTCGCAACGCGCTGAACAAGCTCGAGCTCTTCAGCGACGCGCTGGGCCAAAGGGGGTGGTTGTTGTGATTTGGCCATCACGAGCGCGATGCCCAAACGAAAATGCACTTGATAGGTATCGAATGAGAAATCGAATTAGAGTGAACAGCAGGAGAGGAATAAGGAGACGTGATGGATGATGACTTGTGGTAGAGTGGGTAAAAGGCTCTGCTTTACACTGATATGGCTGCTCTGACAATTGGTCTATGAAGTAGAAGTTGCGGGCAGCTCAAGCCACGTGTAGCTATTAAGTGCGGTGAGAGCAGGATGGATCAACACAAAGCCATGACGGGCGTAGAAAAGGTCTTATTGTGAAAGATCAATTTCACTTACAGGGGTCGACGAGACTATAAACCTAGACGAGGCGTCTCCGATGAGCCTGAGAGTGTAAAATTTTTTCAGAGCCAAACTTCAATTCTTACTCATGGGTAGAGTTGAAATGTTCCTGACTGAGGTGCTTGTCAGATGGAATCGGCTGACTGTTTTTGGTCGAAAGCCCCGGACCACGGGGATTTCACGAGGGCTAAAATCGTGAGAATATTTCATTGCCTCTAATGATTGTCTTGGGTTTCCTCTGGATACCCCTCCCCTTTCCTATTTCCAAGCAACTTTACCTACTCTCACACACACACCCATGGCTACAACATGACTCATAACCCTCTCTCCTACTTGCCGTTACAAGGGAACTGACGTAGGGCGCCTAACTTAGGCGACAGTGATGGTTGTCCGACGATGAAAACAAATCCTGAGATGTGAAGTGTCATGGTCCTAGTCCCGGTCCAAAATCGTGTTCAAGGGGTCCCTGGTTTTCTAATTAGTCAAGTAGGATTCTCTCGGAGTCCGGAGTGCAGGAACAGCGGTGTGTGTAATTCTATACGTTCGGAGTTGGGCATGATTCGGAGTTGTGCTAAGCGTTGGGAAATTGGGTTTTCTTACAGGGTCAGGGTTGTAAGGAGTTTAGTGTGTGTCTCAGTTAGCGCGGCCATGCTAGTAGGGGGAGGCCCGACGAGGCACATGTAGATATACTCTATTGCAGGGGTAAATAGTGAAGTAAACCCCTGAATGCCAAGATCTGACAGGGATTATACAATATGCCATTGGCTGCAATATTTTGACCATACCAAATCCGACAATAGCTGAACCTTATTTGTATTGGAAATTTTGCGTGATAAAAGAAGTGTAGGAGATCCCTGTAACTCGTTGAAATGATGATATTCTATTCAAAAGTGCTAGCTTTTATCGAGTATTAAATACATTTTAACCAATAATTAAGCATCATTAATAAGGAATCGAACCTCCTCTTGCTCTGATGACTGCCTGGCACCTTTCTGGCATGCTCTCTACAAGCGTAGCCAGTTGCTCCTGAGAAATTGACTCCCATGCCTCTAGGACTGCATTACGGAGCACTTCCTCGGATGGATTACCAGAATCAAATTCTGGGTGGTGCTCTTCAATATGGGATTTCATCATATCCCACACTGACTCAATTGGATTCAGGTCTGGGGAATATGACGGCCAGACTATGAAATCTACCCCCCTTGATGACAGCTCTCTTTTCGTACGTTGAGCAGAATGGGCAGGAGCACCATCCTGCATAAAGAGAAGAGGGCCGTGAGAGTCAATTGGTTGTGTTGCCGCGTGGATTAAAGGAACAATCCTCTGGCAGTAACTCTCCGCTTTTATAGTCCCCCAATCCCTACTCCAGAAGAGGGCAGGGCCCTTCTGGTTCCCATAAAAGGAGCCCCAGAACATCCAACCACGCTTTCGAGGACCTTTCCGAACCAGGCAAGTGTGATAATATGTCTCCTCGGGCTAAAAAATTAGATTAATGCAGTTGATACATGGCTGAGATCTGGACTCCCCTTCCTCGAAACCCATACTCTTGTGTGACGTTCACCAGTGACCCAAGTCTCATCAGACCAAAGAATTTGGGACCACTGTTCAGGTGTCCAAGAAGAGTGTTCTTCCGCCCACTCTAATCTTTTCCTCATATGTGCAGGCGTTAGAGTAGGCTTCGCTTGAGCAATGCAACGCTTGAACCCTCTTCTCTCAAGAGCACTTTTGATTGCGATTTGGCCACAATTCCAGTGGGAAAACTTAGCAGCAAGCTCCAGATGGCTCATCTGGCGGGCCTCACTTGAAGACGTGACAAACTCTTCAAGCTCAACTTCCTGCTGAGCGTTCAAGGCGTGGGGTCGGCCATTTCGCTTTTTGGGCGTCAGACATTGCCTTGCAAGGGCATATTGTACCCTTTTTTCGGTGATACTGAGTTGATTACCGATGGCGAGATGAGTAAAACCAAGGCCACGTAACGTGTATATCTGGACTCGCTGATCCCTAGAAAGCTGGCTCCGTGATCTTGGAGTAGTAGGAGATGCTGGGGTGCTCATTTTTCTTCGCAGTTTATCGTGAGGATATAGGTTATTCGATATGTCGTGTCAACCGATTTAGTGTGGTACGAGGGTGGTACGAGGATGCTGTGCAACTATCGAACATAAGAGAGAAGGTTCAAGGAAGAAGGAATGCCTCGGTTGCCTTATTGCCTTTGTCTAGCCATTTTTGTAGCGCTAAAGTCGGAATGTCAGGGATAGCCCATGTAAATTACACAGAATGTGGGGTTACACTTCTTACCCCTGTAATAGAGTACAGTCGTCACTCTCTTACTCGATAGTGGGTCCCGGTATAAGTGTTGAAAATATTCATAGAAATTCAAACGTTTATATTTGCAATACTTACCCCTGCACCCAAAATAACCTGTAAGGGTAAGTGTTGCAAATATAAAATTCCAAGTTACAATGAATATTCTCAACACTTATACCGGGACCCACTGTCGAGTTAGAGAGGGACGACTGTACTTAGAGAATAGCCATCTTAAGAGATCATGTTACGTCTTGTTTTCTTCCTACGCTATATTCTCACATAGCCATTTATTGCTCGTTACTAAGATATTCCATCTTCTCTTCCTACCATTCTGTCCTAATACCTTACACCACGTAACACCACCTCTAACCTTTGTCATGTCAAGCCCCAACTCCACCCCTGGGGGACGCAGCTTACAAGATTTTTTCCAACTATTCAGCAGGTCTAACGAGGAAACCCGACAACGACTTCTCTCTGAAGTTTTTCAATCGAGACAAACTTTACAAGCAAGAAACGAGGAGTTGACCTCCTAGATCGACGCAAATCAGCAACGTACCCAAGATCAATTGTCCGCAGCTCGACGTGAAAGCTCGGCTGCCCTGACCCAGTTACGTAGGGAATTGACCAGGCGCAACGAAGTAATTAGCAATTTGAATCAGCGAATCGCCGTCGCCGAATACCCGCTGACAACCATCAATGATGAAACATTCGCTAACCCCCCTAGACAAGACAAAGGGAAAAACGTCGCCAAGTCCGAGCCGTATAGGTTTGACTCGAAATTTACTGGACATGGTGAATTTTCTTACACGGTGTTCAGACGTCACGTTAGGGTAGCCTTGGCACAGAATAATGACAGATATCCGAACTTACAGTCACAAATCGCCCTTATTTATCAGAATCTGGGTCTAGAGCCGCAAGGGTTCCTGGATCAATACCTCCGAGAAGACGGATTTTTCGACTTCGACTCTGTGCAGGAAGTTTGGGATGTACTTGACGTGTCGTACAGGAATCTGAATGAGGAGGAGGAAGCATGCCAGGCCCTGAACTCCTTACGTCAAAAGAACAGATCGTTTGGCGCATATCTGGCTGAATTTCAGCGTCTCTGGAATCTGGCCAAAATCAATGACGATAAAACTTTGATCGCGGCGCTTCTAGCAGGTGTGTCGGACTAGATACGTAGCCGAATTTCCCAGCAACAGGACGTCAATAAAGCTTACACGTTCGACGAATTTATAGATCTGTGTAAGGAATGTCAGATCCGTTTGGATCTGGACAAACCCATGCGACAAAATCCGAACACCTCGTCTCGGAAAACCATCAATCCGATGACATCCTCCTGTCCTTCCGTTCTTTCAAATCGGTTTCCTTTCCGCCCGTCCAATTCATCCTCCAGTTAGCACCCCCCTAGCGGGTCAAATACGTCTCCAGCGCCTCCCAATGTCGATCCCATGGTCCCAGACAGGGCCAGTGTCTATATCCTGTGCCCAGATGGCCGTCTAACCCCACAAGAACGGCAGCGTCGATTTTATCTAGAACTCTGTGTCCGTTGTGGCAAACCCGGTCACCGAGCGGCGACTTGCCCTAAATCTATTCGGGAAAACGCTGCGATCAATCAGGCGATCGCTCAGGCATCTTTGGAGGACGAAGAGGAGGCACTTGATGGTCTCTTTGACCAAGATGATCAGTTAAACGATTGAACCACGGTTACAGTCACAACTGTGGTTCGAAAGGGTCGTCGGGGAACTTAGTTATTTATCGTTCAGACTTAGCACTAGGCAGTGTTAAAAATTTAATTAATTCCCTCGTACTCCCATGCACCTTGAAATCCACTAGTATTTGTTTGCTTATCTCTGCGTTTACTGATTCCGGAGGTAGTGGTCTCGGTTTCATTGACCCATCCTTTGTTCACAAACTTTCACTGCCCACAACCACGCTCCCTTATCCTCGCGTATTACGAGTAGTCGACGGTAGAAAATCCTCCGCTGGTCTGGTAACCAATACTTTATCTGGTCTTTTGTCAATTGGCTCCCACCGCGAAACCGCAACCTTCTATGTGACCAAATTAGGTCAATATCCCGTCATTCTAGGGTATGGTTGGTTGAGGAAGCACAATCCTTCGATTAATTGGAAACAAAATTTGGTGTAAGGAATGCCTCTACTGTATATATAATATATATGGAGATTGCCAAAGAATAGTGTTCTATGATTCTGATGTGACCTTTTAGCCGAGTGGTGATGCATCTGCCTCGTGTATCATGTAGGATGGCAACCTTTAGCCTGACTCCCACCTCTTGTCCCCTCACTCTCCACGCTGTCTACATTCCGCTCATGACATTTGGTAAAGTTTGACTCTAATACGTGTTAAAAAAAATGCATTCTTCAGCCAGTCACAGAGCCACCCACCGTTACCCAGGCGAAAGGGTTACCATTTCCGTTGTCTCATTCCACAGAGTCGCAAGTTCTAGACGTCTAAGTCATTTCTCCAGCGCCTGATGTCGTCTCTCAACTACCGGACTAGCTACACCATCAAGCCTCCGCGTTTTCCAAATCCGATTCCTGTATCCTTCCCCCACACTGCACCATTGATCACTGAATTATTTTAAAGGAAGGTTCGCAACCCCCCTTCGGTGAACTTTACGGTATGACAAGAGAAGAACTCGCAGCCCTCCGAGACTGGCTACAGGAAAACTTATCAAAAGGATTCATCCGCCCTAGTTCTTTGCCGTGTGCTTCCCCTATTTTATTCGTTAAAAAGCCAGGTGGGGGTCTTCGTCTGTGCATGGACTACAGGTCCTTAAACGTAATAACTGTCAAAAACCGGTCTCCCATCCCTCTGATCTCGGAAACCCTGGACCGATTATCAAAAGCTTGTTACTTTACGAAAGTAGACGTAATATCCACCTTCAATAGGATCCGTATAGTAAAGGGTGATGAGTGGAAAACCGCCTTTCGTACCCGCTACGGCCTCTTCGAATCTCTCGTCATGCCTTTCGGTCTAACCAACGCTCCCAGTACCTTTCAGTCGTATATTAATAGTACCCTTCAGGAACATCTCGATGTGATTTGTACCGCTTACCTTGACGATGTTTTGATCTATAACGACTCGCTATCCGAACATCGGCGCCACGTTAATCGGATATTAAACAAACTCCGAGACGCAGGTCTACAGCTAGACATCAATAAATGCCAATTTGAATCTACGGAAGTCAGGTACTTGGGGCTAATCATCTCTCGTTGAGGTATTGAAATGGACCCAATCAAAATCGAGTGCATCAAAACTTGGAAAACCCCCTTTTGTGTCAAAGACGTCCAGGCCTTTCTGGGGTTTTCGAATTTTTATCGAAGATTCATCAGGAATTTCTCGTCTGTCGCATTACCATTGACTCACTTTACAAAGAAGGGCATTTCGTGGTCCTGGACACCAAAATCGGAAAAAGCTTTTCAAAGCCTTAAAAACTCGTTCACTAAACCGCCTATTCTTCGTCACTTTGATCCGGAGGGTAAATGCGTAGTCAAAGTAGATTCTAGCGATTGGGCTCATGGAGGCATCCTCTCTCAATTCGACGACCAAAATATCTTGCATCCTGTCGCCAGCTTTTCAGGCCGCTTGACCCCAGCTCAAGTGAGCTACGAAATTTACGATAAAGAACTCCTGGTTGTAGTCACCGCCTTCGAACACTGGCGCCCCGAATTACAAGGTTCCCCTGAACCAATATCTGTAATATCTGACCATAAAAATCTGGAATATTTCATGACCACTAAGACTCACAATAGGCGTCAAGCCAGATGGTCGGAATTCTTGTCCAGGTTTAACTTTGTCATCACCTATCAGCCTGGTAAACAAGGAGTTTAACCAGACGCCCTTACTCGTCGCTCAGAAGATCGACCTTCACAGGAGGGGGATGAGCGTCTCCGTCAGCAATTCAAAACAATTTTAAAATCCCATAACCTAGATCAAAACATTAATCAGATGATCAGTAAGGGGTTAACACTTGCCCCAGCCAGACTCAACTCTACTAGAACTCCCATTTCCGTCACTATCGAGCGCCTGTTATTCAAAGGCTATTGAGAAGATCTAGAATTAATTAAAATTCGTAAAATTCTCCGTGGATCGAGTCTACACTTTTCTCGGCAATTTGATTTATCCCGTTGCAGCATAGGAAGAGGACGGCTCTTTTATGAGGACCGAATTTACGTTCCGAAATTACCACAACTCAAGTTGATCTTGTTCAGATATTGTCACGATCACCCTAGCGGTGGTCACCACGGCCGTAACAAGGTCTTCGCAGAATTGGCCAGGGATTATTGGTGGCCTAATATGCTTCAGCAAATCACTCAGTACACCAAAAATTGCCATACATATAAACGAGTAAATCCATCACGTCTCAAATATCAGGGACTTCTCAAGCAACTACCCGTCCCCCAGCGTCGGTGGCGAGACAATTCGGTCGACTTCATCGGCCCTTTGCCTACATCGGAGGGATACGATTGCATTATGGTAGTCTGCTGCCGACTAACCAAAGCCCGGCATTTTATTCCGTGTAATACCAGTGTGGACGCAACAGGAACTGCCAAGCTATTCTATCTACACATCTGGAAACATCATGGCTTCCCCGAATCCGTGGTCTCCGATAAGGGACCTCAATTTGTGTCCAGCTTCTGGCAAGAAATCTGTAAAAGAACTAATACTCAAATCCTCTTGTCCACAGCCCGGCACCCGCAGACTGGCGGCCAGACAGAGCGTCCTAACGCCATCCTTGAGTGCTATTTAAGGGCGTATTGTAATTACCAGCAGGATGACTGGGTTGAGTGGCTCTCGTCAGCCGAATGCAACGTTAACAATGCTGAATCTGAAACCACCAAGGTTAGCCCTTTCTTTGCTAACACAGCCCAACATCCGAGATCAGCCATCAGCCCCCCTGATCATCAAAGAGACCTAACGCTTCTGAATACCTTCGAGTGCAACAGCGTTTGGCGGGCGAATTTGTTGAGCAAATGGGAAAGTTGAACGACTTTCTCCGGGAAAATATGAAGACCGCCCAAGCTTTTTACGAAAAGCACTCTAACCGTCACCGCGCTACTCCTCCGGTTTGTAAGGTGGGGGATCGCGTGTTTGTCAATGCTCAAAATATCAAAACCAAGCGACCGAGCAAAAAACTACAGTCGTCCCTCTCTAATCGATAGTGGGTCCCGGTATAAGTGTTGAAAATATTCATTGTAACTTGGACTTTTATATTCGCAACACTTACCCTTACAGGTTATTTTGCGTGCAGGGGTAAGTATTGCAAATATAAACGTTTGAATTTCAATGAACATTTTCAACACTTATTCCAGGACCCACTATCGAGTTAGAGAGGGACAACTGTAGATTGGAAGAATCTGGGCCCATTCCCAATTTCTAAGGTCGTCAGTAGTCACTCTTACCAGTTGAAATCACCCAAGAGCCTTAGATCAATTCACCCGGTCTTCCACACCAGTTTGCTTTGTCTGGACCCTAACAATCCCTTCCCCGGACAAACGAGCGAAGCAAATCCGCCCGTAGAAGTGGACAATTCAGGCGAAAACCTCTATGAAATTGACGCTATTATGGGTTCTAGACGAACTAATTTTGGGTTTGAATACTTGGTGAAATACACAGGCCAGTTTGAAACTTCTTGGCAGCCCCTCTCGGATATCGTTAGCGGAGATTCCTCAGAGCTTGTTGCCGAGTATCACCACAAATACCCGAGGCGTGTCAAACCGACTTCGGATGAATTGAGCCGCGCAAGAACAGCTTCCCTTACTTCTCACCCAGGCTAAAATTAGCAATAAGCGTCTGTTGGGACAACAGACTCTAAAGGAGGGCCTACTGTCACGGTCCTAGTCCCGTTCCAAAATCGTGTTCAAGGGATCCCTGGTTTTCTAATTAGTTAAATAGGATTCTCTCGGAGTCCGGATTGCAGGAACAGCGGTGTGTGTAATTCTATGCGTTCGGAGTTGTGCTAAGCGTTGGGAAATTGGATTTTCTTACAGGGTCAGGTTTGTACGGAGTTTAGTGTGTGTCTCCGTTAGCGCGGTTACACTAGTAGGGGGAGGCCCGACGAGACACATGTAGATATATACTTAGAGGATAGCGAGCTAGAGGGATCGTGTCATGTCTTTTTTTCTTCCTACATTATATTCTTACATAGCCATTTATTCCTCGTTACTAAGATATTCTATCTTCCCTTCCTACCATCCTGTCCCAATCCGTTACATGAAGCAGGAATGTTTGATCAAAATTACTGTGCAATCTAATAGAATTGAAGGAAGTATAGGATGAGGGCTTATCTCCCAAGGATAATGGGGAGTATTATTCTTGGATGAATCTGTACGTAGTACTTATCGGGCACCGGTGAGATGGCAGTTCTTATATACATATGCATTGCGTATCTCACTTGATCGCGACACAAAATTTGCCCCATTTTACAGAGACAATTAGTCCACCTCGAACTCATAAGGTTACATTCTGTAAACCTGAAGGTCAAGATAAGTACCTGTAGAGGATCAATTGACCCACCGGATTTCAATTTACGCCAGCGTTGTTACGCTATTGACAATTGAAGAAAATCAGAATTATAAGTGGAAAATATGTTAGTTTTAAGCCGGATAATGCGGGCAATAAGGCTAAAATTGATTAAGACAACCCAGGTACACCCAACCTCAGGACGTTATTAACCTGCGTAATGAGTTTCTGTCTACCTCAATTTACACGATTTCCGCAGTTTCCATGTTCTCCATATAAATTTACTGCTGTTACTCTTAATTATCATGTGATTAGATCAAAAGGATAGCCTGAGTCACCAAATTTGATGATTGAGATGAGCTCAAAAGATCAGTAGACAGTCAAAAAATAGAAGATTGGCCACTGAGTCCAACTTGCCAGTGTAGATGCCTTGGGCTAACAGATTATCTCATAATATTTACTTGTTGCAGCCCCAAATGATAGCTACAAAACTAGCACTTAAATGGCTAGGTGTAACTGTTTATCAAACTATGAATGAAGTTAAGATCTTCGCTGGTATCTTTAAGACTTTCTGGTATTCGATCCAAAAGTTTCAGGGTTTATGTTGGTACACAATGCCTACTTTTAAGAGGTCGAAACAATGATTTCACTTCAGATACTTATGATCCCTTTTCATCTCTCAGTAGATGTTTTTGGTATTTTGGCTTGGGTGTGAGTATGGTTCAACAGGTTACTCGGCCTAGATCCGATTAACCGGGCTTGAAGCTGAAACTTTCTCAACTGAAAAATCGCTACACACACTATTAGTGACTGAAGGAGCCACTAAATTTTTCGACCGGTTTTCAGTCCTCGATGAACCTGGAATTTTCTGATCCGAAGTAGTGCAGGAGTCTTTGTACAGGCCATTTTCTTCGATGTATTTGATTATCGAAGCTGGAATCAAGTACCGAACACTCATATACCGACGTAAGAAAAGCCGAACCTTGGTTGACGAGATATCATTCTGGACAAGTTGTAATATCACATAAATATTATCTTTCCACTGCTCAAGTTCAGAGAGAGCGTTCTGAAGATCTGTCCCTTCTCTTTCTATGACAAATATTCCATAATTGCCTAAGATATGCTTCAGAAATTGCTGGTTCCAAACTCCTGGTGTCGACATCGTTTGGATAAGATCAGCACCGGCTAGTAAGAAAATCTTCATAGGTACCCGAGATCCATCAGGACGGATGGCACCTCCAAGGACCTGGTTAATTTCGTAGTTGAAATGATCCAGGACTTGGGCTGTCCGCATATATGTGGATTGTTGCGCCTCCCACGGATCGACCATGAGCCAGTCCTGTATTTCACTAACTGCTAATTCGCACATTTTTAAACGATGAACGGCCTCCACCAACCCAGACTTTTTGTACAAGTCTGACACTGGCGAGATGTAACCACCCATCACCTCAAAATCCGTACTAGATTTGGCATAGTCGCGGCTGAGTTCAAACATTCGGAGATGGAGATAAGTTATTGGAGAAAAGGAACCCTTCATGTCAAATCAGTCTCGTTCTCGTTCTCGGGCTTATAGCTCTCTCGCCAGGCCAGACTCACGCATGCGACAAGAACCAGAGGGGTCCGCGAGGCATCGGTCTGGGTCAGACGGAGCGAATGATGGGGGAATCGATATGTTGCTGAAGTACTGCTGGCCATCGTATCACATCCGGTGACAGTGAACGCTGTATTAGTCTCGAATCTTATGAGATGTGGGTCAGACCGTGTATTGAGCTAACAAGCTTTTAACATTCTCTGTCATGTCACAATTGCTGTCGTAAGAGCAATGAAAAGAGGAGTATATGATGATGCTTGAGTGTGCTGTAGATGAACATGCTTAGCAAACTCTAAATTTCGGTGTCCATGTACAGTAGAAACTCTCATACCTAATAGTGGGTCCCGGTATAAATGTTGAAACGATTCATAGTAACTTGTACCTTTTTATTTGCAACACTTACCCTTACAGGTCATTTTGTAAGCAGGGGTAAGTATTGCAAATACAGTACGATCTCGCTATAACAATGTGGGGCAAAACTTAACCAAGGCTCCCGATTGGCCAATTCAATTGAATCCTCGAATCGGGAGCCTTGGTTAAGTTTTGCCCCACATTGTTATAGTGAGATTGTACTGTATAAACTGTAAAATTTCTATGAATCTCTTCAGTAATTAGACCGGGACCCACTATTAGCTAAAAGGGGCTCTACTGTATACATACAACACACTCTCGTTACAGTAGAATCCCTCTAAGCTGTTAGTGGGTCCCGGTCTAATTACTGAAGAGATTCATAGAAATTTTACAGTTTATACAGTACAATCTCACTATAACAATGTGGGGCAAAACTTAACCAAGGCTCCCGATTCGAGGATTCAATTGAATTGGCCAATCGGGAGCCCTGGTTAAGTTTTGCCCCACATTGTTATAGCGAAATCGTACTGTATTTGCAATACTTACCCCTGCACACAAAATGACCTGTAAGGGTAAGTGTTCCAAATATAAAAGTACAAGTCACAATGAATCTCTTCAACATTTATACCGAGACCCACTATTAGCTAAGAGGGGTTCTACTGGATAAGAATGTGGGGTAAGACTTAAACAAGGGCTCACACTGGCCAATTCACTCAAATCCTCTAATGAGGAGCCTTATTTAAGTCTTGCCCCACGTTGTTATCACAAGGGTGTGCGGTACAGTCGAACCTGGATAAGCCGATAGTGAGTCCAGGTTCAATTATTGAAAAGATTTATTGTAATTTAACAATTTATATTTGCAATACTTACCCATGCTCATAGAATGATGTATAGGGCTAAGTATTGCAAATATAAACGGTAATTCTTTGATAAATCTTTTCAACAATTATACCGAGAACCACTATGGGTTTGGACTGGTTGTACTGTAGCTACATCGACACAAGAATTAATTTTATACCCCGTTTCATACAAGTTTACATGGGATAAGGTACAAAATTAATTCTTGTACCGGTGTATGCCGATAGAGGATCCAGCTTTAATAATTGTTAAGTTTTATGGAATTGGTTTAGTGCACATCGACAAGATACACAACTTTTTAATTGGGGGTACAATTTTTCGGAGTACAGTCGTCCTTCTCTAACTCGATAGAGGGTCCCGGTATAAGTGTTGAAAATATTCATTGTAACTTGGACTTTTATATTTGCAACACTTACCCTTACAGGTCATTCTGCATGCAGGGGTAGGTATTGCAAATGTACTCTCATGATAGGGTATTGTTCGTTGATCCGCTTCTTATAGGGTACAGGGGTTAAAGCGGGGATAAAGTGGAGATAAAGTGGTGATATTCCAGGTTACCTCACGATAGATCCACAGTATCCCTGTTAGCTTCAAATTTTAAAATCTTATGGCCTAAGGCATAAGAGATATGCATCTGTATATGAAGTCCAACGCCCACCTTCATGCCTGCACCTTTCTTCACTCGCGCACACCTGAGGTCGTTTCGTTTAAATCATTGTCAGCTATTTACTATTATTTTGCTCAACGGCATACTTTTATTTCATTCATCTATCTAATTTTTACTTCATGTGAGTGCATCTGAACCTTAAGTCAACTACTTTAGAAGATTTTAATTTACTGTACTAGATTGCCGCAAAGATGGATTCACCTCAACAACCTTCTCCATCATCAGCATCTCCTACTTATGCAAAACGCCTAACACAAACTCAACGTATTCAAGTAAGTCTGAAATCTACAAATTGATAAGGTTAAGAGAGTAACATGTGCAGGTTAGAACCTTGGCCAGTGAGGGACACAGTTACGTCAAAATCTCTCAACGCCTTGGGATTACATGGCGACAGGTACAATACACCATGAGCGTTGAAAATACCGAGCCTCAGTACTCCAGTGGTAGGCCACCTATTCTAAGTAGTTCCCAGGTCGATGGAATAGAATTTTTCGTCTGTTTATCATCGGAAAATCGTCGGATGTCATTTTTCCAACTTGCACATTTTATATTTCGGCACTTTGGTGTGAGCGAGAATGTGATCCGACGTGAACTGGCAAAGAGGGGATATGCACGCAGGATTGCACGATTAAAACCTCCTATCTCTTCAGTCAACAAACTGAAGAGATATGAGTTTGCCAGAATACATCTCCACTGGCGGAAGGAACATTGGATGAGAGTCCTCTGGTCCGACGAGACTTGGGCTATGAATGGTCGGCAAAGTGATCGTTGGGTCACAAGAAAGGTCAGTAGTCCCTTAAAGGCTCCTAAGATTTAGAGTTCCCTTGAGCTAAGTTTAAGTCAAAGATTGGGGAAGAGTACGAAGATACCTGTGTCCTAGCCAAGACGCGGAGGAGAGTTGGGTGGATGTTCTGGGGATCTTTCTTTGGACGACAGAAGGGGCCTTGCCTGATTTGGGAGAAGGAGTGGGGCCATATCACTGCGGCCAGTTACTGCGAGAGGATAGTGCCTCTCATAGAGAGTGCGGTCTTTCGGGAACCAGGACTAGATGTGATGCAGGACAACGCCCCTCCTCACAAGTCGAGGCAAACTATGCGTGAGTTTGAAAGGAGGAATATTTCTCTAATGGAGTGGCCGCCATATTCTCCTGATTTAAATCCGATAGAAACTTTGTGGAGTTATATGAAAGCGTACATGGAGCGTCTTTATCCAGCGTTGGATCAAGGGGTGCAGCGGAGTCAAGGGCATCTTCGTCAAATAGTGAACGAGGCGTGGGATCTGGGGTTTAATGGGGATGACTTGGAGAAACTGATAGATTCGATGCCCCGAAGAATCAGAGCCGTTTACGAAGCTGAAGGCGGATATGTAAATTATTAGCTAGATAGAAGTATAATTTATTTATGAAATGTATTAATGAATTAAAAAGTGAATAGAGGGCTATAATGGACCAAAAAAGCAAAACCAACGAATATTTCGTTGTGAAATTTTTGCCATACAAATTTAAAGTTTAGGTGGGGAGATCTACTTATCGTCATGCTAATTCAAGTTAGTAAAAGCCTATATACCCTGTAAAAGTCGAATTTTAGCGCCTATACACGATTAATACCGTAGTATCAGAGTAAATGGTTGAATTTCAATGAATATTTTCAACACTTATACCGGGACCCACTATCGAGTTAGAGGGGGACGACTGTATACCTGAAACTATTTTTAGATTAAATCTGTCTCCAACTTACCAAAATTGAGCTAATGTCGTTTATGTTGAAAATGAAGAGGAGTTTGTTCGGTTCGGATGGTGCAGTGGTACACTATCCAGACCGTTCTCCCTAGTAGAGGCCGGGTAATTTGGACACATGCCCTACCCGAGACAGGAGAAAGCTGGTTCGAATCCAGCTAGACCTGCATACCACTTTCCTCGCGGTGACAACGTATTCGCAGAAAGATGAAAGTATACTCAAATAACCATGGGTTTTTCTCGCTTTTCCCTGTGGTGGGTATTCACGGAAGAGGGTACATGTCGCAAGGCGTTATTCTCGTAATGGTACATGCAAATGAAATCTGAGTATGAGTGTTTCAAACGTCAAACAGTGTCATTCTGCGTCTCATACATATCTTCCGTAATCATTCGCATCACAGCCTCAGGATGCATACGCTAAAATGATTTAAAAAAAAGACAAAGTATGTTACGTAATATCTTTAGCGCTAAGCATAGACATTTTAACTCTAATTATCTTCGTCAGCATCACTTATTAGGAGCCTCGGCTATGACAATCACACTTTTTTTTTTAAATCATTTTTGCGTATGCAGCCTGAGGCTATGACGCGAATGATTACGAAAGACATGTATATTTCGCAGAATGACTCGGTTTGACGTTTGGAACACTCATACTCAGATTCCATTTGCAGATACCACTACGAGAATAATGCCTTACGACATGTACCCTCTTCCGTGAATACCCACCACAGGGAAAAGCGAGAAAAACCTATGGTTATCTGAGTATACTTTCATCATCTGTTACGGGCTGAGCCCTGAGTAGAAGGCTGGTCGCAGGGACCAGCCGAGTGGCTAGTAGATAAGGCTCCCAGAGGCAGAGAGCCCCACGTAACCTCCGAAGTAAGGTCGACGGCTGTCGGCCCGGAATGGGTCTCGTAGGGAGAAGACTTCGGAAGAGGGTCCTAGTGATCGTCCACAATAAGGATGATAAAGGCGACCAAGAGGAAGGGCTTCACAGGGCGAGACTAACGGAGAGAGGGACACCGGACCGGGAGGGAGTTAGGAAGACGATGACCGGGGCTTGGGTCTATGCGATCCCAGGAAAAGACAGTCCATAAGTAGCATGCCTCCCTACGTACGATAGGTCTTCAAGTTAGATTATTTCTAAAATTCCTTACGACATTGTTTATTCAAGCTCTTGATTTCTCTAGTCTCTTACATCATCCCACGACTACATTATCACCGCGAGAGAAGTGATGTCAGGATCTTGTTGGATTTGAACCAGCTTTCTCCTGTCTCAAGTGGGGTATGTGTTCAAGCTACCCAGACTCTTCTTGGGAGAACGATCCGGACAGTGCACCACTGCACCATCCTACCCTAAAGTTGACGGATGCTGTCGAGCATCTAGAGGCAGCATCTGATGCCGGAACTTCTGATGCACCCAAAGAATGGGCTCGGCTTGAATTACAAATTTGGCCGGCGCTAAAGGAAAACTGGCTGGTATTTGGTGAAAAACTCCGCAATCGGTATAAAAATCTTGCTCGACGTCAACTGAAATTCGAAGAACGCCAAAATCTAAAACAAGGTGATAACACAGTCCAGTGGTACAATTAAAGATTCGAAATGCTTTGCCACGAGACTGGGCTCTCCCTAAAAGCTTGGGGAGAGGGATTCTACAAAGGCTTGTCATCGCCCATCAAATATAAACTTGCTGCCATGGCTTTCATCGATAGAACGAACTACGAGCTTGTTACATACCACACCATTCAATTCAATGAGATATGTTTGTTGAGGCAGCGTGAAAAAGCCGCCGAATAAGAAATGCAACACAAACAAGGTAGTAAATCGCGCTACTATCCCCCACTGTAACGGCTTGTGAGACAATATTGTCCTGTAGCCTACGCTGGTCAACGTATGCAAATCCTTTAATGATCCATGGCGATCATAATTGTGGGGAACATCTGACAGGGAACGTTTCATAATGTTCTGATCTCGCCACATCTCAAACCAATGTATATTTACAAGGCACGTCACAAAATACGGGACTCAAAGTCAGGGCTAAATAGCTCGAGCGATTTGGCTTGTATATAATGATAGTTTATCATGTAATTAGATTTGATTTTCTTAGAAGATTTAATATTAATTACGATTACCTACATCATTGTCCATCTCTGCTGTACCAACCCGTCACAACCACTGCATTCAGTGGCTATCATTGCTGATAATTATAATGCAACTCAATCGCCTCAGGCATCTTCTGAACTAAAAGGCAAAATCTCCCAAGATATAAAAAACTACCGCATTGCCAATAACTTACGTCTTTACGATGGCGGCAACCATTAATTCATTAGTGAACAGTGTCAATGCCGAAGCGGAGAATTATGAAACGGTACTCCTGCACAATTTCAAATTTCTAGAAATCGCCTTCTCAAAGAGTTGCGCAGAGCTTCTCCCGCCGCACTGCGCTGGTATAGATATGACTATCGAAACATCAACGGGCATACTTCCTAAAGTTATATTTATGGCCAGACTATGCGAAAAAGAAAAGAAAGAAGCTAAAAAGCAAACAGATGAACTTATTCAAAAGGGCTGGATACGAAGATGTACAGCCCAAGCACCAGCCAATATACTGTTTGTCGAAAAACCTCATTCAAAAGAATTGAGGATGTGCATGGATTACCGAAATCTGAATTCGATAACCAGTAACGATAAATACCCGGTCCCCAACATCGAAGATCTTCTCGACAAGCTTCGTGGAGCTAAATACTTCACCCGGCTCGATATTATCTCTGTACAACATGAACCGCACTGCCCCAGGATTTGAATCTAAAACAGCCTTTCGAACACCTGATGGATGCTTTGAATGGCTTGTTATACCCTTTAGACTAGCCAATTCCCCACCCACCTGGCAGTCATTTATCGACCAAATTTTTCGAGACATTAATGAAGGTATTGTCTCATACGTTGATGCCTTCCTGATATTCGCCAAGACCATAGAAGGTTTGTATGGTAAAACAATCAAAACTCTTCAAAAACTTAAGGAAAATAATCTCTACTGTAAACTATCCAAACGGGCCTTCGAAGTAGACTTCTTGGGCTTCTTAATAGGTAAAGGAGGATTGAAAATTAGCCCTACACGTGTTGCCACAATAAATTAATGGGCCACTCCTGATACGTTACAGCAAGTACAGCAGTTTTTAGGCTTCAAAAATTTTTATGGGCCCTTTATATCAAATTACTCCAAGATTGGGGCGGGTATGTCAAACTTACTCAAAAAAGGAGCGACAAAGAACAATTTTGAATTCACAGATGCAGCAATGCAATAATTTAACGATTTTAAAAAATGCTTTACAGAAGCACCAATGCTACGACAGTGGGACCCAAATATTACAAGGAATTCTAGAAACAGATGCTTCGGGAGGAGATATTTCTGGAATCCGATCCCAAAAAGCTAACGGAATCTAAAGACCGGTAGCATTCTGGAGTTGGAAGATGCAACCTGAAGTTAACTACGGAACATCAGATCAAGAACTTCTTGCAGTAGTTGAAGCTCTCACACACTTTAGAGTTTACTTAGATGGCGCTCTACACAAAATCATTATCTTTAGCAATCACGCCATCCCCAAATACTTCAAATCCTCAGTACGACCAAATCGGAGACAAGCTGGCTACATTCAAACGTTTGCGTGCTATGACTTTGACATCTATCATTTCCCAGGTACTAAAAGCTCAGCTGATGCACCTTCCAGACGACCTGATTACATGGTCAAAGTCTGCGAGAACGAAAAAGACTGTGGACCAAATCTTGTCGAAAACAACAATCCAATCTCCATCAACGCAGTAGTGTCACTTGAGTTTAAAAATGCTCGAGAATCCTCGCTTCGTGATGATAAATTCGCTTGCAAATTGCTAAAACATAAATTCTTAGAAAAATGACATCATGAAGACAACGCTTTATGTTATGAATTTGACCAACTTTACATCCCTGAGGACTTAAGGATCAAGGCCAAACAACTCAGTCACGACAATCAACTTGCCGGCCACTGTGGCACTGCAAGGACAATCGAACTAGCTCAAAGAAAGTGTTACGGGCTATGCCGGGTTGTAGGACTGGGCTGCCTTAGGGGTCCAGTCTGATTAGCAAGACAGGGACAGGATGAACTGAGGGTTGACTCGTAACATACTACATGTAATACATGTACATTTATGAACATGGATTAAGGGTTCATTGATGAACAGGGGGCTACTGGGAGGTAATGAAGATCGCCACACGGCACTTCTATATTATATCATCCGTAGACATCCTGGATAGCCATAGGAATTATAAACAGTTTATGGTACTCACGCCAGCGTAATACACTCTTCCGTCTTTACCTCTCACAGAAAGTACTACTGGCCTAATATGACGCAAGATATTCGCGACTATGTTTCCAGTTGTCAGCTTTGCCTTCGAAACAAAAGCAAAACCCACCAACCGTACGGAAAACTAGACCCTTTACCAGTTCCAAAGGGACGATGGACGAGAGTAGCACTAGATTTTATAACTGATCTGCCAAGAACAAAAAACGGCAGTACTGCTATCCTGACTTGTATTGACGCTGCAACGAAAAAGGGGCGCTTCATAGCCTGCAAACTTGCAGGCCTATCAGCAGAAAAAACTGCCATGTTGTTCTGTTAAGGCGTGATTAGACAGCATGGTATTCCCAAGCTAATAATCACGGATCGTGGCAAGCAGTTCATCGACGAATTCTGGAAACGGTTAGGTTCCACTCTAGGATTCAAATGAACAACCACTACTACAGCCCACCAATAGAGAAATGGGTTGGCAGAACGAATTAATCAACCCATGGAATTATCTACGATCTTACGTCGATTTTGAACAAAAAAATTGGGATGAATATTTAGACTTGTTCGAATTCTGCTGGAATAACTCAAAACACGACAACAGGCATGTCACCATTTTATGCTGACCAAGGTTATAATCCTAACTTTCAAATCAAACCGAAAGAACCAGGTGAAGCAATAACGTGGGAAAATGCTGCCATCCATGCCTTGAAACTGAAAAAAATCACGATCAAATTGAAGGACATCATGACATCAACAAATAGAAATATGGGAAATTATTACGACAAAAGATATGATAATGTTCAGTTTGCAGTAAGGGACTGGGTCATGCTAAAAACGAATCACATTCGCACTTTAAGAACATGCAAAAGGTGAAGCGAAAAATAAATTGGGCCATTCAAAATTATCAAAAGAGTCACGGACCAAACATATCAACTCGACTTAAAAAATCTCGTAAGAAAAATTTACGACGTTTTTCATGTCAAAAAACTCGCAAAAATACAAAACGCCTCAATTGGGCCAAGCTGACCACGGTATGCAATGGATCGTAAATGACGAGGAGGACTTCAAATCCCTTGAAGACATAGTCAACTCGAGAGAAAACAATGGTAGCTTTGAATACCAAGTACTTCGGAGTGACAACACTAAAGAGTGGGTTGCTTTAGATGAATTTGATGCCAACGACGTAGAAATAACGGCGTTTCACAATGGGAATACCGAAATTTCCACACCAAGTAGTCGAATTCTGGAAAGAAGAGACCGCTCGAGAAAACCGCCGATTCGATATATCGAACAATAGCCAGTGTAGCGACCGGGACGATCACTCTGAGGGAGGGAAGATTGTTAAATGTCAGGTGATTGATGACATAATGAGGTACATACAACATTGAGATGTTCAATAATACCTATAGATGAAGGTGATATGACTTGTTCGGTTCACATCAATATTGAGTTTCTCGGTAAAAGTAATACACTTAAATATCTTTTCTTGTATGGGATTATCTCTTGAGCTTTACTAAATCCCAAATATCGAGTTCTTACCTGCCGTGCTTCTCTAAATCGTGACATGTACAATTAGCCCATTTAAAATTATACGGCATTTCTCCCAAGTTCGTCCCTTGCATTGCACTTAACGCCCATTTGAGAGGGCCGAAATTCCGAAGTCGAGAGCTCCGAACTGAGGCATCGATGCCCCGGCTTTTGTTATACATTATTCGCAGTCCGTATGAGGCATCTTCGTTCGTGCCGTCTTTGGAATGCGTCAAAAAGTTGAGTGCGTTGATATCACGGCCCAGGTGCTTGTCTAAAGTGAGCCCGAACTGCTGCCCGGTCCTCCGCACAATGCTTCTTAGGATGAAAGCGAGAGTGATTTCACCCTTAATTTTGGAGGATCATTTGAGTCTTAAAGCCCTCCGCTCTAGTTCTCTGGAACGATCGTGGGACTCCTTCGTTGAGTGAGTGCTGGTGGTGGTGATGAAGCAACGAAGCCGACCGAAGCCCGCGTGGATGATTGGGGTCCTGAAAGGAAGGATGCCTTTCGGCTTGGCTCCAGTTTCGTAGGAAAGAGGGTTCCCCGGCGTCACCGCGAGGGGGTGCAGAGTAGGACTTGACGCTCATCGTCTTGCGATGATGAAATTTATATTACGTCTGCAGAGTGGCATGCTGAACACGGCCCTCACATAGCCTGTCGAGTCAAAAGATGCCGAGAAGTCGACCGCTCTCATACGTTACAGAATAGATAATAAAACTTTGACGCAGAACACTCATACTGTGGGTGCATTTGCTGGTACCACTACAGGGTGTCACATCTTGGAGACTTGTACCCCTTTCCTCAGCCGTGAATAATTACCCAAGGAAAAACATACATGTAAATAACCTTAAGCTGCCCCAGCATGCTTTATCACCAAACTGTATCGACAGCGCAGAGAGGTAGTCTGCCAATATCCATACTTGATGTCGTAGTAAGTGTTCATGCAACATGACTTCTGTGTGAACATGACCCGGATGATGAACCGCCACTTCATCCATCGTTAGCCTGGTTCTTGGTCCGCTCAAACCCCGCAATTGTAAATCATCAGGCCAGTCCAGCGTCTTTCCCCCTCCAGGACGCCTCTCCTACCTCCTCACTGCCCGTATGCCCTCTTCACACGCGTGTCATTCCCAAAATATGCTTCCCAAACATCTCAATCCTCCTTACAACTTTGTGCACCAGGTCTTCAATTCTCCATTAGATATCCATAATATTGGAATCTAAACGAGGTGTAGCATGTACTACGACGATAAAAGGAAAATCAGAATGCAAAAAGAATTTAATTCAAGGACGGGTTGTCTATTCCAGCTTCTTATTTCAAAGCCTTGTATACATGGACTCTCTCTTCGAGTCAAACAAAATTAGAACCAGCAATCTCAATGCCCGAAAGTTGTTTCAGATGCTCCAAGCCGCAGCTCATTTGGTGGCAATCATGAATTTTTTCGACTACGTGACCAGGGAGTATCCAGCATGCTAGACAAACAATGATCAGGAGAATCACGCGAGGCGAGGAGGCGACCTGCTTCTGGCTCGTGCGCGGAAACAATCCGAGGTGGCGTAAAGCAGTTGAGCAAGCATTTTTATCATACGAACAACAATACTTTAAAGCGTGAGATGTTCCAACACATAACAACATGGGCGCGTAGGTGCAGCTGGTGGGCATGTAGGTGCAGCTGGTGCGCGATGAAAATGAACAGGATAAGTCGTCTTGACTGAGGAGAGCTCGTGATCATTAAGGAGAGCGGCGGACAAGTTGATCGGTCAGAAAGGTATGCTCTCGAGCAGCAGAAATCGGCCAAGTGGCAGGATCATCTTGACTCTGAGTGGTGCTTAATTGTGACCGCGACCTTCACGCGCATCTCCTCTTGACTATCTCGGATATGCGTACATATTGAGCCTTTACAGCTGGCACCGCGTGTAGCTGAGGAGTCTGACATTGCCAGCCCCCTATCAGCTTAGAAGAGTTCTACTGTACTTGCCCCGTGGGTTTATCCTGTGATACGATCACTGATCTCGCCAGTATGCCCCACAACTGTAAGCGTAGGCAAGCAAAGCCGAACTCTTCACCTTCAAGCGGTGCCGGCTGTAAACGCCCAGGATGTTCGCAGATCTGGAATAGCCAAGAAGAGTCACATCTCATTCGGGATTGAAGGCCCACAATGCACTCTCGCTCGATGGCTCCTCCGCCTGTCACACATTCTCTGCGACACGACCTGGACCTGACCAACAAGTCTCTCACGTCCAGATATCTATCCAACTGGAGCCCGATTCTTCTGGAAATCACCCAGAAAACCCAGTATCATCGTCTACCTGAATGAACACCCACATATGCGCTCCTGATGCTATGGACACCCGATGGAGAATTTTAAGTCGTGGAGCACAAATTTGGAAAGGGGGATGTGACATACTGTTCTTTTTTGGGAAGAGGTCTGGAGAAATCTCCACAAGAAAATGATGGACGAGTATTGAGATGCGGGAAAAGAAGAAAAGGGGTTTGGAGAGGGAATCACGAGAAATCCCGACTGCGATGCGTTGTGCGTGTGCCAGAGCAATGTTTGGAAAAGTGCCGCCGACACTCTAAACACCGGTATAAATCAGATGTTTCCAAGCCGCCCTGTGCTCTAGATTGCTGGCGCTTCTTCAGCTGGCAAAGTACATTAGTGGAACGGCACCATCTCTATCGATCGTTTTTTTGTTTCAGGGGCTTCCAGTCAAAAATTCACATTTGGATTGGCTGTCAGGGAGGGCAGTTGGTGGTTGAGAAATCACGGGATCAGTGATCTGGGATAGATGGTCGAAAGATGGAATTGGCTCGGGGGAATCTCATAAGGTGTGGGTGGGGAAGGAACATCTACTTGGTTGGAATCTTTCGGGAGACTGACACGTCGGGTAACCATAGATAGGCTGAGCTAGCCAGTGCATGATCCTTGGGGTAATGAGCTATGTGCCGGCACGACGTAACAAGTAATTCAAAAAGTCTAAAACTGTAAGCTTAGTCGAAACGCATCTTGAGAGGCAATATGCTGTCTGCTATATGAAACAAACTTGACCGTGGCGAAGAGAGCAGTATGTTAGGTACGTACGAGAGCAAACCCAATCAGGAATAAATTTGAGTTATGATACCAAAGTCAGACTTGCGAAAAAGAAAGTGAGAGATTCCTGATTGATGATAACCTCTAATGTTTCAAGTTTTACGAATACCACGACCGACGCCTGTAGTAAAATTGCCATTCCCAAGATTATGAAAACACTGTCGAGAAATATCTACCAGAATAAACTTAAAGAGTCTAAAGATCATCTTCTCCGATCGGTCGAGGTCCCTTTGATAATCTCCCACCCTTTGTTCGCTTCTCATTTCGATCAACTAAAGGCTTCCCAACCTTGCGGATCCCTTGAAACCCCTTATCACCGAGAATTATATCATAATTATCAATCTTTTTCTTCTTAACCCTCTCCACTTGCTCGACTTGAACTTTTTGATCATCGCTATTTCTAGCTCCTGTCTTGGCCTGTAAGACATTTCCTAGGCGTACATTTCGTGGGACCCGCGTCTTGGCCCCCAAAGCCCACAAATCACCCCATTTAGACTTGCGCGCATCACGATAGGCGGCTTTGCTAAAGCTTTTGGGCACTGTCCAGCGCTCTAATTTACCCGACGGGGTACATAAATCTAGTGTCACGTGGCCGTGACGTTTGAGCGGGGAGAAGATGGCGCGCGGGAGGGCGAGAACGTTGAAAGAAACATCGGATTTCATGTAATCCTCGTCTTGATGCGAAATGGGTAAGTCGTGATGTTCATAGCCCTCGAATGCTTGTGTGGTGGCTTCATCGCCCGTGAGTACGGCGTTGGCTCCTTTTCGAGAATCGAAGCCGCGTCGGAAGACAACATAGCTGAATTTAGCGTCTTCGTGGTTACGAGATTTAGAACCGATGAGTCGCTGGAGAAAAGCAGGACGAATGAAACGCTGTGGGAAGTAGCAATAGTCTTTTCTTCCGCTACTCAGTCCAGGATTAAGATACATAGGACATGTCGTGTGATTGGTACAAGGTGCAACGATCATTCCTTCCTCCTTCTCAACTAGATTTTCTGTCTCAGATTCTGGGGCTTCGGGGTCTTTTTCTGCGAATCGACTTCCAGGGGAAGCTATCAATTGATCTAGGATAAGAGAACGAGCTCCAGCAACCGCCTCGAACCCTCGAGGAATTCCTTTTTCGAGGATGATAAGGATCCCACCTTGTGGATTGACGAGGGTCCAGAGGTTCTTGATCATATTCTTGCGTCTGTAATTTTCCTTTTGTGGTAAAAGAGTGTGTGGCGCGATCAAAATATCATACATCTTCCGACCTCCCGCTGATCCTGCTTCAGTTTCCATATTTAGATTTGTCGCATGAATATAGTTGGGGAGACGCGGGAGGAAGGTTGTATTTTCGAGAAGCTTAGAAACCCTATGTCGTAAACAGTCGGAACCAACCACGACACTGTTCGTCCCTGGCGACGTGAAGTCGCCGCTGACAATCCCACTGTCCTTCATAGTTTCCCACTCCGCTTCCATAATTCTCTTCCAGGCGATGATTCCTGCCCCTCCAGAGCCTGCATCCAAGACTCTTGGTCCAGCTCCATTATCCCTAACCATAAGATCTCGGAGCCAATCCTGACCAAGTCTTTTCCTGATTTCTATCAATATACTCATTATTGATACGTATACACCAGGCAAGACGGCTGATATGTAGGCATCTGCTTCAATTTCTGACATGTTGTATTGGGATGCACTCAATCCAATCTCTTTTTGGGGTAATTGTTTCGAAGGAGAAGGAACAGAGGACGAATAAGGAAGCCATTTTCCTCCAAAGGCCTTTTCTGCGGCCATCTGGAGATGTTTCGGCTTAGTCCTGGTGAGCATTTCAGTTATAGGACCTACGAGTGACTTATTGGGTAGGTGGATTGTGCTTGGATTTGATCTAGAGCGTCCAGCAATAGTATGCGGATGTGTGCGAATTGCATCAGACGAGATATATGGATCTTCCTCGTCATCTTCCTCGAGTGTTTCTTCTTCTTCTCCTTCACCTTCCTCTACAGATTCATCTTGTTTAGACTCTTCTTCTTCTGTAGGTTTCTCCTCGGCTACTTTCATGTCTTTTCGTAATCGTTCCATTGCATCTGCTTCTCGCTGATTTCTGGCCGCATACAAAAATCTTTCCGCCGTAACGGTTGTAGTATTTGTTTCAGTTGTTACATGATCCAGGTTTTCTTCACAGGAGCTAACTATGTTCTCTTCAGTCCCTGAGGGTTCATTTTCAGGATCAACAAAATCTGCTGAAGCATCTACTGTAGTGGAAGCCATATCTTCAGGGTAATATTCAACCTCTTCTAATTGCATTTGACTGTTTGTCTTTAAGAGTACATTTTGTGATCGACTGGATATTTCTCCGTTAGTGGGAACAAACTCCAAGTCATCTCCTGTCGTCTCTCGTATCGGAGGGCCAAATAATCGCTCGTAGAGCTTGTACTCTTCTTCAGTGAGAAAGTCTTTTGGTAGAGTATCACCAAATGATTGCCGTGCCTGCCTGACTACTGTTTCAATCTCGACGGTTGATTTTTCTGTGAGATTATTTTCAGAGATATCATCTTGTAGCTTATCTGCTTCCCTGTTTGTTGATTCGCTGGACATACAGCGGGATGCTTTCTGGAGATTGTAACGGATGTAAAAGTGAAGATTGCCTCGCTCAACACTGCGCAAGGCATCACTGTGTTTTAATTGGTATGAAATGGAAGATTTTTGAATGGAAAACCGGGAACCAAATTTTGAGAAAAGATGCCGGCGGCAAAGTAGACATACTTTTGATGCCTTTTGGATGCTCAACATGTTGCTTGACTGGCCTCGTTATCTTACTTGCTCGGATATCCAGAGCGAGCATGAATGGATATGTCATTCAGTATGGTGAACATTAAGTACTCAGTATTCTGGAACCGATTTCTTACCCTGTGTACTTACCCCGAATCTATGAAATATTAGCGGTATAATAAAGCATCAAAGACATCATTACGACCTTACAGAATCTTATAGTCAAGTAACTTCCTTGGTAAAATCATATAACTTAACAGAATTGGTATATCCTGACTACAAACTTGCCATCATCTGTTGCTTCTTCGACTGATCGTCACTTTAGGAAATTCGACCGATTTTGTAGAGTTTTAAGATGCACGATCGTTTGGAAGTCGAAATCTCGTCAACCAACATTTATTACGGGTGTCCATGGTAGACAGTACAGCGCGATCTAAGAGCGTCTGGCGCAGCGATTTCAACTGTACGATGTAATCACTATTTAGTGTATTCAAGATACTACTTTCAGACTAGTTTTCGGCATGAAGTGCTGAGAAGCTAATATTAATTGAGCACAGTTACCAATTTTCTACGATAATCTCAATATGGATTCGACCTGAATTGATTAATTAAACTACAAACGTTCTCTAATTGATTTAATCCTTGCCACCGACATGTCTCGTTATAATCTTAACCAATCTTACGTATGCATCCTGGAGCTATGGCGCGTTTAATTACGGAAGCTGCGTAGATGTCGCAGAACAACTCAGAGTTCATATGCAGATACCACTTCGAGGATAACACCTTTAAGCATGTACCCTCTTCCATAAATTCCCACCATGGAGAAAACCGAGAAAAACCCATGATTATCTGAGTATGCTTCCGTCATCCCACGAATACGTTATCACCGTGAGAGATGTGGTGTGAAGGTCTTGCTGGATTCGAACCCGCTTTCTCCTGTCTCAAGTGGGGCATGTGTCCAAGCTACCCAGACTCTACTTGGGAGAACGGGCCGGAAAGTATACCACCGCACCATCCGACCCGGGGAATATGTACTCGTATCTCATACTTTGTTTTGTCTGTAGTGGTATTTCTTCGTGCTATGTAGACTCAAAGGCTACTATAATACTAGGGCTCCTTTCTGACCCAGGCCATACCTTCTACAGTGCTCCTATACCCTTTTACCTCGAACTTAAGATCATTGATATGTTGACCCATGACGGGTAGCCATTTAGCTCAGTAATTACCCGTAGAATTCAACCACCTTTTCTACAGAACCTTTTGCTCAAAAAAAATTGAAAAAGAACAGCCATGGAAACCGGTATGCGGGAAAAAGTCTCAAAAAACCTGCAACCCTAGCCAGGCGAGGCCTAGACACCAGAGCCACACGAGGTGCGTATCCCCATCTGTGTCTCCCTTATATCCCATGGTCCAGATATCCTCCTTAAACCGACACCACCAGCGCTCAGGTAGCGGTGCACTTTCCTCGGGGGACAGTATGATGCCAGAATATCTGTAAACAGTAAGAATTCATCTTGGTAAAAAGGGCCAACTTAGTCTGATCTATCACCACCATAACGGGAGCTGGGTACGCCCCGGAAACTCGTTTGGATGACTTTTCCTCCGTGACCAAGTATTGCATGCTTCTATTGGCTCTGAAGATAAACTCCAGGTTCGTAGGGGACACCACGTACAGGTAGAAACGTCGTCTTTGTCCCCCGTACCTCACACTCTCTTGCTTCCTTGAAAGTACAATTCTTCATCCTCAGTCTTTGCTCTTCATCTCTTAACCTCGATGACAAATTATCATATGGTGACGAGCCCGGGCTTGTTTTTGTTACTCGTAGTTGAAAAATGAACTATCCAGACGTTTTCTTTGAAGGGAATAGCATCTCCAGAACTTCAAGATCTGTCCGCAGTGGTGAATATTGAAAAATAATTGATTGAAAGATTGCTTCCATTTGTCTTTTCTAAAAGTTTCTAGATTATCTATCATGATAATGTTCCAATCACCGACCTGAATACATCCAACTGTTTCGCACTAGCAAATGTCTGGTACAAGTCCCATTATATGAAACACCCCTGGGTCAAATCCTTGAGCGTTGTGTTTACATGTATATCCTAAACAATTGGTACAACACTTTGATACAACGACATGGTATGAGAAATGTTAACATAATGCGACGTGAAACACTTTTCAACTCTTGGGATCAAACTTACAACAGTGAAATATCTATATTTATGATTATTGAATAGCTGACTCGTCCAGTTCTACATATGTCACGTTCATGATAAAAAGAGCAACTTCTACAAATCCATCTAACGGTATCATAGTTTTGCAAGGTACGCAGAACTATTTAGCATGGTTTTACACCATTAGGAAGGCCGCAATTTGTAGAACACAAGAGGTATGGAGCTTTATCGATCCACATCAGAGTAATACAAGACGACCATTAATCCCGAATCTTCCCAAAAAACCAAGCTTTGCGATATCAAGGCGATTGCACTTACAATTTCAGATCTTACAGTGCCAGAGATTGAAGATTATAAAATATGTCTCGCAGAATTGAAAGAGAAGAAATCTGGGGCTGACGATAGAAAGACACTGATGGGAGTAATTGTTGATTGATTGATTGATTGATTGATTGATCGAATTTATTTATTTTTATTTATTTATTTTTACAGGTCTACCGGGCTATATCAAAGGCTACAGCCCCATCTCTAGGGGGACACGGTGACTATTATATTCTACATTCTTTTCCATCCTATGCGAAGCCATCAAGCCTATTCACAAACTAGATAAGTTACTGTGAGCGCTGTGCAGCATATCCCTCACAAAGGTTGATTAAGTGGCACGGATTGGGCAGATTTCTGTCAGAAACCTACTCCTCTCCAATATAACAGAAAAACGCTTAGCACCACGGGAGGAGCCGAGGAGAAAATCTAGTGTGCCCAAACTTTGGCGGTGGCCATTAGAGGCCAATCTTATTCGAACGAGAGGGCAAAAAACTAAATGGGTGACTGACTTGTTACCTCCTCAAGAGCAGGTCACGAGGGCATCACCATGTTGGAACCTATTGTGGTATGCACGGAAATCGCCATGTCCGGTTCTGCATTGAATGAGATACCCAAGATTCCGGCGGGGAAGACGGAGCTCCTCGGGGGGCTTTTTAGGAAACGGCATCCCCAATTCACAATATGTGGACGGCGCTTGGTTTTGCCACCATGCAGAAGTCAGGTCCCAAATGTGCTTTTTGGTCTTTGCGCGGGCTCCAGCGAGAGATGCGGCGGGGGGAGCCGGTTGGCGGGCCGCCTCTCCAGCCAGCTTGTCTGCTAGCTCATTCCCAGGGATGCCGACGTGGCCAGGAGACCACATCACGTTAACCTTACCAGGAGCCGCAATTGATGATATTCTCCTGGTGGGCCACTTGGAGGCGAGATGTCGAAAATCAAGAATTTCTTGCTGCGAGGTTTTCGAGGGTGATACATCAAGAAGACGTCGAGCTGCCTCTTGGTTGTCTAAGATAACGTGGATGTTGGTAGCCAAGTGGATAGTGGGAGCCGCTGTAGCAGCCTTGAGCCCTGCAAGGGCGCCGATAACTTCGGAGTCATAAACCTCATAGTCGGGGCCTAGCGGAATTTTCACTTTTGCTAGGGTGATTCCCTTGTGGATAACGACGGCACCTGCCCCAGCAGATCCATCTTTTTGTTTGGAGCTGTCCGAGAAGACAAGGATGTCCCAAGGAGGTAACTCGCTAATACGTCGGGAAGAAGCTTCGAGGGAGAGATCAGTCCGGGTAAGGATTGGAGAGGCTCCATACGAGGACGGTACGAGCCGAGGGCGGGGAAAAGGGGAAATGAGCAGTAATCTTTCCGTTAGACGGGTGTGGGCGCGGGGCTCCTTAGATCTTTTAGCAACAGGATGAAAGTCGTCGGCGGCGGCTAGTTTAATGGCAGAGTTGAGGCGCGTCTCCTCAAGAAGAATGTGTGCAGGTTTGAGCCAAACCTCTCTTAATAGCGCTGCAATCGGAGTAGTTTTGTATACCGGAAGAATTGCTCTAGCCAAATTGACCAGAGCTCGAGATACCGTGGCTACTAGGTGTTGAGACCGGGTAGAAGTGAGGCGGCCGCGGCGGTTGTAGGTATGGCCACGCCACCAAACCTCAGCACCGTACAGAAGCACAGGGAGGGCCGCAGCCAGGGCTGCAGTGCGCAGAAAGGATGTGGGTACACCACGGTTGATATTTCCAAGCTGCTGTATGTGGGCACTGACCCGTTGCGTCTTGGCGCTCCATTCTTGCACATGTCTTTTAAAAGAGAGCTTCGTGTCAAGGAAGACGCCTAGCCACCTCAAAGTTGGATTGGCGGTCATTGAGACGCCGTTGATAGCTACCGGAGAAGGAGGCTGGCGGGATCTATGAAGATGCAGTAGCTCCGTCTTGCTTTCTGCCAGAGAGAGTCCATTTTGACCGCACCAGCGGGTGATGCTCTCAATCCTATTGCCAGTCAAACGAGAATTATCGACCAGAGATTTTGCGACCGAAAGGATCGCCACGTCGTCAACGTAGCCAAAAGTAGGAAACCCGAGTTTGAATAAGGGCTCGAGGAAGAGAAGAAAAAGTATAGGGGATGCGGGGGACCCTTGAGGCAGTCCGTGCGGAATATCCAAGAAGTCGCCAACGTAGTCGTCCACTCTGAGGCGGGCTTTTCTATGAGAGGCGAAGGATGCGGCCCAATTAGCATATGCTGAAAGCCATCCCTGTTCGCGAAGCCGGACGAAGAGGCGGCCAGGTTGGATACTATCGAAAGCACTTTGAATATCGAGGGTGGCGAGAGTGCACACCTGCTTTGCCTCCCATGCTTTTTCGACATCGTGAACCAGACATTCAACAAGATCCATGGCGGATTTTCCAGTAAGCGCTCCGAATTGCGTTGGGGAGATAACTCGATTCGACAAGGCCCAGAAAGCAAGGCGTCTTGCGATGAGGCGTTTCAGCCCTTTGCTGAGAGCTGGGAGAAGGGAGATTGGTCTCCAGTTAGTGGGGTTGGAGAGGCCATCCTTGTGTGGCTTAGGAATAATCACCACTTCGGCGCGGTGGAAGATACTGGGATGGTGACCATGAGCCAGACAGAGACTGTAAAGGTGGACAATCCACGAGCGCCATGAATCAACCTCCCAAACGAGGCGGAGAGCTGAGACCGATAATTGATCATGACTCGGGGTTGTTGATGAAACTTCCAGAAGACAGTTACGTACCTCATCTTCACCTACGGAGAGAGGTGCGGGGATCGCTCACAGTGAGCATGTAGGGGTGTTCAAGGGGACATCCAGTTGGCTAGTTGCTGTCACGGTTCGGGATATTGAGGCAGAAGCACTGTATATCATAAAGTAGTTTATATTTATCTATAAAGGAGGAACGAACAACTATGTCTGACAACAACCACTTATACCCCCTGCCTCCTACCTGTTCTTCTAGCTACCTATTCCCGAACATTCTCTCGACTTCCACAATAGATAGTTAGACGATATCAATCTTCGAGAAAGTTCCATCTGAGCTAAACTAAATATATGCATCTGCCGATCGCTAGCGGGGAAGATTGCATTAGAGAATAGGGCTGTATAGAGCCCCACCTATGCTGATCCTATGCACAGTTCGCCTGTGATAATCATCATAGGCTACAGGTATATATCGGCTTATCAGCCGTCACAGTTGCGCGGGCAAGCTTAGTGCGAAAGAATATGTCTGCACGCTCAGTCGGGGTGCTGTATGTGACACCCTGAAAAAGAATTGGAGGGGGACCAAATCGACTAGATATCTTGCGCCAACCAACAACTTGATAGGCCTCCAGAATCGAAGACACGTTGTCTAATTTGGCTCGCAGATGTTCCCGTGTGGCTCATCTAACAGCTTTCCGGAAGTTTTTATGAGCCACGCTAATGAGGTTTTGGTCCCCGCTGTGGCGTGATTCAAGATATTGGCGGCGGTAGTCTGAGCATTCGTGATTCCAATAATCTTTGCATGGGACACACGCGGGCCTTGGCGGGTTAGCTGAAAGTAAGATTGCCGAGAGAGTGGCGATGCCTGATATAGTCACCGTGTCTAAGAGCTGAGGTGAAGGGTCTTCAAGAGGAAAGCTGGGAGGTGCGGTAGCGGAGAGCACCCGGCGAAATACTTCGGCATTCTCGCTGTTAAAGTTGGGCAGTTTTAGCGGTGGATGGCGCCTTTGAGATGGCGAGAGCTGAATGAAGCCGGCGATTGTCTCGTGGTCAGAAGTTGAATGTGCCTCCGAAGCTACACGGGCTGAGAGTCCTTCCATGTTCGTGAGTACAAGGTCAAGGACATGGCCGGCACGATGGGTGGGAGCTCCGGAAGGCACTGCCGACCTCAGTGAATGAACGTCAATCCATTCGGTGAGGGTGCTGACGCCGGACGAACGGGACACGTTGGGCTCCCACAGTTCGTGGTGAAGATTGAAGTCTCCCACAATTATTGTGTTTGGTTTAACCGGTCATTGTAGGAGTGTGCATAGGCTCTCGGGCATGGGAGCTTGAGGCTGTCGGTAAACGTTGATGATCTCTGTGAGGGGAGAGCTCTGGAGACGAAGGGCACTAATATCGGGTGAGAGACCAGAATCTAACTGAACAGACCGGAGGTTGGACTTTTTGCGGACATAGGTCAGAACGCGCGGGCGCGCATTTTTCCAGTCCCGGTTAGGAGGAGTGAAGGTGACGTATGCAGGATGAGACTTGGTCACATTCTTGAGTTTTATTGTTTTTGTCCAAGGCTCTTGAACAAAGATCACATCATATTTTCCCTGAAATGCAGTTTGTAAGAGAATGAGGTGAGAAGATCCACCACGCCCAACGTTTGCTTGAAGGAAAAGGAGGCGAGGCGGGGGGTGCTCCTGGAATAAGCTCTACTACTCATGAGAAGTACTGTTGGAGGCTAGGCTGGTGACATGCTCGTCTAGGTCTATTTCCATAGATCCATCCGAAGAAGATGTTAATGACGTGAACCGGTTTTGGGTGGATGCAGGTGCACGTTGGGAAGAGGAGGAGGCTTCAGTGGAAGGAGTTGGCGCGCTGGAGCTGCCTTCTAAGGTAGCGGTAGCACTAGCGGCAGCGGCAGCGGCAGCAGCCTCTGCGCGGCGTTCCTTTCGAAGGTTAATACGGTTACGGGATCAGAGTTCCGCAATCGTCTTTTCTGAAGGATTGATGAGTTTGCCCTTGAAGGGGCGGGGGCGGAGAGGGCACTTATGGTCGTCTGCGGAATCTGGCCCGAGGCAGTTGATGCATCGGCGTTGGTGGCAGCACTCACCACGGTGGCGAAGAGCGCCGCAAAGGGCGCACAAAGCTTGAGTGCGGCACCGAGAGGAAGAATGGAAGCCAAAGCACGCGTCGCACTGAACTACCTTTGGATTAGGAATGTAGCGTCGAGAAGGGGCGCTGTCAACGATCCGAAAAGTCGGCACCTCTTTTGGGAAGAAGATGACTGCTGTGTGCAGAGGATCATGACAATCTTCATGCAACGACTAGTGAGCGCCAGATAGAGCGACGCCTGTCTGAGCCTGGGCAATGCTTTTGACGTCATCAAGTGTGGTGGGGACCACGTTGGAGACCGGGTTCCAGATAGTGCGCGGGATACGCTTGACAACGTACCCGATGCGGTCCTCAATTTGAATGAGGGATCCAGAGAGAGACGCCTTTATCGAGTCAGCGTTATCCAACGCCAGTTTCCGCGATGTGTCGGACGAAAATGAGATGATGAATCCATTTGAGCTGCGAGAAACGGAGACTATGCCATCCTTGAGCCCAGGAACAATGCGAATGAAAGCAGCCTTGACTGAAGTTGCGTCTGCTCTGAGAAGTGGAGCTTCCTCCGAGAGACGAAAGATGGCTTTGAGGCCCGTAGTAGATGCAGCCTGTTTAGGAGCTCGCGTGTAAAAAGGACGGTGTTTTGCGTTGGGAGGGGCCGAGGACGACGCATGAGTAGGGAGATTGGTGTCAGGAGGGGCGGCGGCGGTCGCTGCCCAGCTTTGAGGTTGCTTTGGCATGGGAACGGGAGGTCGTGATGGTAAATTTTGGCTGGGCTTGGGAAGGGGACTCGCCGTCTTGGGTTGTCTTGGAGTATCGTGTCGCATAGGGTGCCCAGAGGCAACCGCAAGTAGAAACGGGTCCATTTGCTCGCGCACGAAGATTTTGATGAGAGGATCAGCCTCTTCAACGGCTGACCAGAACTTGTTGTGAATTTTTGAACCCAAGTAGCTCGACCCTTTGCCACACGTTGGACAAGTTCGAGCTCATCAGCGACGCGCTGGGCCAAGGGAGGTGGGTGTTGCGATTTGGCCATCGCGAGCGCAATGTCCAAACAAAAATGCTCTTAATCGGTATCGAATTAGAAGGAGGGATGTGTATATGAATGTATTCAGGTAGATGCTGACTGTGATTGATTGATTGAATTCAAGACGTATCAGGCACAAACCCTGTACCCAAGAGGCGTGATACGGGTAGCCGATCCCTAGAGACTCTGAACTACCCAATTCCCTGACTATTACTAGCCAGTTGTTACTTTAAAAAAAAAGACACAAAAGTGCCGAAGGTTCGACGCCCTGCATCTTCCCTTTTCTTTCCGCCACGAACGTCCACGCAACAAAAAAATTTCCCAACAGTACACCAGCTCGCGCCAAGTACCGTCGTCACGACCGAAGCCGCATGTCTCGCCTCCAAAAAGGAAGCGCAGCCAGTTTTAAAAGTGGTGGCAGCACTTAACCGAACCAAAAAACCTTGGCACACACAACACTCCCAAAGTCATAAATCCACCCTCCAAAAACCATCTGATCCTTTCCATGCCACATTCCGTGACTCTCCCTTTCTCGTAAATTCCCACCATCACCTGGCCTTCCAAAGCCATTACAACCTCTCCATCTTTGTGCCCTCCGACTTTCTTCCTCCATCGGATATTCGTATCATCGTGGGTCTGTAGGTGGAGGCGCGCAGAACCAACGCAGAAGATCGTGGCAGTCCGGTCGTCGAAATAATTGGCGGGGTTCGTAGTTCGATATTTCGGGAGGTGGAAGACGGCGTATTGGTGAAAGTGGCTTCTTCGGATTAGATTTTATGACGCTTTGGTGAAATTTGACTGAGGGTGATGGAGCGTGTACGTCAGGTCAAAATCCGATTGCGACTCTCCTTCGCTATCCCAGATGTGCGAACATACTGGGCGTTTACAGCCGGCACCGCGTGTGGGTGAAGAGCTCGACTTTGCCAGCCCCTTCATTGATGTTATTGCGTGTTAGCCAGATTCTTATGCGAGAAGCTGTTTAGATTTATATATGTAAGTCCAAGCACCCCCCTTTCAGACACCCCCCCTTTCGGACACTTTTTGTCAGCCTCCACACCCCTAACATATGTTCTTAAATTCTCTTGTAACATAAGACATCATATTAAACAATATGTCTACTACAGAAATAAAACTCAAAAATGCTATCTCTGCTTTTAAAAATGGGAAATTACCTTCTCAAAGAGCTGCAGCATCAGAATTTGATGTTCCTCTCTCCACCCTCAACAATAGGGTAACTGAGAAATCATCCCCCCGTCGCGCCGCTGCAGAAGCTCAACAGCGCCTATCCAAGGAGCAGGAAGACTACTTGGTCCAATGGATTATCCAGCTAGACCGTTCCAAAGAAGCTCCTTCACATATTCGAGTTCGAGAAATGGCTGCAAAGATACTCGAGATTGGAGGCGATGTAAAACCGCTCGGTAAGCGATGGGTCAACAAGTTTCTCACGCGACATACTCAAGTAAAGGGTATGATTGGTAAGCCTCTGGATCGTTCAAGAGTTGAAGCTTCGACTCAAGACGCGATTGGTCAATTTTATACGCTTTTTGAGAATATACAACAAGAATTTCAAGTCACCCAGGAAAATGTGTGGAATATGGATGAGCATGGGCTTGCACAAGGTGTTCGTGCTAATCAGCGAATTCTTGGAGAGTCAAATAAAAATTCAACTTATAAGAAGTCCTGACAGGATCGACAGTGGGTCTCCATTATTGAGACCGTCAGCGCTACCTCGCGTGTTACCCGGCCTCTGGTAATATTTAAAGGTACCTCCATACAAAGCAGCTGGTTTGAGGAAAACGTACCTGATTGGATATATACAACATCAATTAATGGATGGAACTCCAATCGGCTTGCACTTGGATGGCTTAAATCCATATTTATACCGGAAACAAATCCTCTAAACGAATCATCGTGGCGAATTCTACTGCTCGACGGCCATGGAAATCACACGTATGTTGATTTTCAATGGGAATGTTTTCAGAATAAAATACACTTGCTCTATATGCCCCCTCATACCTCTCATATACTTCAGCCGCTTGATTTGTCGTGTTTTTCGCCATTAAAGGCACGATATCGCCAGCTTCTTGGTGAGCTCTCCGTATTAGATGACTCAGCACCTATCAAAAAGCGAAAATTCATCAAATGCTATCACGAAGCACGCCAGGAGCGTCTCACGAAAGTCCAGATACAAGGTGGCTGGCGATCAGCAGGCTTGATTCCCTTCAATCGACACAAAGGTCTCAGAAATCCCTTCGCTCTGCCCCCGTTCAAGAACGTCCAAAGACACCCGAGAACCAAACCAAGAAGCGTCCATTTAATGAGAGAGATACTCCTCGAAAGCCTTCTGATGTTTACGACTGTATTCAGAGTCTCCGGGCTCAATCTGAACTTACAAGACGGTCTACTACGGCTATGTACAAAGCCGCAAAATCGATAGGGGGACTCCAGGCAGAACTCACAGAACAGAGGCTCTTAAGTCAAGCTCAAGCCCTCGAAATTGAGCGCTTATCAGTTTCCAGGAAGGAGAAGAAGATAGTAGTCGATTCCAACACTCAATTTGGGAATATTCAAGCAATCTAAAGGGCGCAGGATCAAGCAAGGGAAGCTGAAGCTAGAGAAAAGGAAAATCAGAACAGGGCCATAAGGGAGACTCAGGAAGGACATAACCAAAACAGAGTGTATTCATTTGAAGATTGTATTAATAATTTTGAAATATAGTGTTGTAGTTAGTTGTGGTTGTAGAATAATTACCAAATAATAATTTCTAGTCTTCTTAAGCACGTGTCCGAAAGGGGGGTGCTTGGACTTATATATATGTGCGTGTTAGGCTAAACGCGTCGTGATGGACACTGCGAGCTCCGACAAATACATAGCACACTCACTGTTCTCCCGAGATATTGCTGATTATGTGAGCCATGCTTTACGTGTTTAAGTTGTACTTGGTGCGCGGCAAATAGGCATTCGCCCATTGACAGTGAAATGGAGGAGACTAGGTAAATTATTAGCATCTTTGTGCCTGACTATGAGATTATTTATGACGCCAATAATTCCCAAAAGTGTCAAGTCATTCACTTTCAACGCCCATACTTCAGTGTTCATTGCAAAATATAATTCATGACAAAAGACCAACCAAATGGCGGTGGTCGTTCCCTTGTGAGCGATATCTTCGACTCATCAAAAGGCTAACAAGATCCAAATCATATGCGAGCGAATTTACTGAAAATGATCTATTGTGGCATAAGTAAAAATATCCACAAGATACCTTCTGGAATGTCTCTCTCAGAAATGAGCTTCCAGATGTCATGGTTCAGACGGTGCAGCCAAACTAATTTAGGCAGTTGAGATCCTGAGTAGCTACAGGAACACACATGTGTCATTATCTAACTTACAAAGACGTCTTAATGGCGTAGCCAAAGCTTATGAAATAACATATTTTACACGCTGTATACCGAATAAGCTAACATCATTGTAATTGTGCTATTCCCAGCCAGAAGAGCGACAAAATTACCTGCGTGATAACACAGTATGCTTCACTGAAGTCGATGTCGGAAAGTGATGGAACGTCGATACTGTTTGGCGTTTCTTATCCGTAGAAGACGAAGTAGAAAGTTCGCATAGGGATGTACAGCTCACCATTATTGTGCGATGTGAGGATTTTGAGATGGAATTGGGTACAGAGCGAGTTACGTTTGACATAACGGTAGCCGTTGATTAGTACTTACATCTTTCATGGTCTATTCTCAGGTTTGTCTGGTTGTTAAAGGAATAGGATGAGGAACGCCGGGGGCAATAGCGCAGTTTTATCACATGTTTAGTAATAGGGGCATTTCATGAGCTGCTTTTGAATGACTTTGTAAAATAAAACTAGAGCAGATTAAAAACCTGTTAAAAAATATCAACCTGCAAGGACTCATAAAATTAATGGGTTAACAGGAAAATGTCTCCCTAGAATTCGTGAAGAGATTTAATCTTGGGCACATTTGGTACGTACCGCCGAGATTAGCAATGATATCATGTACATTTCCCAAATGATCTATAGCAAGAAGAAAGCGTCCTGTTGAAGCTGATATAGATGTTAGCCAAATTCCAAACCCGAGGCCAAGAAGGTGACTGAGCTTACTGGTCATGGGTTGTCGAATATTTTGGTCCTCATCTTGCACTGGCCACAGATATAGGTCGTCACAAGGCCTACGATTGAGGTCTATAGAGCAGTAAGGAGTAGGATAAGTGTACCGCGGATCAATTCTCTTCCTCCGAAACCCGTAATGAGCTTTTTTTGCAGCTTGCAAGACTTGCTGAGCAGAAATATGTCTATCATTAGTTTTGACAGTATCAATTTGGCTATGCTGAGCAGTGACAGGAGCGTTATGAATCGAGTCTTGATGCTGTACGGGAAAAACCTGCGCGCATCGTTCATATTGGCCATGTTTCTTCACAAGAGCATCAACGACATTAAAATTCATATCTGTAACCAAAAATTGGCCGACTAAATGATCGTTAATTATAATCTAAACATTTCGCTTCTTGGAAGTTTGCTTTAAAAGTAGGAGGTAATAGAAAATATTTGAGCAAGCGTACCTTCGTTGCTGACAAATTGTCGATAGTAGCCTATTAGCCAGATTAAATGAGGACTTTGACCAGGAAATTCTAGATCTCCCTCATAGAAAATCGGGTACATCCGATTGGAAACTGTTCTTACTTTCTGAAGTGCCGCGCGTGCTTCTTGGGCATAATTAACCGCATCATTGTCTGAAATAGGGCATACACATCTGAACACGCCATCCGGAAAGACAATGGATTTGATTTTACCCCCTGCCTTAGCTTCTAGACATTTAGCAAACGTTTTTCCTTCCAGTTGGCGTATGACACCAAGGAATTTGTGCTTATGACCTCCGGGGACCATGAAAAAGGGCGGTAAGGTTCCTGATTACTGTCTGAGTATGTTTTGTAGAGAAACAAAGCCATACCACTGCTCACCTTTTGACCAAGCTTGATCTTGTCTAATTACTGGGAGAGGTCACAAAAAGAGTGGACCTTGGTGGTTAAATTCAAGATCCCCCTGGTATCTTTGAAATTTTCTTTTGCTTTGCGGATAACCAGTAACATGCTTGAGCGTCAGATTGATTATATTAGATAAAAACAGCTTTTTACCACACAAAAAACTAGTTGTGTCATCAAGATTTTCATATTGAGACACGCTTTTAGGTACCTTCCCAGTTAAAAAGATTGGCAGAAAGCTAATGACAAAAAGCGATGAAAACAGCATCACGGACTCTTCGGCTTGGTAGAGGCAAAGTTGATTTAGTATTGCAAAAGAATGGGCAGTGAGCAGATGCTAGCGGAGTAATGATGATTTGTATTTTTGTGACAGATTTCATTCTAATTAAATACGGTATGAAATTGAGCTCAGCTCATACAGAATGTAGCCTGTGCTCCACCTCACATTTTTTATTTTCGGCCCATGTCGTATTTTGACCCCTGGTGTGGAAATATCATCGGGTCCTGTCAACAACTTCCTACATGTACAGATGAAAGCCTAAATACGGCACCAATTGTCAACGGTTTACAACCAGGTATACAGTAGTTACAGGACAATTTAACTTCCAATTTACAAGCCTATCTCGATTCATCTCAGTGCAAAATTTCAGAACTCAAGGTCTTTGACATAAAAGTAGTGAAATAAATGAGATTTGAGAACATCAACAGAAGTCGAAAATCTACCCCATTGTTTTGATATCAATATTAGTATTGGTAGAATCAGACGATGGACAGAATTCAGAATCCGAAAGGAAAAGCAGTTGAAAGCTGCAGTCGCGAAGATATGGACGTTTGCGACGCTAGTGAGAGTGGCGATGAACCGGAAAAAGTTTTCACAGCCGTCGAAGAGACCCTGCAGATGTTGAAATTTTACAGCGAGTCCTCAACTCTTTGGCCCATAAAGGAGTACAAGGATATGTTCAAGGAGGCGTTCGACACAATCATAGGTCTACAGACACAAATCGAAGAAAACGTCAAACCCTCCGAGCCCAGCCCAGCAGAGGAATCATCTGCCCTTCCACAGATTTTACTAGAAATAAAGACTATCAAATCGTCGATAGCTCGAATGCAGGCCCAAACTAAGCCACAGACTCCAACCTGGGCAAAGGTCGCAGCAAGAACGGAAACGAAAGGAACGGTCATCAGAATCGAGGACGACATGGAGAAACAAGAAGTTGCAGAACTATCGAGTGGAGAGATTGTGAAGAGGATCGGAATGAAAGAAGTGATTGGCGCACGACAGATGAGGAATGGCCAAGTGAAAGTTTACTTTTCTGAAGAAGAATCAGAGCAAAGAATGGTGAAACAGCAGGATTGGGCTGCCAAACTGTCGTCAACAGCGCATGTAGCTAGGCCAACCTACCAAGTCCTCGTTCACGATATGCCGATATCTTTTGACCCCGAGAAGAGAGAGCAAATCAAGGAGCTTGAAAATACAAATCTGCAGTATTTACGAGGTTTAACGATCCAGAAGGCTTCTTGGCTCAAAAATGCGGATACAGCAGGGAAGAAATCGGGTTCCCTTATAATATGGTGCGATAGGGCAGACCAAGCCGATATGGCCATCCAAAAGGGAACAATGTGGAAATATGAATTGAAGTCCACAGAAATATTCAGGTCCGGATTCCGCCTGATGCAGTGCTTCAATTGCCAAAGATATGGGCATATAGCTAGAAATTGCACAGCGACTGCCAAGTGTGGGAACTGTGCAGAGAGTCATAACACCCGAGAATGCACGGGAAAGAAAGAAGCTAGGTGTTGCAACTGCAGTAGAAAACATAGAGCTTGGGACCTCATTTGCCCACTTCGGATAGCAGCTAGATCAAAAGCAGCTAACAATAGAACCCAAGACCCCGGAAGGTATCTGGAGCAAGACCAGCAAAAAATACAAGGAAATGAATGGCAGCTAGTAGGAAGCTCGAAATCGAAGTCGAACCCAGCTGCAGCAAGTATACCCAGCACCGGCGCTCAGAGCATTGAACCAAGAAAGCCTGGAAGACCGCGGAAAATACCGGTATAAGGTCTTCATAAGTAGGAGGTATGAGAAATTGTCGAAGGTTTTGGATAAAAGAAAGGGAGAAAAATTTTACAGTGAATTGCACTTCCTAAAGGTTATACATAAAAGATAGACTTACAGCCAGGCAGAAGCGAGGGGTTTTCACCGGTAAGGTTTCCCGTCATGTAAATATTAAAGTTATAGTCACCTGCATGGGCCCATTGGGTACCTGAACGGGTTAATTGAAATCAAATTCAATTTATTTATTTATTTATTTATTTATTCTATTTAAGGTCCTAGGCATATGCCCTAATGTCCACATTGGGTTCAGGACCGGCGGAGCCGGTCGGGATCATGGCCTCAGGCATGTCCTACTCGTTCGCGCCCGTTATTTACATCAGATGAAGAAATGTGTAAAAGTATAATAATGAAAAGAAACAAAGGAAGAATGAATAAAATGAAAAAGATAAGAAACCCAAAAGAAGGAAACCAGTTCAGGATAAACCCAGTATTTCTCACACCAAGATCTAATCCGTTATCTTTAGTGATGATAACCTAATGTATACTCTCCACGCGTCCAGCAGAGGGTGAGTTAGATGTGAATTCGCTAAAGCAGCCTGTAATCTTCGCAAATTCTACGAATTTCTTGACGCAATTATGCCCAAGAAGTTGTCTCCTGAAGTTCTCCATGGTGATGCCCTTACGGAGTTTGCGCATTTGGTTTGCGTATCTTCGACAACGAAAAAAATGGGTAGGAGTAGTCTCCTGTCCACAGACGCATTCAAGGTTAGCGTCTAAATGATTTAACCGACGATGATACGCCGCGAAGTCACCATGTCCTGTTCTGGCAGCTAGTAGTTTATGTAGTAGCTGCCTTGTCAAAGCTAGCTCGGGTGGTTTTTTACGTCGCATTTTTAGGTCCAGATCCTGATATCGTATCGGACAAACATCGGACCACCATTTTTCTATTAACTCTTGACGGCGCTGCTGCATCAGACGACGTAGGTGAGCTAAGGTAATAAAATTCGGCTGAGTTTGTCTGTCAGGCAAATCTCGTAACGCGGCGCGTGCTTCCGCGTCTGCTTCTTCATTTCCGCTAATTTTTGAGTGTCCTGGCACCCATCTAAATTCTGCTTTCATATTCTTTGCTAGGTTATAGAAAAGCCTAGTCAACCGAATACTTGATGCTGATTTACCTGTCTGTAGGGCCAACACTGCAGCTTGATTATCAAGAAGAACAAAAATCTTCTCATCATTATTTCTCACTGATATGGCAGCACGAAGCGCGATAGTTGCACCAAAGATCTCCGCATCGTACACTTCTCCACCGTGAAGCGTTCCATGACCTTTCTTTATGGTCACTCCTCCACGCTGTAGAACAAAACCCCAATGAGGACCGACCGGGACCTTCTGACGATCCATCTGAAAATGCACAAATATCAGTCGGAGCAATTGAATTTATCCAACTTTCATGATAATGTACCCCGTCCACTTTTGAACCAAGCGTGGTAGTGTATACAGGGGCTGATAACGGTTCCGCAGCTTCAGCTTGAGGCAGCTGTTTAAAAGCACGCTGAACCCGAGTCATTTGTTTTTCCGGTCTTTTTGATAGCCTAGATTTCGATTTATATTTTCTTGTGCCAATATTAGGGCAAATACTAGCTCTTTTTCTAAGTGGATGATTATCATCGAGAGAATGTAACCTAGCAGCAACACGTAAGCGATACCCTTCTAATAGAATACGCGCTGGAGGGATTCCTCCTTCCCTGTGTAGGACAACATTTGGTGTAGTTCTCCACACCGGTAGTGCAGCTCTCAAAGCCATGCGAAGAACCTTATCTATTAGTTCGCAGTGAAATGATGTCGGGGGTCTAATAGTCCCCGTTGCCGCCGGTCGAGTTAATCCTGGCCACCACACTTCGGTTCCGTAAGTTGCTACAGGAATCACACATGATTCTACAGCTGTTATTAGAGATTTGGGACTAGCTCCTCTTTTGACAGTATTGAGCCGTCGCATGTGCTGAGCCAACTTTAATGCCTTTCCACACCAAGTTGAAACATGATGTTTAAATGAGAGTTGAGGGTCGAGATATACTCCTAGCCAGCGAATTTGCTCAGTCGGTTTCAGCATGACCCCATTCACCTCAACTTCGACAAAATCTTCTTTCTTACGCCCTGCAAACTGAATTACTTCCGACTTTTCAGAATCGAAAAGGACCGCATTTTCTTGAGCCCATTTTGACAGGCTATCGATTTCCTTTTGCGCTACTGCTGCTGATTCTGAAATGGTGCGGCCAAAACCTAGAATGCCAATATCATCAGCGTAGCTAAATCGTGAAATTACACTTCCGCTTCTCATCGGCTCTGCCATGTAGAGCAGGAATAGCAGAGGAGAGATAGGTGATCCCTGTGGAACCCCACACATAAGTTCCTTCGGAGTTGTCACACCCCCTTTGAAACGGACTTGGACTCTGCGATTTTGGAGAAATGATGAAGTCCACTTTAATATTGGTTTTGGCCATCCTTGTGATTCCATCCTCCATATCAACCTATTGTGCAAAACAGCGTCAAAGGCTCCTCGTACGTCAAGCGTAACAAATGTTGAAGCCCAGCCTTGAGTCTTTGCCTCTTCAATATCATGCACCACACATGAGACAAGATCCGTCGCCGAACGTTTGGGTAATGCCCCGAATTGTTGTTGACCAACAATATTCCATGTAATAGCTAAGTGAGACATTCTCTTAGCAAGTAGTCTCTCCAAACCTTTTCCCAGACACGACAGCAAAGAAATTGGCCTCCATCCTTTCACCGACGAAGGGTCACGCCTAGGTTTTGGAAGAAATAAAACCTCCGCTAACTTAAAGCAGGCTGGATGGTATCCAAGACGAATACACGCGCGAAAAAGTCGAGTAACATGAGGTTCTATGTTACTCCAACAAGCTGCCAATAGCTCAACACTAATTCCATCTGCTCCTGGACTAGTATTCCCACTTCCAATGGTACAAGCCCGTACCTCATGTTCTGATATTTCTTGTAACCATGGGATACGCTCCTCACCTGTTAATGTGCAAGGATGAAGGTCGTCGGATGCTGAAAACCGTGCTAGAAGACAGTCTCGCAAGATTTGGGCACGTTCTGCATGGTCTGACACAAGTCGCCCTTCATATCTAAGAGGTGGAGTAATGCTAGTGTTGCGAGGAGTCGCCCATCGCATGAGTTTAAAGACATCCCGAGAGGATTTCATCTCTTCTACTGTTCTCTTCCAATGTTCTCTTTTTGCAGTGGCAACGGTGGTTCTAAAAATCCTTGCCTGTTCAATACGCTCATGTTCATCCGTGACATGTCGATAATCCAAATGAGCGGATTTACACTCAGAGGTCCACCATGGTGCGCCTCTTCCGCTTTTCTTGTTAACCCGTTTACCAACTGCTTTCAGTGCATTTTCGAGGGCCCAGTTAATATCCTCAGCGAATTTTTCTGTCTCTTCAATAGTGTTCAAGGATTCAAGAGGAGGCAGCCATTGTGAGACTACCCGAGCAAAGTGTGGTAAGTTGGTTTTCGATACTCGATGCATATTTCTAGAAGTTACTGAGGCCAGAGATGGTCTCTTTGGATTTGGCACAAATCCACATATCGGGAGGTGATCACTAGTCATACACTCCTCTAAGCCAACCCATGCCATTGCTTCTTCTATATTAGTCCATGCTAAGTCGAGAGTGTTCCCAGCACGATGTGTGGGTTCTCCAACGATAAGACAAGTGAGGTTATGCTCCTCCGCCCATTTCTCTATTTCCTCCCCTTGTCCGTAATACTTTCTAGCACTAGGTTGCCAAGCCCAGTAGACCGAGTTGAAATCACCAATCGCAACTGATCTAGATGTGGGTGTCCAATTTAGCAGTGGTCGAACAGCAGTAGGATCATGTGGTGCTTTATAAACATTCAGAAACATGATCTCGTTTACCTCAACCCAGCAATAGTCACCTGTGGGGATAGCTGGGTGCTTCTGGACAGAGCTAATTCTTTTGGGATCTTTCCTGACATATGTTGCTGCACGAGGTCGTATATTTTCTCCTCCATACGGAAGATAAAGATCGTAGAACGGGTGCGTCTTCGTTCGGTTAGACCACCATGGTTCCTGTATAAGCAAGACATCTATTCTCAGTTCACATGCACGAGCTAATGCAATATCTTGCGTAGTTCCCCCCCTTCCGACGTTAATGGACAAAAAGTTGAGCACGTCCTGGAGAGGATAACAACCCTCTGGGTTGTTCTTCATAAGCGCAATGCGTCACCCGTCGAATTTTCGACAGAAGACGCTGGAATGTTATCAATGTCGACATCGACATCTGAAATTTGACTACTTGGTAAATCAGCATTTAACTTATCGACTGGAGCAACGGATTCTTCAGCAGCTTTGGCTCGAAGGATAGCTTGGTATTCCCTTTCTCCTGCCTGTCGATATGCTTTCATTTGCTCTTTTGTTGGCGCACCTGAGCGAGTTGGACGCGCAAGACATCTGCGACTATCAGAGCGGTGCGGGCCTCCACAATTTCTGCACTTGGTAGCAGCTCTGCAAAGGTCTTCAGTGTGGTTTGTTGAGCCACAATTTCCACAGGATGGTGCCCTAGAGCAGTTCTTTTCAGGATGGTGACCATTACATCGTTTACAAAATTCTAATGGTTTCTGCTTTTTAAATAGTCGCGCGATCCCAGATTCATCAAATACTCGAAATCCTGCGCGTGGTAATTTCGTGAAGAAAGCCATCCAGGTTCTGTGTGGAGCTTCGGCTTTATTTCTCCCATATAATTTGACGTGAGCTGGTCGTATAGAACAAACCCGTTCAACCTCTTCTATAAGCATAGAGCTGCTTACTTCAACTTCTGCATGTTCTTTCCGAATTGACGTTGGTACTGTTGGTATAATTACAGGAGTCCAATTGGTTGCTTGATCCAATCTAGCTCCAGTCATAAAAAGGCCATTTGCTGCACTGAGAATAGCTTCCCGAGCTTCATTGTTACATGGGCTTAAAGCAAACCCTGAGTGGACGGGCTTGATCTTCCCAATCAGTGATGGCGAGATTGAAAGTTTTTTAACGATCACCTCACGTAAGCCCGCTGGAGATAGCTTACGCCATTCGTGTTCTACTGGGATGCGAACAAACAGTCTATTGTCCATAGGAGTTGTTTGAGATTTCTCCTTGGTTACTATAGGTTGGCTCACTGAAACTACTTGTTTCTTGTTGCTCAGAATTACCAGAGCCTTCTTCTGGCCATTGCGAGCTACAGTAGCCCATGTATTTTGGCTACTCTGAGGAGTTTTTGGTAATATGTGAGCTTCTTTTATTTTCCCTCCAGTTGAGGCTGCGCTCATCATGATTCTAGGAGTTGCGATAGCAACTTTCTTTACCACATTCTTGTCTATTCCCGATCCGTAACTACAGCTTTTAGTCGGACGAGAATGCGTTGGGACCTTTGGGGGGGTGGGAGAGGTATCGACCGCAGCAAAGTTAGCTATGGCCAACCTTAAGTATGCCTTGAAGGCCTCAACTTCTTCTTTTTCAATATCGCCATTAAAATTTGTTAAAGTGCTTTCTATATTACTAATGGCAGTTGTGCAAATCATTAGACGTACATGCCAGGCACGTTCACGACGCTGTCGGGTCGCAATAATATCAGCAAGTTCCTTTGGAAGGAACGCGTTCTGGGTTTCAAGTTTATCTTTGCCATTCTGTGTAGGTCTCTCTGAAACAGGACGCTTGGTGGGAGCAACAGGCTTAAGAATGTGTCTGCTGTCAATTGTCTTTGATTGTGGTTCTTGATTTGACGGTGGTGAAGGTGACGCGATAAGGAGAGGGGGATTGGGAATTGAGGGAATGGGGGGAATTGGGGGGAGTTGATTGCTCGATTCCGTCGATGGAGCTTCTGATTCTTGCGATAGATCCATTGAATCATTCAGTCTTGTAAGCTTCTGCTCCTACTGTAGAATAGTTTCGATGAAATAACTTTCTTTAGCCCCACTTGTCCAACACATACAGTAGAACCCCTCTTAGCTAATAGTGAGTCCCGGTATAATTACTGAAGAGATTCATAGAAATTTTACCGTTTATATTTGTAGCCTTACCCTTACAGTTAATTTTATGTGCAGGGATAGGTATTGCAAATATAAACGATAAAATTTCTGTGAATCTCTTCAGTAATTATACCGGGACTCACTATTAGCTAAGAGGGGCTCTACTATGCCATTTAAGATGCGATCACGATAATTTACCGACGCCAGCAGGGCTGTAACCGTAGAGTAGGAGAAAAGTGCTCGAAATCCCATCTGAGCTACATTATCACTATCAACCGTAATACAACTCCACCACAAATACATTGCTTTAAGTATAAGAATTAGGCCGTCATCTCAAAAATTATTACCCGTAACAGGTACGTCTGTATATTTGTTTATTCCGTAATCAGAATTGCTCCGTCGTGTTTCAAGGAGATAACCCATGCGTCCATACTCTCGAAGGATGCTTTCTCCGACGATTCTTGCCCCAAAATTAAGACTAAGGTAGTCGTGGCTGAACATATCTTAAACATTAGGTACGTCTATATATTACGTTTTAATACCTGTTACTGACATGTTTCGAAGAGTTGTGCTAGACGAACTCTCACTACAGGGATTCTCTAGAATCATACTGCTCCTGCAAGAAGAAGCAACATCTCACAGAATTTTCTCTAAATCTAAATAGGCTTTATTATAAAGCATGTAATCGGTATCGGATACATATATTAATCTTGGTTTGAGATCTGTCACTGACGTGTATTCCGGAGGAGACACAGGCCTTGCACCAGACGATGAGAGACATCAACGATCAAGCACCTCGGCAGACACGCAATAGCGCAGTTGTTGGGCTTACGGACGATGCACCACCTGCCAGGCGTATTTGGCGAACAAGAACTTAAATGCAAGCTGCCCGGGCTGCAGCCGCTAATCCGCCTCCCAATATCGGTCCTTATCTACCATCAATTATAAACGAACCTCTCGCACCACTAAATTTGTCTCTTCCACCCACTCCTTCGCCTCCCTCTCCGTCTCTGGATCTAGCAATCCCTGAACCAGCAGTTTCAGTTCCGGCCGCTTTCAGGTCCGTCTTTCGAGCTGCGGATTCTCAAGATGTTGGTCAGATGAAAATCGTGCGCCCTCACTGCCAAGCTCTCCACTTTGGCGGTGAAAAAATAGCAGGCGGGGAGTTTATGCTTTGTTGCAAGAAAGGGGATGCATCCCTGTTGCTTCTACAGCGTCTGCCACAGATTTTGTCAGAGATTTTCACCGACTGGACTCAACTTGCGGCCAGCTTCCGGAAGAAGATCCGCAGATACGACTCTGCGTTGGCTTTTACGTCTATGAACACCGGAAAAGATGATCGAGTGGACTTGCGGCTGTTGCTTGCAGACGTCCGTAACATCAAATAATTTTCGGAATTCTATGACTTCGAAGGTGTCACCTTGGTGCCGTGCCATGCGGCACGCATTACATGCAGCCTGGCCTAGAATGACCAAGAGTAGTACAAGTGTTTTGACGCTAGCAGGTCTGCAACCGCACACAGTATAAAAATTTCTCATCTTCCTTCAATTTCGTCATATTCAGCTCAAACTTCACACAAACATAACTAATTCCAAACGTTGTCACTGTAGAATGTTCAACCAACAACAGGTACGTTGTATATTATGTGTAAAAAGTTTTACTAATATGTTCTTTGGCAGTAAACCACACACATTATATTAAATTAACCTATTTCGACGTCTTTAACTCGACTGAATTTTGTCGTTATGAAGAATAAATATGGCGCCGGTCTCGTGTATGTGCCACGAGTTACTATCTATTATCGACATGTAAAGAAAAAGAATTTCCAGATTTACACATGACTCAACTATGCTGCAAAGTAATATTGCTCTAGAAGAAAGAATTATTTCGTCGTCACAAAAATTATAAACATTGACAAGTACTTTCGCACATAACATGAGAATTATCGTTCACGCTATTAGAATCAACACTTGACGTACAGACTATTGGAGGAATATTCGGACGCATATCGAATCACACATGGGAAGAAACAACTCTTTCGAAATTATAACCTTATCGTCACGGTTATCTTCAAAAAGAAACATTCTTCAATAATGAATATCTATCAATTGTGTATCAAGGTCTGGCTCCATCGCTTCACAGAAGAAGACTATGTCACTTCATCACTAACGGATGAAGATAACGCACAAGCTCAACGGTTCCTTGCATAATTGTTATTCCCATGGTCTATCCTCGAATCACCTCACGTTGTTGGATATCAAGACTTGAGTGCGAGATTCCCGCACTGCGGCCGCAGGCTAAGTGCTCGATCTATAATCGGTCCTCTTCAATCACCTATACAATCGAAGATCTTCCACGTTCTAGTACTCCACTCTGACATTACTCAATCCCAGAGATTACCTCTTGATTTCATCTTCCTTCGACAGAAACTACATGTCTACATTTGACTTTACAAAACTCGGACACAACCTTGACTTATCACCTATCTAACTCTGACTGGGAAAGAACTGACGACCATCCTCTAAACATCTTACAACACGCATTGAAGTCACGCCCTTAACTTGACATCTTAAGTCAAGGAATTAAACCAACCCTTCCCCTATTTACTTGTCACTCGGAATGATACCAAACATTCATCTATGCCGAAACTGATCTTGAAGATTAAACCAACTGATACCTAGGTTTGACCTAAACAAAACACACGACTTTTTTCTCCCCAAGCACCGGATAGGAGCTACTCACTCCACGCTTCTCATCTGACTTTTTAAGAGGCAACATTTTCCCTTCCCTTCCATTCCATGTGACTTACGCTGACTTCCGTAATTTCAAATAACTAACATCTTCCCTCCGCTTCACGTAGAAAGAATAGAACTCATTCCTTTACCTTGATTAATTGCTTCATCCCTTAAAGTGTTTTTGGCCTGGCTTGCTCTCCCATTTCATTTTTTTGTCGTCCTGTAGGAAACCAACATCTACCATCTACTTCGAGTGAGTTGAACCCGTTCCACCACATAGTTTTCAAGTCTACATTCTACATCTCACTTGAAACTCATTGCCAGTCAAACTGTCAAAATTCCACCTCCGAAGCAACGCGAGGAACCCTGCCCCGGAGCGAAGCGCATGGCCGCAGGGTCAGGATCTAGTTCGATGATATAAGGTTATTCTACTTTAGATCTAATTTCAAGGATAAATGTTTGTGGCGGAATAGATGTTTAAATCAGCCTAGTAAATAGTCTCTAAATAATCTACGCATTATCTTCTTCGGCTAGTGACCTGATATTAAGAATAGTATTTGGACATCTACTTATGCTATGTCCGGTTGCCCAACAACCTCTGTGTCTTACTATGCCATGCCCTGCCCCCGCGCAGGATGAACAATGTCGCGCTACTTGACTCTGACTTTCGATCTGACTAAGAATTCTTCCATTTAGCGCTACCCTCTATCAATAAAGTGCTCATTGATGAGCTCTTCTTGCTACCTGTTTAAACAAAGGCATAACCGGCGCTCTTCGCATGTGATTGAGCTGCAGCTTATAAGAGACCTAGAATGTGGCGGCTGGTTAACCGATTGATCCCTATAGCATTTGTTGGCCAACGAATGGAGTTGTAAAGGTAGTACGCTGATGATTGCAGGTAGGAGCGCACTTGTGATCTCCAAGGATTAAGAATAGACCCTTGTCGGGAACAAATCTGTATATAAAGCCCGAGAGCTCAAACTCCCTTATTTCCTTGATTTCAATTTACATATTTACTTTAAGACAACGTTCTCTCGTTCCATTGCAGGAGTCGTGATATAACCCCTCCCCCCTGAAATTTTGTTGCAACAGTTTTTTGATACTGAATCCGTCGAGCGGTGAACGCAAATGAATTACTAATTAAACTGAGTTTGACATGCGCGTCGCTACAGCAGCAGACGTAATCGCCTCTAGTAAAATTATGTGCAATTGTAATCATCAATTGCGTATAACGAAACCGTCGAAGCATTTCTGGCTACTTTCAACTCTTTAAACACTCGTCGTAAATTACAGGCTGATTGTAAGATGAATCAAGAAATAGAAAGTATAAAAAACTCACAAAACACCGGGAACGCTACACATAAGGTATCAAAATAGTAAACATAGGGTGCCTTTCATATGATCATCAGATCTACATTGATTAGTAATGGTTGCTATCTGGGAGGGCTGGCAACCGATCCATGGCCCCGTTTATTTCTGTATCCATATACTCTATTGCAGGGGTAAATAGTGAAGTAAACCCCTGAATGCCAAGATCTGACAGGGATTATACAATATGCCATTGGCTGCAATATTTTGACCATACCAAATCCGACAATAGCTGAACCTTATTTGTATTGGAAATTTTGCGTGATAAAAGAAGTGTAGGAGATCCCTGTAACTCGTTGAAATGATGATATTCTATTCAAAAGTGCTAGCTTTTATCAAGTATTAAATACATTTTTACCAATAATTAAGCATCATTAATAAGGAATCGAACCTCCTCTTGCTCTGATGACTGCCTGGCACCTTTCTGGCATGCTCTCTACAAGCGTAGCCAGTTGCTCCTGAGAAATTGACTCCCATGCCTCTAGGACTGCATTACGGAGCACTTCCTCAGATGGATTACCAGAATCAAATTCTGGGTGGTGCTCTTCAATATGGGATTTCATCATATCCCACACTGACTCAATTGGATTCAGGTCTGGGGAATATGACGGCCAGACTATGAAATCTACCCCCTTGATGACAGCTCTCTTTTCGTACGTTGAGCAGAATGGGCAGGAGCACCATCCTGCATAAAGAGAAGAGGGCCGTGAGAGTCAATTGGTTGTGTTGCCGCGTGGATTAAAGGAACAATCCTCTGGCAGTAACTCTCCGCTTTTATAGTCCCCAATCCCTACTCCAGAAGAGGGCAGGGCCCTTCTGGTTCCCATAAAAGGAGCCCCAGAACATCCAACCACGCTTTCGAGGACCTTTTCGAACCAGGCAAGTGTGATAATATGTCTCCTCGGGCTAAAAATTAGATTAATGCAGTTGATACATGGCTGAGATCTGGACTCACCTTCCTCGAAACCCATACTCTTGTGTGACGTTCACCAGTGACCCAAGTCTCATCAGACCAAAGAATTTGGGACCATTGTTCAGGTGTCCAAGAAGAGTGTTCTTCCGCCCACTCTAATCTTTTCCTCATATGTGCAGGCGTTAGAGTAGGCTTCGCTTGAGCAATGCAACGCTTGAACCCTCTTCTCTCAAGAGCACTTTTGATTGCGATTTGGCCACAATTCCAGTGGGAAAACTTAGCAGCAAGCTCCAGATGGCTCATCTGGCGGGCCTCACTTGAAGACGTGACAAACTCTTCAAGCTCAACTTCCTGCTGAGCGTTCAAGGCGTGGGGTCGGCCATTTCGCTTTTTGGGCGTCAGACATTGCCTTGCAAGGGCATATTGTACCCTTCTTTCGGTGATACTGAGTTGATTACCGATGGCGAGATGAGTAAAACCAAGGCCACGTAACGTGTATATCTGGACTCGCTGATCCCTAGAAAGCTGGCTCCGTGATCTTGGAGTAGTGGGAGATGCTGGGGTGCTCATTTTTCTTCGCAGTTTATCGTGAGGATATAGGTTATTCGATATGTCGTGTCAACCGATTTAGTGTGGTACGAGGGTGGTACGAGGATGCTGTGCAACTATCGAACATAAGAGAGGTTCAAGGAAGGAATGCCTCGGTTGCCTTATTGCCTTAGTCTAGCCATTTTTGTAGCGCTAAAGTCGGAATGTCAGGGATAGCCCATGTAAATTACACAGAATATGGGGCTACACTTCTTACCCCTGCAATAGAGTATGTAAGTTAACATTTTTCATCGGACAGCGTACATGCGCAGAATTTGCCCATCGTCAAACTAACATCCACATCCGATAAGTACCACAATCTTCAATTATGTCTGCCAATTCTAAGAATTCAGCTTCTATTTCAGCTAATGTCAACAATCTACTTCAAGATAGCGAGCTTGAAGCGCTCTATGACTAATTAGACAATGTAGAATTTCCATGGATAAACGACGCACATCAGTACAACGAAGACTCCAATAAATCTTTTGAAACTGAACAGGAAAATTTTGTGTCAGCCACTTGTTCTTAAAATTACTTTGGCTATGCTTGTCGTTAACTCTCGTGTTTTCATCATGACTGCCTGTTCCTATTTTGCCTACACTTCAACCCTACGTTTTTCTCTCTTAATTTACTGCTCAGTTTTAACAAAATCTAGCACATAAGATAACTAGGACGACAGAAAAGACAATTTACTTTCAATTTCAAATCCCGCGATTTTTCTTTACAACTCTTATGATGAGGCCAGGATGCCCTACATGATTTTAGTCGAAAGGAGGGCTTTGAGGTTAACCTTGGGGGAGGTATTGAAAAGAATAAATGTGATGTTTACAAAAAAAGAATGATATGTGCCAAGGGAGTCAAACGTGTACTTGGAAAGGGTAGAGAGGCATGTCTTTCTGTGAGACGAAATCGTGCCAGTAAAATAATGGGGTGCAAGTGGGCCATTGCTATACAGTAAAACCCCTCTTAGCTAATAGTGGGTCCCGCTGTAAATGTTGAAAAGATTCATTGTAACTTGGACTTTTATATTTGCAACACTTATCCTTACAGGTCATTTTGCGTGCAGGGGTAAGTATTGCAAATATAAACGGTAAAATATCTATGAATCTCTTCAGTAATTATACCGGGACCCACTATTAGCTAAGAGGGGTTCTACTGTAGTGGCAAGCAACATCGCCCAATCCAATCAAGAAAAGTGATTCTTACAGCTTGGCAAGACACCAGAACATAACCATGGCGCTGTTCACGCTGTTGGACTTATAAATCATCGTCGGCGAGCCCGTAATGAAGAAGTTCGGCCGTTTCTTAAAAGTTGTATCATTTCAGGAGTGGATCCCAAAAGAGCACGAACACTTGCTCACCAACAATTCGCCAAAAATACTGATGGCGATAACATGTTTATTTTGAGGGATATCTACAATGAACACCTTCGACTTCGAAAGGAAGACATTATTTTTAAGACTTCCACAGAGCTCGCTTTTTCGATCCTTAAGAAAGACTTCTTCTTTGATTACGAGTGCGACTCTCAGACAAATGCAATCACTTCACTATTTTTTGCTCACAAAGAGATTATTTCCATTCTCAAGGAAAATCACCAAGTATTGGTACTGGATACGACCTACCGCACCAATATATATGGGCTGCTTCTCTTTACTATAGTTGTGGTGACCCGTATTGGCAAGACGTTTCCGGTCGCACACTGTTCCATGGAATGGGAAAGGCAGCCAAACTTAGTTTGGGCCTCAGGAGTACTCCGAGATCTTTACAAGGAGTTTAACGTCCCGGAGCCTAACTTTATTTTTCATGATCGAGATCGGGCATGCATCAATTCTCTCAGTTTGGTATTTCCAAATGTCCCTACTATCCTTTGCTCCTGGCACATTAAAGTAGATGTTGAGGCTTGAGTAATACGTGCATTTGGATATGAAGAAGTATCATGTAAGGCCGTACCCAATCTTATTGGTTAACAAGACTTAGAATACTTCCACTCTATCCTTGAAGCACCAACTGAGGAGGAATATATGAACTCACATCTAAGGCTTGAGAGACATGCAGGGCGTTCCAAGGATGGCCCATGAATGGATTTCGTCCAGTATCTTCACAGCCAGTTGTTCACCAGACACAAGGAACTTTGTGTTGTGGCCAGGACAAACAGAGTACGCCATTATGGGATGAGCACCACCTCGCCTGGCGAATCAGCCCACGCAGGACTGAAGGGATGGTTGAAGACCGGTCGCTCTGATATCCTGACTTTCTAAAGAAAATGTGGCCTTTCTACGACCATTATGCTCAAAGATACCAGGCAGAATTAGCTCGAGCCAGGAACCAAGCATGCGTAACTTTCATCTCCGGCGCTGACTTCCGGTTTTATCAAAAGTTGGTTCGCATTTTGACGACCCCCTAGCTGAATCCTATCCGTCAGCAAAAGGAAAAGTGCTAAATGAAGTTGAAGCGAAGGCTCACCCATAGCAACTATGTAATACCATCATGTACTGGAGTCTTTAACCACACAATGGGTCTACCGTGTAGTCATCAACTTCGAAAATACTTAACCAACACTGGGAGTGACATTCTCACTGTCCAGAAAGAGCTATTTGATGTTTGGCGTCTAATTCCTCAGCCCACTCGTGTTGTAGACGAAGCAATTGAGCGGCTACAAGAGCCTCAACTACGAACTCACAGACTGGCTAGATCCCAGAGTGATGGCTTCGCAAGCTCGCAATAACGGAAGTTTTGGGAATCAAAGAGAGGCAATAAGAGCCGAGTTAATGGTGTCAGATACTTCAGCACCGCCACCAATTTTAGGAGGAGATTCGTCGCAACTCCAAACAGCACTTGCAAATGAATATCCTGACGTATCCTTAGCCCAAATTGCTCGGCGTAGTTGAATTCCACCACCAACAAAGCGTAGATGTCTTGAAACCACCTTACTGCCTTCAAGGACTCCATCTTGTAACTGCAAAAAGGGTTGTGCGACTCGAACTTGTAGCTGTCGGAAAAGGGGAAACCCATGCACTAACTACTGTCACACTGGAAGGAGCTCTTGTGATAATGCTAGGAATGTTGAATCCATAGAACAAATAACAACGCCTGCGGTACCAGTAGTTGATGCATCGACAAATGACCTACTTGTTCTAACAAGAGAGGAATGGCAGCAGCAGGCAAGATATGTTGAAGTAGCGGGTAATAGGATCCATGAACACCAGTCTATCACTACGTTGACCTTTATCCAACTTCCAAATATCAGGCTAATATCCAGTGTAATAGTGCGAGCCGTTAATTATCGACACGTAAGCCTCAATCGACATAACCAACCGCCTTCGCGCGCAGTGGACACAACAGAGGCCGACGAAGATATCAAGATCGGAGATCTTAATTTTTAGTTAGCGTTTCACACTGAAGGACAGAAATTTTTTACCCATCAAGTATCAACTTTAGAATATTAAATCGACGACTTTACATGAAGAATTTTTGCAGTGATTACATTTCAATATTTTGTACCGCCATTTAATTAATTTGATTTGATTTCAATTAACCCGTTCAGGTACCCAATGGACCCATACAGGTGTCTAACTTTTTATTTACACTGAAGGAAACCTTTCGGTGAAAACCCCCTAAACCTACCTGGTAAGAGTCTGCTGGTTTTTGAAGTTAACCTTCAGAAGTGCGATGTACTGTTCTGCCCAGTACGGATATCCTCACGTCAAACTCCTACTCCTCGTCTCATATTTTTCCTCTCGCTCCTTCACCTCTCTTTCCACTTCCCCAGCCAATCGAAACTGCTCTAACCATCCCTGGTCTAAGATCCACTGCGTTATTCTTCCAATATCTTCCGGGTTGTTCATCATTTCTTCGAAAGATCGGCTCTTGGACTTTCTCCACACCTCCGCTCTTCCTTTGGCCCATTGAGGGCAGGCCATGATCGCATGTTTGACGTTTTGCGAACGATATCAGCACAGACAGTTTGGACTGTCAACTCCAGGGACTTTTCTTCGGTACAGATAAGATTTGAGCCCGATGTGCTCGCTTCTTATCTGTATGGCTATGCTGCTCTGGCCATTTAATTAATTATCAATGATATTGAATTATTGTGTTATCGTTTCATAATTAATTAAATCTGCTCATTTACATATATGGATACGGAAACAAACGGGGCCGTGGATCGGTTGCCAGCCCTCCCAGATAGCAACTATTACTGATCAATGTAGATCTGATGATCATCTAAAAGGCCCCTTATGTATAATGATTTAGCACCCTATGTTCACTATTTTGATACCTTATGTGTAACATTCCCGACAAAACACATTTACTTCAGGCCATTTACTTGTTCCACAGTGTGTCGCGGGATCAATTGATAGTGGTAAACACCAAAGCAAGTCCAAATATAAAATCAGTTAATTATTAAAATCTACCGAAGGAAACTCTGATGTTTACTTTCCTACTGTTAAGTACTATATCTGGACCCATATTAACAAGGGGAAAATCGTATCAATCACCATCCTCACATTACCCGCCATCAGTACCAGCCACATAATCATTAGCCACATAATAATCAGCCACATAATAATCAGCCACATAATAATCAGCCACATAATAATCAGCCACATAATAATCAGCCACATAATAATCAGCCACATAATAATCAGCCACATAATAATCAGCCACATAATGATCAGCCACATAATGATCAGCCACATAATGATCAGCCACATAATAATCAGCCACACGCGCCACAGCCGCACAGAACCAGCCTCGCGAGATATAGTGACAATCAACAAGCTACTGGCGCAGCCAGTACCAACTCCACGGATTCATCCCGTAACACAGTGTCTCAATTTCAATTGTTCTATCTAGTAATCCTTCATTACTAATTCATCTTCTATCTATTTCCAGGTACGTTGTTATCAATTTGAGCGTAATCGACGTCCAGCTCTAAAATTAACAATGGCAGAATTACTTCATCGAAATGGAATCTACCCGTATCTTATGTTTCTATTAAAAAACTGTACGAGGCGGTCCAAAATCATGCTAGGTCTGCTGGATACGTCATCACTACCAGCAACTCAGAATAGAGAAAAGGGCGAAGAAAAAAACTTCCAGCCTGTAAGAAAAGTATAATGTTTCGCAACAAAGCGGACGAGACATGCAGGAAACGACGTTGATTGACGCATAATACCAACTGTCTATTCAGATTTAAGGCTAGAGAGGAGCCCTAGTCATATGATAGTCTTAGACTCAAAATAGTACGAATAAACTCAACTACAGACGTATCAGGGTGCATGATAGGCAGCTGGTCAAGCCTGTCTCAACAGAAGACCATGCCAAAAGTTTTACGATATCGCACAACTTGTGTTAAGCTCGGATACGGTAGAACAAGATATCAAGGAATAGGATAACTAGCCATACTCGTAGTTGATGGCCTAATAATTAGGGATGTTCCTCATTAAATTGAAACGATACTACGGAGCGAAATTTTTTGGTGTAATTCCATCGAACTTTGACCATGAAATAGTTTTATCTGATACTAAATACCCAAACAGTTCATGTGCGTAATAGATTTACCATGTTGATAGAGTATCTGATTTAATTTTATCCCAAATTCAATATAGTCCGTACATTGTCCATAAGCCCCAAGGTAATAAATAGGCTGTAAAATTTTTGATGTGCTTCTTTCAACAAAGATGAACCACAACACTTTAGCACTCATGTATTTGTACGTGCGTTTAGTATTTATTTAGAGTTTATAATAAGACGGTTTTTTCGTAAATGTTGTGGGGCTAATCGATAAATCCATATTTCCAAGCAGAATAAAGGTTTCAAGGGGGGGTGCACAATGTCTCAGCCCTTAAGATTGTTAGTGGCTGTTGTTAGTTTTATATGTTAAGATAAGTAGCTGCAAGATATACAGTAAAACTTCTCTAACACGATAGTGGGTCCCGGCATAAGTGTTGAAAATATTCATTGAAATTCATCCATTTATATTTGCAATACTTACCCCTGCACCCAAAATGACCTGTAAGGGTAAGTGTTGCAAATATAAAAGTGCAAGTTACAATGAATATTTTCAACACTTATGCCGGGACCCACTATCGTGTTAGAGAAGTTTTACTGTAGATACACAAAACCAACATTAGCCACTAACAATCTTTAGGGCTGAGACACTGTACGGAGGTACAGCCCATAAGTATTATTCCATGTCGGCTAGGGGGGGCTTGGCCACCACAACGCTTTCCTTAATTAGGCAACATCGCGAGAATGCACCTCGCACCCATTCCTACTGTGTTTTGTATGAGTTCTAATGATCAAAGCATTGATTCAATGATTCCCAAATCATAATACAAAATGCAAAATAATTCCTATTCTTATAGTAACTAATACTTAGTAAACAATCCATTGCGTTGATGTTGTTGTCATCGGAATACATACAAAACATAGTAGGGATGGGTGCGAGGTGCATTCTCGCGATGTTGCCTAATTAAGGAAAGCGTTGTGGTGGCCAAGCCCCCCCTGGCCGACATGGAATAATACTTATGGGCTGTACCTCCGTACATCTCAAAGGGGGGGGGTTGTATCACTACTCAACGAATGCCTGTTAAACGAAACTAGTCCTCCAAGATCGCTAGGGTATTACGTCGCGTCCCATTACATCATAACACGGTGTCAAAACAAAGATGAATATCGCGTTCCGTTGGATAATACTGCAATTACACGAATATGTAAATTTCATGTCTCGTTGCATGATATTGTAACTAAATGAAGGAAACAAATAGAAACCAAATGAAAGGTGATGGAATTACTAAGACATGAACTTCTGATTTAAAATACACCTTTCCCTCATGTTTAGATAGAACCGCCGTAAATTATAAACTACCTTTATATACTTAGTAGCTCAGCACTAGCATTTCAACTGTGACATACAAGAAGTATATAGGTGTTCTGTAAGCAAAGAAAATGGAATCACATCTAGTGGATATGGGATATACTTCAGACTTTTATGGTAGTCTGTGATCAAGGGAGATGTGGTTCAGGTTGGATGACATGAAGTACTATCGAGATTTATATTTAGTGTTCCATCATTCTTTTGCTTCGTAAAAGAGAGATTGTCAAATTTATTGCTTACTCATAGAGAACAGATAAGGGTGATAGATGTTGTAAAATGTAACTGTACATGTTTTATGGAGTGGTGTTTATCGGGGTCACTAACAGTTAAGTGAGTTATGTTTTCTTTGGGTGGCTCTTTATTATGTTTGGTTTGATTTCAATTAACCCGGTTAGGCACCTAGTGGGTCCACGCAGGTGATTATAACTTTCTTAATTACACAGGAGGAAACCTTTCGGTTAAAACCCCCTAATCTTTACAGTTTAGCTCAGTAGTAATTTAAACTCACCTTTATAAAGTGCGTTCTCTCTGTACCGTCCAAGGTGGAATTCGTCCTATCTCTCGCTTAGGCCCTTTAGTCTATCACTGCCTCGACTCCCCTAGTGAGCTGAAGTTGTTCTATCCATCCTTCGGTTAGAATCCACTGAGTGATTCTGGCATCATCTTCTGGGCTTTTCATCATTGCCTCAAAAGACCTATCTCTGGCCTTTCTCAGCACCTCCCCTCTTACCCTTGCCCATTGAGAACACACCATGACCATGTGCTTGGCATTTTGAGACGAATATCCACATTGGCACTTGGGTGATGCTACTCCAGGGACTTTTCTGCTGTACAGAAAAGCGGTGAGCCCGATATGCTCGCTTCTTATCAGTATCGCTATACTGCTCTGGGCCCTCTTCAGTTTTTGGTGGATTTCGGATGGTGTTCTCTGGAGGTTCATTCGTAGTCTGCCGGTCTTTCGGTCGATCATTATATTTGCGGCTTTCCATATTTTGTGATCCGCAGGTGCTCGGTGACCAGAGTACTACTCTGCGTGTTGGATTTTCCAAGAATTTTCCCACTCCTGAAAGGCTGAGATTTTGAGTAACTCCTTCTGTCTACTCATGTCCTTTTCTCCCGCAGATTCTGCTCCATTCGGCAAGGTCATTCTCTTTGTTCCTAGCATGTATATGTTTTCTCCCATAGGCGGGCAGCTTTATTTTCTTCAATACCGATGATATAGTCTTCTGGGCACATGATTTTTCCGACTGTCCGGCATGCGGAATCCTCATTTGCTTGGGGTAAATTTCAATTGGTAGAATCGAGATTTCGTGTTCCAGCAACTTGCTACTGGTGGATTTGTATGCGCCTGTAATTAGTTGTATGCATTTTCTCTGTATGCTTCAAAGAGGTTTTACTTTCCTTTCGGAAACTCTACCCTTTGGCCCCTCTTTATTCTGTTGTTATTGATCTAGGGGATCAATAGTTTTGTTTCATGACCAGCGTGGTTGAAATTAATGTACTCGTTTAACCCTCACAAATTTATGTGTAGACAATAGGTTACGTTGCTAGAGAAACAGGCATGAAATGTACTAAATAGCCAATTTTTATTACTATGTCACTAGGTCCTGGCCCTGCGGCCCTGCGCTTCGCTCCGGGGCAGGGTTCCTCGCGTCACTTCGGAAGTGAGCGGCTGAAATGGCTGGCTATGTTGAGTTGTGATATGGTTAGTGGGAGTAAGTCTGTGGAGGTTTACAGGTCTTTGTTACATGAAGCGGAGGCTGGAAGTTAGGTATTAGATCATACGATAACTTTGCTTCACATTAGACATGTCGGTTGATTGAAGTTATGGGTGATGGAGTGGTTCACGTAAAGTGGAGAGGCAATATTCGTTAAGTTAGACTACGTTAGTCGGCATTGTTCACATGCTTGAAGGGGAAGATCTTGCCTTCAGTGAGGTCAAATGAGAAGCGTAGAGTATATAGCTTCCAACTGTACTTACGTGGCCTGTAATTTTTTGAATTAAACCCAATTAAAGTTGGTTTATACTCAAGATGAAGAACAGCATATATACGTCTTTGGTATCCTTTCGATAACTTGTACATGGGAAGTCAGATAGTGAATCGCGTCACATAAAGATGTTGATCAAAGAGCTTATCTACAATGCAAGTTTTACTATCTTTATGGGTGCCGTTAGTTCTTCAATGTCAAGGTATGAAACAATTCATCAAGCTATGAATGAGTACTAATCAGTTTGCGCGAGGCAAAAAATAGTTATTTCAGATTACGGTTTACTTGATTCACGTGAATTGAAAGTGATGGTTTTGCCTTAATCAGAGCCAGATGAGAAGCGTGGAGTTTCTGACTTCTATCTGCTACTTGAAATGAGCCGTATGTTTATTTGGGCCAAACTCAAATTAGAGTTGGATGTTTTTCAATTTAACCGCAATTACGCATATTCGGCCATAACCGAGGTCAATTTTTCGTCAGGTAATCGTTAGTCTATTTCTTAAAAATGAAATGTCAAGTGGAGTGCGTGACAACAGTTCATGTTGCATGATGTTAAGGACCATATGTCCTTTCCGAAGAGGTATTATTGGCTAGCGTTGTGAGGGCTATGTTCAGGCCTTCTGTAAAGAATGTAGACATAAAGTGCCTGTCGAGATGGAACGTAGGTAAACTGTAGGATTAATTGATCCAAGAGGGGAATTAAGTAACTTCTCGATGTTTATGGAGAATGACCGGTAGGATCAAGTACAAAACATGCAACTGCAGTAAATAAATATCACACTGATGAAGTTGAGTTCCACAGACACATGCAAATCGGAAAAATTCTCTGGGGCTAAATTCGGTGAAGCAACAGTTGCAGTGCCTGTTCATCAGGTGCCTCGAATGGTAGTATGGTGTCATAATCATCTTTTAAAAATTTGTGGCAGTTATTAGATGGAATGTTAATGGTCGTTGACGAAGAACGTTTTTTTGGTGATAATCCCAGCGATGCTGTTCTTTTTTCTTAGATCATTTTTCTTTCTACGTGTAGTTTGATTTACGTCCGATTGTGTCTCTTGTAGTGTACGTCTCAAGTGTTTAAGGCAACTGCACGATCAGCTACGGCTTATAGGATAAAATTGATTTTTCGTCTTTAAACAGAATTTGTTTTTATCTTTAGAATAAACTTTTCTTACAGCATTTGTGCGCTGACTGTATAGCTTTGCGTTTATTCTCTCGTTATGTCGATGACAGATCTCAAAATTAATCTCATACACGTAGCCAGCGGAACATAAATATCTTTAGCGTAGACAGAGGGTAAATAAGATGAGGTCGTTAATACAGATAAGAATAATGTGGGTATGGATGGTGTACTATCTATAAACTTGTTAGTTGAGTATTTAAATCGAAGTATAGACGTACCTGACGATGGTTGAAGATTTGTGGTGAATTCGTTTAAGGTCAAAAGTGTTTGTGAAAGATGAAAGTGTTCTGGGGAGAAGGTCGGGATGATGAGAACTATTTATAGTTTGTACGGATGGGGAGTTGCTAGCGTCAAAAATAAGCGATACGCAATCATTACATAAGAATCATCAAAAAGTTCAAAAAAAAAGATATGAAGAAAGTCGCGTGACCGTTTTGCTGAATAACATATTTTTAAAAAAAATAAAAAATGTTACATTTTCAGCAGTAACATGTGTGGAATATGCCTCACTAAGTGACAACAATTCAATATATCGCAATTTAATAACTTTGAACCACAAACTGTCCTTCGTGATCATGTTGGCAACATCGCGCAACTCTGTGTCATGACAAACAATTTCATGGTAAAATTTCGATTTGTATGTTGAAAGAATCCGAATATTAGGTTCCTCACTCGCGTTATATTAAGCGTTCAATGTGTAGCACCCGTAAATAAAATTACCACAAACTACGTGTTTTGAACGGCGGGCAAAATTGAGTATCTTTGCAATACGACAACTAATTATCGCATGTTATATCTTTGTAGCCGATTATCCAATACCTTAAATCATTATCACGGCATGCGTCTATGTTGCGTGTCGAAGTTGAGAATTAATAAACCATTCTTAAAACACTCGATCCACAAATTGCCAATTTTAGTAGGTGTGGCGTAATGACGTCGCAATGGGTATGCCAAAATCTACAGGTGTGAATCTACAGGACGCGTAGATGGATCCAGAAAGAAGCATCCTTGTATGTCAATCTGTTAAGATAACGAATTTACAATGAAGGATCCATGTCGATATCGCCTTTATATCCCTTAGCTCATTTTAGCATGGGTGTAAACCACCCTTGATTTCCCAGGGCCTCTTTAGCGATAATGCATGTTAAATAGAAGTTGATTTACGTGAATGGCTCCACAGTATAATATCCCTATGGATGAATTCCGATCATGCAAGCCCTGATTACTATCAGCAAGGGGCGGAACTCAGCTTGAACTTGATGCATCGCGCTTAATTATGCAGTGTGGTGTGATATCGTGATTGACAAACTGCCGCGTTGGTGGATCCTTAACCATGTATTCCTGTGATAGTATTCTGCTAATAAAAGCCCTGCTTACTACTCTCATGATAGGGTATTGTTCGTTGATCCGCTTCTTATAGGGTACAGGGGTTAAAGCGGGGATAAAGTGGAGATAAAGTGGTGATATTCCAGGTTACCTCACGATAGATCCACAGTATCCCTGTTAGCTTCAAATTTTAAAATCTTATGGCCTAAGGCATAAGAGATATGCATCTGTATATGAAGTCCAACGCCCACCTTCATGCCTGCACCTTTCTTCACTCGCGCACACCTGAGGTCGTTTCGTTTAAATCATTGTCAGCTATTTACTATTATTTTGCTCAACGGCATACTTTTATTTCATTCATCTATCTAATTTTTACTTCATGTGAGTGCATCTGAACCTTAAGTCAACTACTTTAGAAGATTTTAATTTACTGTACTAGATTGCCGCAAAGATGGATTCACCTCAACAACCTTCTCCATCATCAGCATCTCCTACTTATGCAAAACGCCTAACACAAACTCAACGTATTCAAGTAAGTCTGAAATCTATAAATTGATAAGGTTAAGAGAGTAACATGTGCAGGTTAGAACCTTGGCCAGTGAGGGACACAGTTACGTCAAAATCTCTCAACGCCTTGGGATTACATGGCGACAGGTACAATACACCATGAGCGTTGAAAATACCGAGCCTCAGTACTCCAGTGGTAGGCCACCTATTCTAAGTAGTTCCCAGGTCGATGGAATAGAATTTTTCGTCTGTTTATCATCGGAAAATCGTCGGATGTCATTTTTCCAACTTGCACATTTTATATTTCGGCACTTTGGTGTGAGCGAGAATGTGATCCGACGTGAACTGGCAAAGAGGGGATATGCACGCAGGATTGCACGATTAAAACCTCCTATCTCTTCAGTCAACAAACTGAAGAGATATGAGTTTGCCAGAATACATCTCCACTGGCGGAAGGAACATTGGATGAGAGTCCTCTGGTCCGACGAGACTTGGGCTATGAATGGTCGGCAAAGTGATCGTTGGGTCACAAGAAAGGTCAGTAGTCCCTTAAAGGCTCCTAAGATTTAGAGTTCCCTTGAGCTAAGTTTAAGTCAAAGATTGGGGAAGAGTACGAAGATACCTGTGTCCTAGCCAAGACGCGGAGGAGAGTTGGGTGGATGTTCTGGGGATCTTTCTTTGGACGACAGAAGGGGCCTTGCCTGATTTGGGAGAAGGAGTGGGGCCATATCACTGCGGCCAGTTACTGCGAGAGGATAGTGCCTCTCATAGAGAGTGCGGTCTTTCGGGAACCAGGACTAGATGTGATGCAGGACAACGCCCTTCCTCACAAGTCGAGGCAAACTATGCGTGAGTTTGAAAGGAGGAATATTTCTCTAATGGAGTGGCCGCCATATTCTCCTGATTTAATTCCGATAGAAACTTTGTGGAGTTATATGAAAGCGTACATGGAGCGTCTTTATACAGCGTTGGATCAAGGGTGGCAGCGGAGTCAAGGGCATCTTCGTCAAATAGTGAACGAGGCGTGGGATCTGGGGTTTAATGGGGATGACTTGGAGAAACTGATAGATTCGATGCCCCGAAGAATCAGAGCCGTTTACGAAGCTGAAGGCGGATATGTAAATTATTAGCTAGATAGAAGTATAATTTATTTATGAAATGTATTAATGAATTAAAAAGTGAATAGAGGGCTATAATGGACCAAAAAAGCAAAACCAACGAATATTTCGTTGTGAAATTTTTGCCATACAAATTTAAAGTTTAGGTGGGGAGATCTACTTATCGTCATGCTAATTCAAGTTAGTAAAAGCCTATATACCCTGTAAAAGTCGAATTTTAGCGCCTATACACGATTAATACCGTAGTATCAGAGTATACGCAAGGGGCGGAACTTCGCTCAAACTCCCTTGTTGCGCTTATTTCATCCCCTTCGCCTTATACTCTTCTGGTCGACTTCCGCATTGACAAATTCACATAAAATTATCCCTAGAGTTGTAACCTACACTTGACACTCATGATAACGACAGCACCCGCGACAAACCATTCCCGCATCTATGTTGAAACAACTGTGAATTTCAAATGTACGATGGGCGATTGCATTCTGCGTTGCAACAGTAATGCAAATAAATTTTTCAGGTGTAAAAGGGTATAGTCATGCCTCTGATAAATTAATTAATTCACTGCGATCGATCATTTAAGCAGTTAGAGGGATAACTGTATTAGTGGTCGTTGGTTTATACGGATGTTAATTAAATGAGATAAAATAATTTTATACTATTTAAAAGTTCCTAGTGGCATACCCATGCTTGTAACAATGCATGAAGAAAATTCGATTCAGGGTACGAAATGCTGTCATATCTGTTATATAACCTTAATATCTTGCCTGGGATAGCCATGCTGGCGTGTGTACATGAGGCAAATACTTGTCAGGGATCCATCAACATAACATAATGCATAATTTATAGTCCGATCAGGGATAACCCCAAGCATAATACCTTGAAAAAAACTTGTCAGGTTTATCCATGCTAACGACTGAGAATGGATTGTAACTACGTCAGGGGTATTATAATCAGCATTTCTGCATATTTCGTAAAATTTCAAGGATATCCCTATCACTGTTTTGCATAAAACATCTTTCGAACTGGGATATCCCTTGGGGCATTAATTTTCTGAAACAAATCATTGTCAGGGATATCCATGATGGCTTCTCTGTATAAGAATATTCCGAAATAGGGATATCCCTACTTTGATTCGGAGTTCAAAAATGGCCATGCTAGGCGTATCCCTACACGTGTTGGGTCATAAATATTAATATTACAGGGAAGCCCATTGATAAACCCAGGCAAAAAGTTTGAACTTATGAACGTTATCCAAATTAATGAATTATTTGAATACAACTTTATGTCAGGGATATCCCTACATGAAAATTATGATATTCTTAAATTCCAATAATGAATACCCCTGGGTCTCAAATATTATAAAAAATTACAGAATCAGGGGTATCCATGGTTATATTTATGAGGTGATTTAAATAATGTCAGCATAATTCGAAAATGAATTTATATAAAATATCATAATGTGTCTGGGGTACCCATGTTATTATATTAACCGAATAAATCTGTTGCCAAGGTTACAACAGCACAAAACTATGCATTTCATATATATTATGCTAGAATAATTGTGTAAGCTGAATTAGTATTAATTTGTTCATTTCATATTTGAATAAATAATTTTTGATTTGATTATAAACAGTAGAAATTTTTTGTTTCTTTTTGTTTATACACTATAAAATTATGTAACTTCTATAATCTTAGCTTACGATTGTGTCGTTTTTACGATAACAAAACACGATGTTATTTTTAGCCGCAATGCAATTACACTTTCTACACCTCTACTTGTTAGTTTTACAATTACTTCAGAGAATGGGGTTTACACTGTGGCATGTCTATTTCGCTTTTTCGTCAGTATGGCAAATTTAAAAGTCATTGCGAGATATCACTACAATTGTTCTTACAAAGTCCGAAACTTGGTGAAGTTGGAAAGTGTTTGCTCCAGGAGGTGGCTCTTAGAATAGTAATGGTGCCAATGGTAACCTGTCGAGTCCGTTAGGCGTGCTAGTTTCCTAATCATAACTTGTCAGTAAAACGTCTCGATGATAGTTTTCAAATGAAGCTCGTTGTTGATGTCTTTTCAATCACCTTGACCATAATAATTGTAAGGATTCCTGAGTGAGAAGTTTTCTCTTCGATGGAAATGCAACTGGTGTCTCTGAGGAGATCTTTTGGTAACGGTTTAAAACGTTGTCTGAAGCTTTCGAAGTTGAATGGAATTTCTATTTGCCGAATGTGACCTAGGTATGTGTTAGCAATCGTTTTCAAAATAGGATGGGTTAAATTTGATCTTCAGATTCTCTGTACTTCTCAAGCTTATCGGTTTTCTATCGCTCTTTAGTTGATGCATCGGCTGTTGCCAGTTATCGTTCTACTTATTTTTATGGGTAATTAAGTTTGTTTCGTCTTTAAGCTATGATGAGAATCGTCGGCATCGCGAATAAACTTTGTCTAAAGCTTGTTAATGGCTGTTTTAGAACTCGACTTGAAACGTGCCTGGTAATATTGCGATCTGTTCAAAGAACTAACAACTGATGAATGTCATTGGATCGAATAAGATGATGTATGATATATTAAGCAGCGGTGAATTTGATTCTAAAGCTTGTTAGTAGAGTGTAATATGATTTTTGGATTCGTATCTGAGCGAATGTGGTGTGTTTTTCGTTGGCGTAATTTGTTGGATTGCGAAGATGCTGGTGTCGAATATTTAACGGATAAGTGACTGATAATTTTGAGACAGTTTATATGACTTCTGAAAGCTACTCAGAGACGTACCTGAGAATCATCGAAGTCTGAGGGGCAGTAACGACCTAAAATTGTCAGTAAAGCAATTTGTGTGATGACGTTTCTTACATTTGAAGCTTTCAATGATGATTTTGATTTCAAAGTCTGTGAAGATTCATCAACTTGATTTGAAGAAATACCTGATTTAAGAACGATGAAATGATGTCGTAGAGACCTGTTTAATTGTCAGAGTTAAGGAATAGAATGGCTGTCACTCATATGAGGCATCCTGTAGATTGTCAGCGATGAAAAATGAACGACATACGTCGTTTCGGGAAGAATGCTTCTGCGACGACGACCTGTGGGTTTATCAGAGTGTCAGAATGGAGCCATTTACTCACCTAATGCGATGTGTTATTCTATATTCCTGTGAAATGTCAGCGTTGAGGATAGGACGACGTACCTGATGGTGGTGGCGTAGTTATCGACGACAATGATGACGAATGTAAAAGAGGAGTAAGCAGAAACAGACTGTCGGGGGTGATGAAAAATTTTCCTTAGCGTGGTCCAGACGCTAGCGGCGACGAATGAACATTTGCAAATTCTCACACGGTATCCACATTTAGTCTGATGGGCTTTAGTCAGCCGGAACGACGCTCCATAGGCCTATGGAACAGCTGCATTCTATCTAGCTCGCGCACCTCTCCCCCACCGCCCAATCAGCGTCGGGTAAATTTATCTCGGGATCCACATTTAGCCCTCAGAGCTGAGTCAGTCAACCGACAGACCGTGAGCCAATCATTACTGCCGGTTTCGGGCGGTCAGACGAAATGACATTGCCTCTCGCCTGGCCGACCAATCACCTCTGCGTAAAACTAAAAATTCGTATCCACAAATCTCCCAATACTATAGGACTAGGTCCTGGCCCTGCGGCCCTTCGCTTCGCTCCTGGGCAGGGTTCCTCGCGTTGCTTCGGAAGTGGGTGGCTGATTTGTTGACTTGTGATGCAGGTAGTTGGAGTTAGTCTGTTGAGGTTTACAGGTCTCTGTCATATGAAACGGAGGCAGGTAGATAAGTATTAGATATTAAGAAAACCTTGCTTCGTATCAGACATGTCGGTTGATTGAAGTTGAGGGTGATGGAATGGTTCACGTTAAGTGGAGATGCGATATTTGTTATGTTAAACTGCTTTGGTCGTCATTGTTCACAATCAATGAAAGGGAATTTTTTGCCTTTGGTAAAGTCAGATAAGAGCGTGGTGTGTGTGGCTTCCATCTGGTACTTAGGAACGGCGTGTAAATATTCTGAGTCAAACCCGAACAAAAGTTGGTTTATACGCAGGATGGAGGATGGCAAAGGTTAATCTTGTGGATCCATTCGAGGACGTGTAGATTAGGGATGAGTTAGTTGTTCTCATCACTCATAAATGTCGATCGATTAGCATGGCTTCAGTTCATGTTTCACTTTCTTCGTGAGGGATGTTAGTTATTCTCAATAAAGGCATGAAGCAATCCATCATAAGGATGAATAAAAATCAATTTACGTGAAGCAGAACGAAGATAATAATTCCAAATTAAGGATTACTTGATTCATATGAATAGGAAATGATGATTTTGCCTCTATCATAGTCAGATGAGAAGCGTGGAGTTTCTAACTTCTATCTGTTACTTGAAAAGAGACGTATATTTATATGGGCCAAGCTCAATGGGAGTTGGTGTTTTTGTATATGATGGCAAGACGTATGTTCTGCCTGAATCCAGGAGAGTTATTTGTCGGGAATGGTTAGCCTATTTCCTGGATAGAGATGTCAAGTGGAGTTGGTGACTACAGTTCATTTTGCATGATGTGAGGGCCATGTGTCCTTTCCGAACAGGTATTATAAGGTACCCTTGTGAGGACTTTGTTCAGGCCCTATGTATGGAATTTAGACCAAGAGTGTCTGTCGAGATGGAACACAGGTGAACAGCAGGATTAGTTGATACCTAAGCAACATTATTTAACTCCTCAATGTTAATGGATCATGGTGACCGGTTAGGTCCAGTGCTTAACATGCATCAGCACTACTTGAATCTCGCACTGTTGACGTGAAATCCCAGACATATTCAAATCGTGAATAGTCCATGATTTCATGTCGATGTAGCAATAGTGGCAGAGCTTGTGCTATTGTGTATCCAACGCCGATGTTATGACGTAGCCATCTTAAATTAACTTGTGGCAGAAATTATTTGAATGTAAATGTTCGTATAACGTTTTATTAGGTGAAAATCTTAACGATCATGTTTTTTGAAGAACATTTTTCTTTCACTGCATGGTTTTATTTAGGCCCGATTGTGTGTCCTGTAGTGTACGTCTCAATTATTGAATATAACTGCACGTAAAGCTGCGACGTGTAGTATAGGTATGCATGGTATAATTTTTAGTCTTTTCCGAAGCTTGTTTTTCTTTAAAATCAATGTTTTTTCACAGCATTTGTGCGCTGTCTGTATAGCTTGGAGTTTCTTCTCTCGCCATGTCGTTGATAGATCTCAATTTTAATCTCATACACGTAGCCAGGGGAGCATATTTATTTTCAGCGTAGACAGAGGGTAGGTAAATGAGGTCGTTTATAAAGATTAGAATTATGTTGGTGTGTATGGTGAACTATCAATAAATTTGTTAGTTGAGTATTTAAATCGAGGAATAGACTTACCTGTCGACGGTTAAAGAATTGTGGTGAAATCGTTTGAGATCAAAAGTGTCTGTGAAAGATGAAGCAGATGTTGGGAATGACGGGATGATGAGAAATATTTATAGTTTGTGCGGGTGGGGACTTGCTAGCGTCAAAAATAAGCGATACGCAATCATTACATAAGAATTATCAAGAAGTTCAAAAAAAAAAAAGATTTTTAGAAAGTCGCGTGACCGTTTTGCTGAATAACATATTTTTTTATAAAAATAAAAAATGTTACATTTTCAGCAGTAACATATGTGGAATATGCCTCACTAAGCGACAACAATTCAATACATCGCATTTTAATGACTTTGAACCACAAACTGATCCTTATGATTGGGCTGGCAGAATAGCGCAACTTTGACCTTGCCATCCAATTGTATAATAAAGATTTGTTTTGTTTTTCAAAGATATCCATATATTGGGTCATTGACTCGCGTTGTATTGAGCATTCAAAGTGTGGCTCTCGTAAGTACAATGACCACAAACTACGTGTTTCGAACGGCGGGCAAAATTAAGTATGATTGCAATAAGACTACTAATTATCGCATCTTATATATTTGTATCCGATTATCCAATACCTTATATTATTATCACGGCATGCGTCTATGTTGCGTGTCGAAGGTGAGAATTAATAAACCATTCTTAAAACACTCAATTCACAAACTGCCAATTTTAGTAGGTGTGGCGTAATGACGTCGCAATGGATATTCCCAAATCTACAGGTGTGATTCTATAGGACGCGTAGATGGATCCAGAAAATTGCATCCTTGTAAGTCAATCTGTTAAGATGACGGATTAAAAATGAAGGATCCATGTTCACATCGCCGCTATAACCCTCAAGCTTATTGTAGCATGGGTGTAAAACTACCCTTGATTTCCCGGGGTCTCTTTAGCGACAATTCATGTTATATAAGAAGTTGTTGTGCGTGAATGGCTCCACAGTATAGTATCCCTGTGGATGAATTCCGACCATGCAAGCCCTGATTACTATCAGCAAGGGGCGGAACTCAGCCTGAACTTGATGCATCGCGCTTAATTATGCAGCGTCGTATGTTATCGTTATTGACGAACTTCCGCGTTGGTGGACCTTAACCATTTATTCCTGTGATAGTATTCCGGTAATAAAATCCCTGCTTACTATTCTCAAGGGGCGGAACTTCACTCAAACTCCCTTGTTGCGCACATTTCCTCCTTTTCGCCTTATACACTGCTGGTCGACCTTCCGCATTGACAAATTCACATAAAATTATCCCTACAGTTGATTCCTACACTTGACACTCATGATAACGACAGCACATCGCGACAAACCATTCCCACAACCATGTTGAAACAACTATGAGTTTCAAATGTACGATGGGCGATTGCATTCTGCGTTGCAGCAGTAATGCAAATAAACTTTTCAGGTGTAGAAAGGTACAGTCATGCCTCTGATAGATGAACTAATTCACTGCGTTCAATCATATAATTAATCAGAGGGATAACTGTATCAGTGGTCGTTGGTTTATACGGATGTTAATTAAATGAGATAGAATAAAATAATTTTATACAGTATAAAAGTTCCTAGTGGCATACCCATGATTGTAAATTTGCATGAAGTAAAATTTGATTCAGGTACGAAATGCTGTCATATCAATTATAAAAGCTCAATAATTCATCTGGGATAGCCATGCTGGCGTGTATACATGGGGCAATTGGTTGTTAGGGATCCATCAATATAACAGGATGCATAATTCATAATCCGATCAGGGATACCTTCAAGAATATTACCTTGAAAAATATCTTGTCAGGTATATCCATGCTAACAACTGAAAATGGGTTATACTTACGTCAGGGATGGTAAATTAGCATATTCTGCATATTAAGATATATTTTCAAGGAAAACCCTAACACAGTTTGCATTAATTATCTAACAGACTGGGATATCCCTTAGGGTATAAATTTTTTTGAAAGAATCATTCTCAGGGCTATCCATGAAATCCTCTCTGTATAATAATTTTCGAAATAGGGATACCCCTACTCTGATTCTGGGTTCAAAAATGGCAATGCTAGGCGTATCCCTACACGTGTAGGGTCATAAATTTAATATTACAGGGTAACCCATGGATAAACCCGGGCAAAAAGTTTGAAATTTTGAACGTTATCCCGATTTATGAATTATTTAAATACAACTTTCTATCAGGGATATCCCTGGGTTACATGAAAGTTAAGTGATATTCTGTAAAATTTTAATCATGGATACCCCTGAGACTTATTTGACATTAATAAAGATTACAGAGTCAGGGGTACTCCATGGTTATATTTATGCGTTGATAAAAATAATGTCGGCATAAATCGAAAATGAATTTATATAAAAATATCATAATATGTCTGGGATAACACTTGTTAAAATATTTACCGAATAAAATATAGTTTTCATGGAGATCGAATTTAACCTGAAGTAAATATGTTGCCATGGAGATCAATTTAACCGAATAAATATGTTGCTATGGATACCAATTTAACCGAAGATGAACGTTGCCACATGGTTACAAACAGCAAATAATTATGTATCTCATATTAATAATGTCTGCACAATTAATTTTATAAATATTAAGCAGGAATAATTGTGTATATTAAATCTACATAAATTCTGATCTTTTCACTATTTGCATATATAATTTTGATTAAATTATAAATAGCTGTTATATTTTTGTTTCATTCTATTTATACGTTTTAAATTTACATAACTTTTATAATATTAAGCTTACAATGGTTGATCGTGCTACGATTACAAAACACGATATTAGTTTTGAAGCTACGAATGAAATTACTTTCTACACTTTTGTTAGTTTCAGAATTTTCAGATAATTGGTTTGTACATTGCTTCGCTTTCTTATGTCAGTATGGCAAATTTAAAAGTCATTGGGTGAGAAATCATTACGAATGTCCTTACAGAGTCCGAAACTTGGTGAAGTTGGAAAGTGTGTCCTCCTGGAGGTGGTAGGTTGTGGGGTATAGTTGAGGCGCCAATGGTATCCAGTCAAGTCCGTTAAGGAATATGTGCCAATTTCCTACTCATAAACTGTCAGTGATATATGTCTCGTATGTTCTTAATGACTTCTCAACTACGTTGACTATGATATTTGTC